>CAMAOD020000252.1:1437500-1712500 GCA_945859595.2 Megachile willughbiella
CACACAGACAGAGACCCAGAGACTGAGACAGAGACACAGACGGAGACAGAGACGGAGGCAGAGACAGAGACAGACGGAGAGACAGAGCCAGGGACGGAGACAGAGACGGAGACAGAGACAGAGACAGAGACAGAGACAGAGACAGAGACAGAGACAGAGACAGAGGCAGAGACAGAGACAGAGACAGAGACAGAGACAGAGGCAGAGTCTAAGACAGACAAAGAGACAGAGACAGACACAGAGACAGTGACAGAGGCAGAGACAGAGACAGAGGCGGAGGCAGAGACAGAGACAGAGACGGAGACAGAGGCAGATACAGAGACAGAGGCAGAGACAGAGGCAGAGACAGAGACAGAGACAGAGACAGAGACAGAGACAGAGACAGAGACAGAGACAGAGACACAGACAGACGCAGAGACAGAGACAAAGAGACAGAGGCAGAGACACACAGACAGAGACCCAGAGACAGAGACAGAGACACAGACGGAGACAGAGAAGGAGGCAGAGACAGAGACAGAGGGAGAGACAGAGCCAGGGACGGAGACAGAGACAGAGACAGAGACAGAGACAGAGACAGAGACAGAGACAGAGACCGAGACAGAGACAGAGACAGAGACAGAGGCAGAGACAGAGACAGAGACAGAGACAGAGACAGAGACAGAGACAGAGACAGAGACAGAGACAGAGACGGAGACAGTGACAGAGACACAGACAGAGACAGAGACAGAGACAGGGACAGAGACAGAGACGGAGACAAAGACCGAGACAGAGGCAGAGACACAGACAGAGGCAGAGACAGAGACAGAGACAGAGACAGAGACGGAGACAAAGACCGAGACAGAGGCAGAGACACAGACAGAGACAGAGACAGAGACAGAGACAGAGACAGAGACAGAGACAGAGACAGAGGCAGAGACCGAGACGGAGACAGAGACAGAGACAGAGGCAGGGTCTCAGACAGAGAAAGAGACAGAGACAGAGACAGAGACGGATACGGAGACAGAGACAGAGACAGAGACAGAGACAGAGACAGAGACAGAGACAGAGACAGAGACAGAGACAGAGACAGAGACAGAGACAGAGACAGAGACAGAGACAGAGACAGAGACAGAGACAGAGACAGAGACAGAGACAGAGACAGAGCCAGAGACAGAGACAGAGACAGAGACAGAGACAGAGACAGAGACAGAGACAGAGACAGAGACAGAGACAGGGACAGAGACAGCGACAGGGACTGGGAGAGGGACAGGGACAGAGACAGAGGCATGGACAGAGACAGAGACAGAGACAGAGACAGAGACAGAGACAGAGACAGAGACAGAGACAGAAACAGAGACAGAGACAGAGGCAGAGACAGAGACAGAGACAGAGACAGAGACAGAGACAGAGACAGAGACAGAGACAGAGACAGAGACAGAGACGGAGACAGTGACAGAGACACAGACAGAGACAGAGACAGAGACAGAGACAGAGACAGAGACAGAGACAGAGACAGAGACAGAGACAGAGACAGAGACGGAGACAGTGACAGAGACACAGACAGAGACAGAGACAGAGACAGGGACAGAGACAGAGACGGAGACAAAGACCGAGACAGAGGCAGAGACACAGACAGAGGCAGAGACAGAGACAGAGACAGAGACAGAGACGGAGACAAAGACCGAGACAGAGGCAGAGACACAGACAGAGACAGAGACAGAGACAGAGACAGAGACAGAGACAGAGACAGAGACAGAGACAGAGACAGAGACAGAAACAGAGACAGAGACAGAGGCAGAGACAGAGACAGAGACAGAGACAGAGACAGAGACAGAGACAGAGACAGAGACAGAGACAGAGACAGAGACGGAGACAGTGACAGAGACACAGACAGAGACAGAGACAGAGACAGGGACAGAGACAGAGACGGAGACAAAGACCGAGACAGAGGCAGAGACACAGACAGAGGCAGAGACAGAGACAGAGACAGAGACAGAGACGGAGACAAAGACCGAGACAGAGGCAGAGACACAGACAGAGACAGAGACAGAGACAGAGACAGAGACAGAGGCAGAGGCAGAGACAGAGACGGAGGCAGAGACAGAGACAGAGGCATGGTCTCAGACAGAGAAAGAGACAGAGACAAAGACAGAGACGGATACGGAGACAGAGACAGAGACAGAGACAGAGACAGAGACAGAGACAGAGACAGAGACAGAGACAGAGACAGAGACAGAGACAGAGACAGAGACAGAGACAGAGACAGAGACAGAGACAGAGACAGAGACAGAGACAGAGACAGAGACAGAGACAGAGACAGAGACAGAGACAGAGACAGAGACAGAGACAGAGACAGAGACAGAGACAGAGACAGAGACGGAGACAAAGACCGAGACAGAGGCAGAGACACAGACAGAGTCAGAGACAGAGACAGAGAGAGAGACAGAGACAGAGGCAGAGACAGAGACGGAGACAGAGACAGAGACAGAGGCAGGGTCTCAGACAGAGAAAGAGACAGAGACAGAGACAGAGACGGATACGGAGACAGAGACCGAGACAGAGACAGAGGCAGAGACAGAGACAGAGACAGAGACAGAGACAGAGACAGAGACAGAGACAGATACAGAGACAGAGACAGAGACAGAGACAGAGACAGAGACAGAGACAGAGACAGAGACAGAGACAGAGACAGAGACAGAGACAGAGACAGAGACAGAGACAGAGACAGAGACAGAGACAGAGACAGAGACAGAGACAGAGACAGAGACAGAGACAGCGACAGAGACAGAGACAGAGACAGAGACAGGGACAGAGGCAGAGACAGAGACAGAGACAGAGACAGAGACACAGACCAAGACAGAGACAGAGACGCAGACGGAGACAGAGAGAGAGGAGTAGACAGAGCAAGAGACAGAGACAGAGCCTGGGACGGAGACAGAGTCAGAGACAGAGGGAGAGACAGCGACAGAAACAGAGACAGAGACAGAGACCGAGACAGAGACAGAGACAGGGACAGAGACAGAGACAGAGACAGAGACAGAGACAGAGACAGAGACAGAGGCAGAGACAGAGACAGAGACAGAGACAGAGACAGAGACAGAGGCAGAGACAGAGACGGAGACAGAGACAGAGACAGAGACAGAGACAGAGACAGAGACTGAGACAGAGACAGAGACAGAGGCAGAGTCTCAGACAGAGAAAGAGACAGAGACAGAGACAGAGACAGAGACAAAGAGACAGAGGCAGAGACACACAGACAGAGACCCAGAGACAGAGCCAGAGACACAGACGGAGACAGAGAAGGAGGCAGAGACAGAGACAGAGGGAGAGACAGAGCCAGGGACGGGGACAGAGGCAGAGTCTCAGACAGAGAAAGAGACAGAGACAGAGACAGAGACAGAGACAGAGACAGAGGCAGAGACACAGACAGAGTCAGAGACAGAGACAGAGAGAGAGACAGAGACAGAGGCAGAGACAGAGACGGAGACAGAGACAGAGACAGAGGCAGGGTCTCAGACAGAGAAAGAGACAGAGACAGAGACAGAGACGGATACGGAGACAGAGACCGAGACAGAGACAGAGGCAGAGACAGAGACAGAGACAGAGACAGAGACAGAGACAGAGACAGAGACAGATACAGAGACAGAGACAGAGACAGAGACAGAGACAGAGACAGAGACAGAGACAGAGACAGAGACAGAGACAGAGACAGAGACAGAGACAGAGACAGAGACAGAGACAGAGACAGAGACAGAGACAGAGACAGAGACAGAGACAGAGACAGCGACAGAGACAGAGACAGAGACAGAGACAGGGACAGAGGCAGAGACAGAGACAGAGACAGAGACAGAGACACAGACCAAGACAGAGACAGAGACGCAGACGGAGACAGAGAGAGAGGAGTAGACAGAGCAAGAGACAGAGACAGAGCCTGGGACGGAGACAGAGTCAGAGACAGAGGGAGAGACAGCGACAGAAACAGAGACAGAGACAGAGACCGAGACAGAGACAGAGACAGGGACAGAGACAGAGACAGAGACAGAGACAGAGACAGAGACAGAGACAGAGGCAGAGACAGAGACAGAGACAGAGACAGAGACAGAGACAGAGGCAGAGACAGAGACGGAGACAGAGACAGAGACAGAGACAGAGACAGAGACAGAGACTGAGACAGAGACAGAGACAGAGGCAGAGTCTCAGACAGAGAAAGAGACAGAGACAGAGACAGAGACAGAGACAAAGAGACAGAGGCAGAGACACACAGACAGAGACCCAGAGACAGAGCCAGAGACACAGACGGAGACAGAGAAGGAGGCAGAGACAGAGACAGAGGGAGAGACAGAGCCAGGGACGGGGACAGAGACAGAGACAGAGACAGAGACAGAGACAGAGACAGAGACCGAGACAGAGACAGAGACAGAGACAGAGGCAGAGACAGAGACAGAGACAGAGACAGAGACAGAGACAGAGACAGAGGCAGAGGCAGAGACAGAGACGGAGACAGAGACAGAGACAGAGGCAGGGTCCCAGACAGAGAAAGAGACAGAGACAGAGACAGAGACAGAGACAGAGACAGAGACAGGGGCAGAGACAGAGACGGAGACAGAGACAGAGACAGAGGCAGGGTCTCAGACAGAGAAAGAGACAGAGACAGAGACAGAGACGGATACGGAGACAGAGACAGAGACAGAGACAGAGACAGAGACAGAGACAGAGACAGAGACAGAGACAGAGACAGAGACAGAGACAGAGACAGAGACAGAGACAGAGACAGAGACAGAGACAGAGACAGAGACAGAGACAGAGCCAGAGACAGAGACAGAGACAGAGACAGAGACAGAGACAGAGACAGAGACAGAGACAGAGGCAGAGACAGAGACAGAGGCAGAATCTCAGACAGAGAAAGAGACAGAGACAGAGACAGAGACAGAGACAGAGGCAGAGACAGAGACAGAGACAGAGACAGAGACAGGGACAGAGACAGAGACAGAGACAGAGACAGAGACAGAGACAGAGACGGAGACAGAGACAGAGACAGAGACAGAGACAGAGACAGAGACAGAGACAGAGACAGAGACAGAGACTGAGACAGGGACAGAGACAGAGCAGAGTCTCAGACAGAGAAAGAGACAGAGAGAGAGACTGAGACAGAGACAGAGACAGAGACGGAGACAGAGACGGAGACAGAGACAGAGACAGAGACAGAGACAGAGACGGAGACAGAGCCAGAGACAGAGACAGAGACACAGACAGACGCAGAGACAGAGACAAAGAGACAGAGGCAGAGACACACAGACAGAGACCCAGAGACAGAGACAGAGACACAGACGGAGACAGAGACACAGACGGAGACAGAGAAGGAGGCAGAGACAGGGACAGAGGGAGAGACAGAGCCAGGGACGGAGACAGAGACAGAGACAGAGACAGAGACAGAGACAGAGACAGAGACAGAGACAGAGACAGAGACCGAGACAGAGACAGAGACAGAGACAGAGGCAGAGACAGAGACAGAGACAGAGACAGAGGCAGAGTCTCAGACAGAGAAAGAGACAGAGACAGAGACAGAGACAGAGACAGAGACAGAGGCAGAGACAGAGACAGAGACAGAGACAGAGACAGAGACAGAGACAGAGACAGAGACAGAGACAGAGACAGAGACAGAGACAGAGACAGAGACTGAGACAGAGACAGAGACAGAGACAGAGACAGAGACAGAGACAGAGACAGAGAAAGAGACAGAGACAGAGACAGAGACAGAGACAGAGACAGAGACAGAGACAGAGACAGAGACAGAGACAGAGACAGAGACAGAGACACAGACCAAGACAGAGACAGAGACGGAGACGGAGACAGTGACAGAGGAGTAGACAGAGACAGAGACAGAGACAGAGCCAGGGACGGAGACAGAGTCAGAGACAGAGGGAGAGACAGCGACAGAAACAGAGACAGAGACAGAGACAGAGACAGAGACAGAGACAGAGACATAGAGACATAGGCACGGAGGCAGAGATGCAGAGACAGAGACAAAGAGACAGAGGCAGAGACACACAGACAGAGACCCAGAGACTGAGACAGAGACACAGACGGAGACAGAGACGGAGGCAGAGACAGAGACAGACGGAGAGACAGAGCCAGGGACGGAGACAGAGACGGAGACAGAGACAGAGACAGGGACAGAGACAGAGACCGAGACAAACGCAGAGACAGAGACGGAGACAGAGATAGAGACAGAGACAGAGACAGAGACAGAGACAGAGACAGAGACAGAGACAGAGACAGAGACAGAGACAGAGACAGAGACAGAGACAGAGACAGAGACAGAGACAGCGACAGAGACGGAGACAGAGACAGAGACAGAGACAGAGACAGAGACAGAGACAGAGACAGAGACAGAGACAGAGACAGAGACAGAGACAGAGACAGAGGCAGAGACAGAGACAGAGACAGAGACAGAGACAGAGGCAGAGTCTAAGACAGACAAAGAGACAGAGATAGACACAGAGACAGTGACAGAGGCAGAGACAGAGACAGAGGCGGAGGCAGAGACAGAGACAGAGACGGAGACAGAGGCAGATACAGAGACAGAGGCAGAGACAGAGGCAGAGACACAGACAGAAACAGAGACAGAAGCAGAGGCAGAGGCAGAGACAGAGACAGAAACAGAAACAGAGACAGAGACAGATACATAGACAGAGACAGAGACAGAGACAGAGACAGCGACCGGGACAGGTAGAGGACAGGGACAGAGACAGAGACAGAGACAGAGGCAGAGACAGAGACAGAGACAGAGACAGAAACAGTGACAGAGACAGATACGGGAACAGAGACAGAGGCAGATATAGAGATAGAGACAGAGACGGAGACAGAGACAGAGACAGAGACAGAGACAGAGACAGAGACAGAGACAGAGACAGGGACAGAGGCAGAGACAGAGACAGGGACGGAGACAGCGACAGGGACAGGGAGAGAGACAGGGACAGAGACAGAGGCATGGACAGAGACAGATACAGAGACAGAGACAGAGACAGGGACGGAGACAGCGACAGCGACAGGGACAGGGAGAGGGACTGGGACAGAGTCAGAGGCATGGACAGAGACAGAGACAGAGACAGAGGCGGAGACAGAGACAGAAACAGAGACAGAGACAGAGGCAGAGACAGAGACAGAGACAGAGACAGAGACATAGACAGAGACAGGGACGGAGACAAAGGCCGAGCCAGAGGCAGAGACACAGACAGAGACAGAGACAGAGACGGAGACAAACACCGAGACAGAGGCAGAGATACAGACAGAAACAGAGACAGAGACAGAGGCAGAGGCAGAGGCAGAGACAGAAACAGAAACAGAGACAGAGACAGATACATAGACAGAGACAGAGACAGAGACAGAGACAGGGACAGAGACAGCGACAGGGAGAGGGAGAGGGACAGGGACAGAAACGGAGACAGAGACGGAGACAAAGACCGAGACAGAGGCAGGGACACAGACAGAGACAGAGACGGAGACAGAGACAGAGACGGAGACAGGGACAGAGACACATGCATAGACAGAGACAGAGGCAGAGGCAGAGACAGAGACAGAGACAGAGACAGAGGCAGATTCTCAGACAGAGAAAGGGACAGAGACAGAGACAGAGACAGATACGGAGACAGAGACAGAGACAGAGACAGAGACAGAGACAGAGACAAAGACAGAGACAGAGACAGAGACAGAGACAGAGACAGAGACAGAGACAGAGACAGAGACAGAGGCAGGGTCTCAGACAGAGAAAGAAACAGAGACAGAGACAGAGACGGATACGGAGACAGAGACAGAGACAGAGACAGAGACAGAGACAGAGACAGAGACAGAGACAGAGACAGAGACAGAGACAGAGGCAGAGACAGAGACAGAGACAGAGACAGAGACGGAGACAAAGACCGAGACAGAGGCAGAGACACAGACAGAGACAGAGGCAGGGTCTCAGACAGAGAAAGAGACAGAGACGGAGACAGAGACAGAGACAGAGGCAGGGTCTCAGACAGAGAAAGAGACAGAGACAGAGACAGAGACGGATACGGAGACAGAGACAGAGACAGAGACAGAGACAGAGACAGAGACAGAGACAGAGACAGAGACAGAGACAGAGACAGAGACAGAGACAGAGACAGAGACAGAGACAGAGACAGAGACAGAGACAGAGACAGAGACAGAGACAGAGACAGAGACAGAGACAGAGACAGAGACAGAGACAGAGGCAGAGTCTGAGACAGAGAAAGGGACAGAGACAGAGACAGAGACAGATACGGAGACAGAGACAGAGACAGAGACAGAGACAGAGACAGAGACAGACACGGATACGGAGACAGAGACAGAGACAGAGACAGAGACAGAGACAGAGACAGAGACAGAGACAGAGGCAGAGACAGAGACAGAGACAGAGACAGAGGCAGAATCTCAGACAGAGAAAGAGACAGAGACAGAGACAGAGACAGAGACAGAGGCAGAGACAGAGACAGAGACAGAGACAGAGACAGGGACAGAGACAGAGACAGAGACAGAGACAGAGACAGAGACAGAGACGGAGACAGAGACAGAGACAGAGACAGAGACAGAGACAGAGACAGAGACAGAGACAGAGACAGAGACAGAGACAGAGACAGAGACTGAGACAGGGACAGAGACAGAGGCAGAGTCTCAGACAGAGAAAGAGACAGAGAGAGAGACTGAGACAGAGACAGAGACAGAGACGGAGACAGAGACGGAGACAGAGACAGAGACAGAGACAGAGACAGAGACGGAGACAGAGCCAGAGACAGAGACAGAGACACAGACAGACGCAGAGACAGAGACAAAGAGACAGAGGCAGAGACACACAGACAGAGACCCAGAGACAGAGACAGAGACACAGACGGAGACAGAGACACAGACGGAGACAGAGAAGGAGGCAGAGACAGAGACAGAGGGAGAGACAGAGCCAGGGACGGAGACAGAGACAGAGACAGAGACAGAGACAGAGACAGAGACAGAGACAGTGACAGAGACCGAGACAGAGACAGAGACAGAGACAGAGGCAGAGACACAGACAGAGACAGAGACAGAGGCAGAGTCTCAGACAGAGAAAGAGACAGAGACAGAGACAGAGACAGAGACAGAGACAGAGACAGAGACACAGACCAAGACAGAGACAGAGACGGAGACGGAGACAGTGACAGAGGAGTAGACAGAGACAGAGACAGAGACAGAGCCAGGGACGGAGACAGAGTCAGAGACAGAGGGAGAGACAGCGACAGAAACAGAGACAGAGACAGAGACAGAGACATAGAGACATAGGCACGGAGGCAGAGATGCAGAGACAGAGACAAAGAGACAGAGGCAGAGACACACAGACAGAGACCCAGAGACTGAGACAGAGACACAGACGGAGACAGAGACGGAGGCAGAGACAGAGACAGACGGAGAGACAGAGCCAGGGACGGAGACAGAGACGGAGACAGAGACAGAGACAGGGACAGAGACAGAGACAGAGACCGAGACAGACGCAGAGACAGCGACGGAGACAGAGATAGAGACAGAGACAGAGACAGAGACAGAGACAGAGACAGAAACAGAGACAGAGACAGAGGCAGAGCCAGAGACAGAGACAGAGACAGAGACAGAGACAGAGACAGAGACAGAGACAGAGACAGGGACAGAGACAGCGACAGGGACTGGGAGAGGGACAGGGACAGAGACAGAGGCATGGACAGAGACAGAGACAGAGACAGAGACAGAGACAGAGACAGAGACAGAGACAGGGACAGAAACAGAGACAGAGACAGAGGCAGAGACAGAGACAGAGACAGAGACAGAGACAGAGACAGAGACAGAGACAGAGACAGAGACAGAGACAGAGACAGAGACAGAGACAGAGACGGAGACAGTGACAGAGACACAGACAGAGACAGAGACAGAGACAGGGACAGAGACAGAGACGGAGACAAAGACCGAGACAGAGGCAGAGACACAGACAGAGGCAGAGACAGAGACAGAGACAGAGACAGAGACGGAGACAAAGACCGAGACAGAGGCAGAGACACAGACAGAGACAGAGACAGAGACAGAGACAGAGACAGAGACAGAGACAGAGACAGAGACAGAAACAGAGACAGAGACAGAGGCAGAGACAGAGACAGAGACAGAGACAGAGACAGAGACAGAGACAGAGACAGAGACAGAGACAGAGACAGAGACAGAGACAGAGACGGAGACAGTGACAGAGACACAGACAGAGACAGAGACAGAGACAGGGACAGAGACAGAGACGGAGACAAAGACCGAGACAGTGGCAGAGACACAGACAGAGGCAGAGACAGAGACAGAGACAGAGACAGAGACGGAGACAAAGACCGAGACAGAGGCAGAGACACAGACAGAGACAGAGACAGAGACAGAGACAGAGACAGAGGCAGAGGCAGAGACAGAGACGGAGGCAGAGACAGAGACAGAGGCATGGTCTCAGACAGAGAAAGAGACAGAGACAAAGACAGAGACGGATACGGAGACAGAGACAGAGACAGAGACAGAGACGGAGACAGAGACAGAGACAGAGGCAGGGTCTCAGACAGAGAAAGAGACAGAGACAGAGACAGAGACGGATACGGAGACAGAGACAGAGACAGAGACAGAGACAGAGACAGAGACAGAGACAGAGACAGAGACAGAGACTGAGACAGAGACAGAGACAGAGACGGAGACAGAGACGGAGACAGAGACAGAGACAGAGACAGAGACAGAGACGGAGACAGAGCCAGAGACAGAGACAGAGACACAGACAGACGCAGAGACAGAGACAAAGAGACAGAGGCAGAGACACACAGACAGAGACCCAGAGACAGAGACAGAGACACAGACGGAGACAGAGACACAGACGGAGACAGAGAAGGAGGCAGAGACAGGGACAGAGGGAGAGACAGAGCCAGGGACGGAGACAGAGACAGAGACAGAGACAGAGACAGAGACAGAGACAGAGACAGAGACAGAGACCGAGACAGAGACAGAGACAGAGACAGAGGCAGAGACAGAGACAGAGACAGAGACAGAGGCAGAGTCTCAGACAGAGAAAGAGACAGAGACAGAGACAGAGACAGAGACAGAGGCAGAGACAGAGACAGAGACAGAGACAGAGACAGAGACAGAGACAGAGACAGAGACAGAGACAGAGACAGAGACAGAGACAGAGACTGAGACAGAGACAGAGACGGAGACAGAGACAGAGACAGAGACAGAGACAGAGAAAGAGACAGAGACAGAGACAGAGACAGAGACAGAGACAGAGACAGAGACAGAGACAGAGACAGAGACAGAGACAGAGACACAGACCAAGACAGAGACAGAGACGGAGACGGAGACAGTGACAGAGGAGTAGACAGAGACAGAGACAGAGACAGAGCCAGGGACGGAGACAGAGTCAGAGACAGAGGGAGAGACAGCGACAGAAACAGAGACAGAGACAGAGACAGAGACAGAGACAGAGACAGAGACATAGAGACATAGGCACGGAGGCAGAGATGCAGAGACAGAGACAAAGAGACAGAGGCAGAGACACACAGACAGAGACCCAGAGACTGAGACAGAGACACAGACGGAGACAGAGACGGAGGCAGAGACAGAGACAGACGGAGAGACAGAGCCAGGGACGGAGACAGAGACGGAGACAGAGACAGAGACAGGGACAGAGACAGAGACCGAGACAAACGCAGAGACAGAGACGGAGACAGAGATAGAGACAGAGACAGAGACAGAGACAGAGACAGAGACAGAGACAGAGACAGAGACAGAGACAGAGACAGAGACAGAGACAGAGACAGAGACAGCGACAGAGACGGAGACAGAGACAGAGACAGAGACAGAGACAGAGACAGAGACAGAGACAGAGACAGAGACAGAGACAGAGACAGAGACAGAGACAGAGACAGAGGCAGAGACAGAGACAGAGACAGAGACAGAGACAGAGGCAGAGTCTAAGACAGACAAAGAGACAGAGATAGACACAGAGACAGTGACAGAGGCAGAGACAGAGACAGAGGCGGAGGCAGAGACAGAGACAGAGACGGAGACAGAGGCAGATACAGAGACAGAGGCAGAGACAGAGGCAGAGACACAGACAGAAACAGAGACAGAAGCAGAGGCAGAGGCAGAGACAGAGACAGAAACAGAAACAGAGACAGAGACAGATACATAGACAGAGACAGAGACAGAGACAGAGACAGCGACCGGGACAGGTAGAGGACAGGGACAGAGACAGAGACAGAGACAGAGGCAGAGACAGAGACAGAGACAGAGACAGAGACAGAAACAGTGACAGAGACAGATACGGGAACAGAGACAGAGGCAGATATAGAGATAGAGACAGAGACGGAGACAGAGACAGAGACAGAGACAGAGACAGAGACAGAGACAGAGACAGAGACAGGGACAGAGGCAGAGACAGAGACAGGGACGGAGACAGCGACAGGGACAGGGAGAGAGACAGGGACAGAGACAGAGGCATGGACAGAGACAGATACAGAGACAGAGACAGAGACAGGGACGGAGACAGCGACAGCGACAGGGACAGGGAGAGGGACTGGGACAGAGTCAGAGGCATGGACAGAGACAGAGACAGAGACAGAGGCGGAGACAGAGACAGAAACAGAGACAGAGACAGAGGCAGAGACAGAGACAGAGACAGAGACAGAGACATAGACAGAGACAGGGACGGAGACAAAGGCCGAGCCAGAGGCAGAGACACAGACAGAGACAGAGACAGAGACGGAGACAAACACCGAGACAGAGGCAGAGATACAGACAGAAACAGAGACAGAGACAGAGGCAGAGGCAGAGGCAGAGACAGAAACAGAAACAGAGACAGAGACAGATACATAGACAGAGACAGAGACAGAGACAGAGACAGGGACAGAGACAGCGACAGGGAGAGGGAGAGGGACAGGGACAGAAACGGAGACAGAGACGGAGACAAAGACCGAGACAGAGGCAGGGACACAGACAGAGACAGAGACGGAGACAGAGACAGAGACGGAGACAGGGACAGAGACACATGCATAGACAGAGACAGAGGCAGAGGCAGAGACAGAGACAGAGACAGAGACAGGGGCAGAGTCTCAGACAGAGAAAGGGACAGAGACAGAGACAGAGACAGATACGGAGACAGAGACAGAGACAGAGACAGAGACAGAGACAGAGACAAAGACAGAGACAGAGACAGAGACAGAGACAGAGACAGAGACAGAGACAGAGACAGAGACAGAGACAGAGGCAGGGTCTCAGACAGAGAAAGAAACAGAGACAGAGACAGAGACGGATACGGAGACAGAGACAGAGACAGAGACAGAGACAGAGACAGAGACAGAGACAGAGACAGAGACAGAGACAGAGACAGAGGCAGAGACAGAGACAGAGACAGAGACAGAGACGGAGACAAAGACCGAGACAGAGGCAGAGACACAGACAGAGACAGAGGCAGGGTCTCAGACAGAGAAAGAGACAGAGACGGAGACAGAGACAGAGACAGAGGCAGGGTCTCAGACAGAGAAAGAGACAGAGACAGAGACAGAGACGGATACGGAGACAGAGACAGAGACAGAGACAGAGACAGAGACAGAGACAGAGACAGAGACAGAGACAGAGACAGAGACAGAGACAGAGACAGAGACAGAGACAGAGACAGAGACAGAGACAGAGACAGAGACAGAGACAGAGACAGAGACAGAGACAGAGACAGAGACAGAGACAGAGACAGAGACAGAGACAGAGGCAGAGTCTGAGACAGAGAAAGGGACAGAGACAGAGACAGAGACAGATACGGAGACAGAGACAGAGACAGAGACAGAGACAAAGACAGAGACAGAGACAGAGACAGAGACAGAGACAGAGACAGAGACAGAGACAGACACGGATACGGAGACAGAGACAGAGACAGAGACAGAGACAGAGACAGAGACAGAGACAGAGACAGAGACAGAGACAGAGACAGAGACAGAGACAGAGACAGAGACAGAGACAGAGACAGAGACAGAGACAGAGACAGAGACAGAGACAGAGACAGAGACAGAGACGGAGACAGAGACAGAGACACATGCATAGACAGAGACAGAGGCAGAGGCAGAGACAGAGACAGAGACAGAGACAGAGGCAGAGTCTGAGACAGAGAAAGGGACAGAGACAGAGACAGAGACAGATACGGAGACAGAGACAGAGACAGAGACAGAGACAAAGACAGAGACAGAGACAGAGACAGAGACAGAGACAGAGACAAAGACAGAGACAGAGACAGAGACAGAGACAGAGACAGAGACAGAGACAGAGACAGAGACAGAGACGGATACGGAGACAGAGACAGAGACAGAGACAGAGACAGAGACAGAGACAGAGACAGAGACAGAGACAGAGACAGAGACAGAGACAGAGGCAGGGTCTCAGACAGAGAAAGAGACAGAGACAGAGACAGAGACGGATACGGAGACAGAGACAGAGACAGAGACGGAGACAAAGACCGAGACAGAGGCAGGGACACAGACAGAGACAGAGACAGAGACAGAGACAGAGACAAAGACAGAGACGGAGACAGAGACAGAGACACATGCATAGACAGAGACAGAGGCAGAGACAGAGACGGAGACAAAGACCGAGACAGAGGCAGAGACACAGACAGAGGCAGAGACAGACACAGAGACAGAGACAGAGACGGAGACAAAGACCGAGACAGAGGCAGAGACACAGACAGAGACAGAGACAGAGACAGAGACAGAGACAGAGACGGAGACAGAGACAGAGACAGAGGCAGAGACAGAGACGGAGACAGAGACAGAGACAGAGGCAGGGTCTCAGACAGAGAAAGAGACAGAGACAGAGACAGAGACGGATACGGAGACAGAGACAGAGACAGAGACAGAGACAGAGACAGAGACAGAGACAGAGACAGAGACAGAGACAGAGACAGAGACAGAGACAGAGACAGAGACAGAGACAGAGACAGAGACAGAGACAGAGACAGAGACAGAGACAGAGACAGAGACGGAGACAGAGATAGAGACACATGCATAGACAGAGACAGAGACAGCGACAGGGACAGGGACAGAGACAGAGGCAGAGGCAGAGACAGAGACAGAGACAGAGGCAGAGTCTCAGACAGAGAAAGGGACAGAGACAGAGACAGAGACAGATACGGAGACAGAGACAGAGACAGAGACAAAGACAGAGACAGAGACAGAGACAGAGACAGAGACAGAGACAGAGACAGAGACAGAGACAGAGACAGAGACAGAGACAGAGACGGAGACAAAGACCGAGACAGAGGCAGAGACACAGACAGAGACAGAGACAGAGACAGAGACAGAGACAGAGGCAGAGGCAGAGACAGAGACGGAGACAGAGACAGAGACAGAGGCAGGGTCTCAGACAGAGAAAGAGACAGAGACAGAGACAGAGACGGATACGGAGACAGGGACAGAGACAGAGACAGAGACAGAGACTGAGACAGAGACAGAGACAGAGACAGAGACAGAGACCGAGACAGAGACAGAGGCAGAGACAGAGACAGAGACAGAGACAGAGACGGAGACAGAGACAGAGGCACACGCATAGACAGAGACAGAGACAGAGACAGAGACAGAGACAGAGACAGAGACAGAGACAGAGACGGAGACAGAGACAGGGACAGGGACAGAGACAGAGGCAGAGGCAGAGACAGAGACAGAGACAGAGACAGAGACAGAGACAGAGACAGAGACAGAGACAGAGACAGAGACAGAGACAGAGACAGAGACAGAGACAGAGACAGAGACAGAGACAGAGACAGAGACAGAGACAGAGACAGAGACAGAGACAGAGACAGAGACAGAGACAGAGACAGAGACAGAGAGAGAGACGGAGACAAAGACCGAGACAGAGGCAGAGACACAGACAGAGACAGAGACAGAGACAGAGACAGAGGCAGAGACAGAGGCAGGGTCTCAGACAGAGAAAGAGACAGAGACAGAGACAGAGACGGATACGGAGACAGGGACAGAGACAGAGACAGAGACAGAGACTGAGACAGAGACAGAGACAGAGACAGAGACAGAGACAGAGACAGAGACAGAGACAGAGACAGAGACAGAGACAGAGACAGAGACAGAGACAGAGACAGAGACGGAGACAGAGACAGAGACACACGCATAGACAGAGACAGAGACAGAGACAGAGACAGAGACAGAGACAGAGACAGAGACAGAGACAGAGACAGAGACGGAGACAGAGACAGCGACAGGGACAGGGACAGAGACAGAGACAGCGACAGGGACAGGGACAGAGACAGAGGCAGAGGCAGAGACAGAGACAGAGACAGAGACAGAGACAGACACACAGAGACAGAGACACAGAGACAGAGCCACAGAGACAGAGACACAGACACAGAGACACAGAGACAGAGGCACTGAGACAGAGACACAGAGACAGCCATACGGAGAGAGAGGCAGAGATACAGAGACAGAGACAAGGAGACTTAGACACAGAGACAGAGACACAGATACATAGGCACAGGGACATAGACACAGAGACCGATGCACAGAGACAGAGACAGAGACAGAGACAGACACAGAGACAGAGACAGAGGCAGAGACAGAGACGGAGGCAGAGACTGAGACTGAGACAGAGACAGAGACAGAGACATAGACAGAGACAGGGACGGAGACAAAGGCCGAGACAGAGGCAGAGACACAGACAGAGACAGAGACAGAGACGGAGACAAACACCGAGACAGAGGCAGAGACACAGACAGAAACAGAGACAGAGACAGAGGCAGAGGCAGAGGCAGAGACAAAGACAGAGACAGAAACAGAAACAGAAACAGAGACAGAGACAGATACATAGACAGAGACAGAGACGGAGACAGAGACAGCGACCGGGACATGTAGAGGGACAGAGACAGAGACAGAGACAGAGGCAGAGACAGAGACAGAGACAGAGCCAGAGACAGAAACAGAGACAGAGACAGAGACGGATACGGGAACAGAGGCAGAGACAGAGACAGAGACAGAGACAGAAACAGAGACAGAGACAGAGACAGAGACAGAGACAGAGACAGAGACAGAGACAGAGACAGAGACAGAGACAGAGACAGAGACAGAGACAGAGACAGAGACAGAGACAGAGACAGAGACAGAGACAGAGACAGAGACAGAGACAGAGACAGAGACAGAGACAGAGACAGAGACAGAGACAGAGACAGAGACGGAGACAGAGACAGAGACACACGCATAGACAGAGACAGAGACAGCGACAGGGACAGGGACAGAGACAGAGGCAGAGGCAGAGACAGAGACAGAGACAGAGACAGAGACAGAGACACAGAGACAGAGACACAGAGACAGAGACACAGACACAGAGACACAGAGACACAGAGACAGAGACACTGAGACAGAGACACAGAGACAGCCATACGGAGAGAGAGGCAGAGACACAGAGACTGAGACAAGGAGACTTAGACACAGAGACAGAGACACAGATACATAGGCACAGGGACATAGACACAGAGACCGATGCACAGAGACAGAGACAGAGACAGAGACAGACACAGAGACAGAGACAGAGGCAGAGACAGAGACGGAGGCAGAGATTGAGACTGAGACAGAGACAGAGACAGAGACATAGACAGAGACAGGGACGGAGACAAAGGCCGAGACAGAGGCAGAGACACAGACAGAGACAGAGACAGAGACGGAGACAAACACCGAGACAGAGGCAGAGACACAGACAGAAACAGAGACAGAGACAGAGGCAGAGGCAGAGGCAGAGACAGAGACAGAGACAGAAACAGAAACAGAAACAGAGACAGAGACAGATACATAGACACAGACAGAGACAGAGACAGGGACAGCGACCGGGATATGTAGAGGGACAGGGACAGAGACAGAGACAGAGGCAGAGACAGAGACAGAGACAGAGACAGAGACAGAAACAGAGACAGAGACAGAGACAGATACGGGAACAGAGACAGAGGCAGATATAGAGATAGAGACAGAGACGGAGACAGAGGCAGAGACACAGACAGACACAAAGACAGAGACAGAGACAGAGACAGAGACAGAGACAGAGACAGAGACAGAGACAGAGACAGAGACAGAGACAGAGACAGAGACAGAGACAGAGACAGGGACAGAGACAGCGACAGGGACTGGGAGAGGGACAGGGACAGAGACAGAGGCATGGACAGAGACAGAGACAGAGACAGAGACAGAGACAGAGACAGAGACAGAGACAGAGACAGAGACAGAGACAGAAACAGAGACAGAGACAGAGGCAGAGACAGAGACAGAGACAGAGACAGAGACAGAGACAGAGACAGAGACAGAGACAGAGACAGAGACAGAGACAGAGACAGAGACAGAGACAGAGACAGAGACAGAGACAGAGACGGAGACAGTGACAGAGACACAGACAGAGACAGAGACAGAGACAGGGACAGAGACAGAGACAGAGACGGAGACAAAGACCGAGACAGAGGCAGAGACACAGACAGAGGCAGAGACAGAGACAGAGACAGAGACAGAGACGGAGACAAAGACCGAGACAGAGGCAGAGACACAGACAGAGACAGAGACAGAGACAGAGACAGAGACAGAGACAGAGACAGAGACAGAGACGGAGACAGTGACAGAGACAGAGACAGAGACAGAGACAGGGACAGAGGCAGAGACAGAGACAGAGACAGAGACAGAGACAGAGACAGAGACAGAGACAGAGACAGAGACAGAGACAGAGACAGAGACAGAGCCAGAGCCAGAGACAGAGACAGAGACAGAGACAGAGACAGAGACAGAGACAGAGACAGAGACAGAGACAGAGACAGAGACAGAGACAGAGACAGAGACAGAGACAGAGACAGAGACAGAGACAGAGACAGTGACAGAGACAGAGACAGAGACAGAGACAGAGACAGAGACAGAGACAGCGACAGGGACAGGAACAGAGACAGAGGCAGAGGCAGAGACAGAGACAAAGACAGAGACAGAGACAGAGACACAGAGACAGAGACACAGAGACAGAGACACAGACACAGAGACACAGAGACAGAGACACTGAGACAGAGACACAGAGACAGAGACAGAGACAGAGACAGAGACAGAGACAGAGACAGAGACAGAGACAGAGACAGAGACAGGGACAGAGACAGCGACAGGGACTGGGAGAGGGACAGGGACAGAGACAGAGGCATGGACAGAGACAGAGACAGAGACAGAGACAGAGACAGAGACAGAGACAGAGACAGAGACAGAAACAGAGACAGAGACAGAGGCAGAGACAGAGACAGAGACAGAGACAGAGACAGAGACAGAGACAGAGACAGAGACAGAGACAGAGACAGAGACAGAGACAGAGACAGAGACAGAGACAGAGACAGAGACGGAGACAGTGACAGAGACACAGACAGAGACAGAGACAGAGACAGGGACAGAGACAGAGACGGAGACAAAGACCGAGACAGAGGCAGAGACACAGACAGAGGCAGAGACAGAGACAGAGACAGAGACAGAGACGGAGACAAAGACCGAGACAGAGGCAGAGACACAGACAGAGACAGAGACAGAGACAGAGACAGAGACAGAGACAGAGACAGAGACAGAGACAGAGACAGAGACGGAGACAGAGCCAGATACAGAGACAGAGACACAGACAGACGCAGAGACAGAGACAGAGACAGAGACAGAGACGGAGACAGTGACAGAGACACAGACAGAGACAGAGACAGAGACAGGGACAGAGACAGAGACGGAGACAAAGACCGAGACAGAGGCAGAGACACAGACAGAGGCAGAGACAGAGACAGAGACAGAGACAGAGACGGAGACAAAGACCGAGACAGAGGCAGAGACACAGACAGAGACAGAGACAGAGACAGAGACAGAGACAGAGACAGAGGCAGAGGCAGAGACAGAGACGGAGACAGAGACAGAGACAGAGGCAGGGTCTCAGACAGAGAAAGAGACAGAGACAGAGACAGAGACAAAGACCGAGACAGACGCAGGGACTGAGACAGAGGCAGAGACAGCAACAGAGACAGAGACAGAGACAGAGACACAGACAGAGACAGAGACAGAGACAGAGACAGAGGCAGAGACTGAGACTGAGACAGAGACAGAGACAGAAACAGAGACGGAGACAAAGACCGAGACAGAGGCCGAGACACAGACAGAGACAGAGAGAGAGACGGAGACGGAGACAGAGACAGAGACAGAGACAGGGACAGAGACAGAGACAGAGACAGAGACAGAGACAGAGACAGAGACAGAGACAGAGACAGAGACAGAGACAGAGACAGACACAGAGACAGAGACAGAGACAGAGACAGAGACGGAGACAAAGACCGAGACAGAGACAGATACAGAGACTGAGACGGAGACGGAGACAGAGACAGAGACGGAGACGGAGATAGAGGGAGAGACAGCGACAGAGACGGAGACAGGGGCAGAGACAGAGCCAGGGACGGAGATAGAGACAGAGACAGAGGGAGAGACAGCGACAGAGACAGAGACAGAGACAGAGACAGAGACAGAGACAGAGACAGAGACAGAGACAGAGACAGAGACATAGACAGACACAGAGTCAGAGACAGAGACAGAGACAGAGACTTAGACGGAGACAAAGACCGAGACAGACGCAGGGACTGAGACAGAGGCAGAGACAGCAACAGAGACAGAGACTGAGACAGAGACAGAGACAGAAACAGAGACGGAGACAAAGACCGAGACAGAGGCCGAGACACAGACAGAGTCAGAGAGAGAGACGGAGACGGAGACAGAGACAGAGACAGAGACAGGGGCAGAGACAGAGACAGAGACAGAGACAGAGACAGAGACAGAAACAGAGACGGAGACAAAGACCGAGACAGAGGCAGAGACACAGACAGAGACAGAGACAGAGACACAGACAGAGACAGAGACAGATACAGAGACTGAGACGGAGACAGAGACAGAGACAGAGACAGAGACAGAGACAGAGACAGAGACAGAGACAGAGACAGAGACAGAGACAGAGACAGATTCAGAGACTGAGACGGAGACAGAGACAGAGACAGAGACAGAGACAGAGACAGAGACAGAGACAGAGACAGAGACAGAGACAGAGACAGAGACAGAGACAGAGACAGAGACAGAGACAGAGACAGAGACAGAGACAGAGACAGAGACAGAGACAGAGACAGAGACAGAGACAGAGACAGAGACAGAGACAGAGACAGAGACAGAGACAGAGACAGAGACAGAGACAGAGACAGAGACAGAGACAGAGACAGAGACAGAGACAGAGACGGAGACAGAGACAGAGACAGAGACAGAGGAACAGACAGAGACAGAGACAGAAACAGCGACAGGCACAGGGAGAGGGACAGGGTCAGAGACAGAGACAGAGGAATAGACAGAGACAGAGACAGAAACAGCGACAGGCACAGGGAGAGGGACAGGGACAGGGACAGAGACAGAGACAGAGATAGAGACAGAGACAGAGGCAGAGATGGAGACAGGGCAGAGACAGAGACAGAGGAATAGACAGAGACAGAGACAGAAACAGCGACAGGCACAGGGAGAGGGACAGGGACAGGGGCAGATACAGAGACAGAGATAGAGACAGAGACAGAGACAGAGACAGAGACAGAGACAGAGACAGAGACAGAGACAGAGACAGAGACAGAGACAGAGACAGAGACAGAGAGAGAGACAGAGACAGAGACAGAGACAGAGACAGAGACAGAGACAGAGACAGAGACAGAGACAGAGACAGAGACAGAGACAGAGACAGGGACAGAGACAGAGACAGAGACAGAGACAGAGACAGAGACAGAGACAGAGACAGAGACAGAGACAGAGACAGAGACAGAGACAGAGACAGAGACAGAGACAGAGACGGAGATAGAGACAGAGGCAGAAACAGAGACGGAGACAGAGGCAGAGACAGAGGCAGGGACAGAGACAGAGACAGAGACAGAGGGAGAGACAGCGACAGAGACAGAGTCAGAGACAGAGACAGAGACAGAGACAGAGACAGAGACAGACGCAGGGACTGAGACAGAGGCAGAGACAGCGACAGAGACAGAGACAGAGACAGAGACAGAGACAGAGACAGAGACAGAGACAGAGACAGAGACAGAGACAGAGACAGAGACAGAGACAGAGACAGAGACAGAGACAGAGACAGAGACATAGACAGACACAGAGTCAGAGACAGAGACAGAGACAGAGACAGAGACAGAGACGGAGACAAAGACCGAGACAGACGCAGGGACTGAGACAGAGGCAGAGACAGCAACAGAGACAGAGACAGAGACACAGACAGAGACAGAGACAGAGACAGAGACAGAGGCAGAGACTGAGACTGAGACAGAGACAGAGACAGAAACAGAGACGGAGACAAAGACCGAGACAGAGGCCGAGACACAGACAGAGACAGAGAGAGAGACGGAGACGGAGACAGAGACAGAGACAGAGACAGGGACAGAGACAGAGACAGAGACAGAGACAGAGACAGAGACAGAGACAGAGACAGAGGCAGAAGCAGAGACTGAAACTGAGACAGAGACAGAGACAGAGACAGAGACAGAGACAGAGACAGAGACAGAGACAGAGACAGAGACAGAGACAGAGACAGAGACAGAGACAGAGACAGAGACAGAGACAGAGACAGAGACAGAGCCAGAGACAGAGACAGAGACAGAGACAGAGACAGAGACAGAGACAGAGACAGAGACAGAGACAGAGACAGAGACAGAGGCAGAGACAGAGACAGAGACAGAGACAGAGGCAGAGACAGAGACAGAGGCGGAGGCAGAGACAGAGACAGAGACGGAGACAGAGGCAGATACAGAGACAGAGGCAGAGACAGAGGCAGAGACAGAGACAGAGACAGAGACAGAGACAGAGACAGAGACAGAGACACAGACAGACGCAGAGACAGAGACAAAGAGACAGAGGCAGAGACACACAGACAGAGACCCAGAGACAGAGACAGAGACACAGACGGAGACAGAGAAGGAGGCAGAGACAGAGACAGAGGGAGAGACAGAGCCAGGGACGGAGACAGAGACAGAGACAGAGACAGAGACAGAGACAGAGACAGAGACAGAGACCGAGACAGAGACAGAGACAGAGACAGAGGCAGAGACAGAGACAGAGACAGAGGCAGAGACAGAGACGGAGACAGAGACAGAGACACACGCATAGACAGAGACAGAGACAGCGACAGGGACAGGGACAGAGACAGAGGCAGAGGCAGAGACAGAGACAGAGACAGAGACAGAGACAGACACACAGAGACAGAGACACAGAGACAGAGCCACAGAGACAGAGACACAGACACAGAGACACAGAGACAGAGGCACTGAGACAGAGACACAGAGACAGCCATACGGAGAGAGAGGCAGAGATACAGAGACAGAGACAAGGAGACTTAGACACAGAGACAGAGACACAGATACATAGGCACAGGGACATAGACACAGAGACCGATGCACAGAGACAGAGACAGAGACAGAGACAGACACAGAGACAGAGACAGAGGCAGAGACAGAGACGGAGGCAGAGACTGAGACTGAGACAGAGACAGAGACAGAGACATAGACAGAGACAGGGACGGAGACAAAGGCCGAGACAGAGGCAGAGACACAGACAGAGACAGAGACAGAGACGGAGACAAACACCGAGACAGAGGCAGAGACACAGACAGAAACAGAGACAGAGACAGAGGCAGAGGCAGAGGCAGAGACAAAGACAGAGACAGAAACAGAAACAGAAACAGAGACAGAGACAGATACATAGACAGAGACAGAGACGGAGACAGAGACAGCGACCGGGACATGTAGAGGGACAGAGACAGAGACAGAGACAGAGGCAGAGACAGAGACAGAGACAGAGCCAGAGACAGAAACAGAGACAGAGACAGAGACGGATACGGGAACAGAGGCAGAGACAGAGACAGAGACAGAGACAGAGGCAGAGACAGAGACGGAGGCAGAGATTGAGACTGAGACAGAGACAGAGACAGAGACATAGACAGAGACAGGGACGGAGACAAAGGCCGAGACAGAGGCAGAGACACAGACAGAGACAGAGACAGAGACGGAGACAAACACCGAGACAGAGGCAGAGACACAGACAGAAACAGAGACAGAGACAGAGGCAGAGGCAGAGGCAGAGACAGAGACAGAGACAGAAACAGAAACAGAAACAGAGACAGAGACAGATACATAGACACAGACAGAGACAGAGACAGAGACAGCGACCGGGATATGTAGAGGGACAGGGACAGAGACAGAGACAGAGGCAGAGACAGAGACAGAGACAGAGACAGAGACAGAAACAGAGACAGAGACAGAGACAGATACGGGAACAGAGACAGAGGCAGATATAGAGATAGAGACAGAGACGGAGACAGAGGCAGAGACACAGACAGACACAAAGACAGAGACAGAGACAGAGACAGAGACAGAGACAGAGACAGAGACAGAGACAGAGACAGAGACAGGGACAGAGACAGCGACAGGGACTGGGAGAGGGACAGGGACAGAGACAGAGGCATGGACAGAGGCAGAGACAGAGACAGAGACAGAGACAGAGACAGAGACAGAGACAGAGACAGAGACAGAGACAGAGACAGAAACAGAGACAGAGACAGAGGCAGAGACAGAGACAGAGACAGAGACAGAGACAGAGACAGAGACAGAGACAGAGACAGAGACAGAGACAGAGACAGAGACAGAGACAGAGACAGAGACAGAGACAGAGACAGAGACAGAGACGGAGACAGTGACAGAGACACAGACAGAGACAGAGACAGAGACAGGGACAGAGACAGAGACAGAGACGGAGACAAAGACCGAGACAGAGGCAGAGACACAGACAGAGGCAGAGACAGAGACAGAGACAGAGACAGAGACGGAGACAAAGACCGAGACAGAGGCAGAGACACAGACAGAGACAGAGACAGAGACAGAGACAGAGACAGAGACAGAGACAGAGACAGAGACAGTGACAGAGACAGAGACAGAGACAGAGACAGGGACAGAGGCAGAGACAGAGACAGAGACAGAGACAGAGACAGAGACAGAGACAGAGACAGAGACAGAGACAGAGACGGAGACAGAGCCAGATACAGAGACAGAGACACAGACAGACGCAGAGACAGAGACAAAGAGACAGAGGCAGAGACACACAGACAGAGACCCAGAGACAGAGACAGAGACACAGACGGAGACAGAGAAGGAGGCAGAGACAGAGACAGAGGGAGAGACAGAGCCAGGGACGGAGACAGAGACAGAGACAGAGACAGAGACAGAGACAGAGACAGAGACCGAGACAGAGACAGAGACAGAGACAGAGGCAGAGACAGAGACAGAGACAGAGACAGAGACAGAGACAGAGACAGAGACAGAGACAGAGACAGAGACAGAGACAGAGACAGAGACGGAGACAGTGACAGAGACACAGACAGAGACAGAGACAGAGACAGGGACAGAGACAGAGACGGAGACAAAGACCGAGACAGAGGCAGAGACACAGACAGAGGCAGAGACAGAGACAGAGACAGAGACAGAGACGGAGACAAAGACCGAGACAGAGGCAGAGACACAGACAGAGACAGAGACAGAGACAGAGACAGAGACAGAGACAGAGGCAGAGGCAGAGACAGAGACGGAGACAGAGACAGAGACAGAGGCAGGGTCTCAGACAGAGAAAGAGACAGAGACAGAGACAGAGACAAAGACCGAGACAGACGCAGGGACTGAGACAGAGGCAGAGACAGCAACAGAGACAGAGACAGAGACAGAGACACAGACAGAGACAGAGACAGAGACAGAGACAGAGGCAGAGACTGAGACTGAGACAGAGACAGAGACAGAAACAGAGACGGAGACAAAGACCGAGACAGAGGCCGAGACACAGACAGAGACAGAGAGAGAGACGGAGACGGAGACAGAGACAGAGACAGAGACAGGGACAGAGACAGAGACAGAGACAGAGACAGAGACAGAGACAGAGACAGAGACAGAGACAGAGACAGAGACAGAGACAGAGACAGAGACAGAGACAGAGACAGAGACAGAGACAGAGACAGAGACGGAGACAAAGACCGAGACAGAGACAGATACAGAGACTGAGACGGAGACGGAGACAGAGACAGAGACGGAGACGGAGATAGAGGGAGAGACAGCGACAGAGACGGAGACAGGGGCAGAGACAGAGCCAGGGACGGAGATAGAGACAGAGACAGAGGGAGAGACAGCGACAGAGACAGAGACAGAGACAGAGACAGAGACAGAGACAGAGACAGAGACAGAGACAGAGACAGAGACATAGACAGACACAGAGTCAGAGACAGAGACAGAGACAGAGACTTAGACGGAGACAAAGACCGAGACAGACGCAGGGACTGAGACAGAGGCAGAGACAGCAACAGAGACAGAGACTGAGACAGAGACAGAGACAGAAACAGAGACGGAGACAAAGACCGAGACAGAGGCCGAGACACAGACAGAGTCAGAGAGAGAGACGGAGACGGAGACAGAGACAGAGACAGAGACAGGGGCAGAGACAGAGACAGAGACAGAGACAGAGACAGAAACAGAGACGGAGACAAAGACCGAGACAGAGGCAGAGACACAGACAGAGACAGAGACAGAGACACAGACAGAGACAGAGACAGATACAGAGACTGAGACGGAGACAGAGACAGAGACAGAGACAGAGACAGAGACAGAGACAGAGACAGAGACAGAGACAGAGACAGAGACAGAGACAGAGACAGAGACAGAGACAGAGACAGATTCAGAGACTGAGACGGAGACAGAGACAGAGACAGAGACAGAGACAGAGACAGAGACAGAGACAGAGACAGAGACAGAGACAGAGACAGAGACAGAGGAATAGACAGAGACAGAGACAGAAACAGCGACAGGCACAGGGAGAGGGACAGGGACAGGGACAGAGACAGAGACAGAGATAGAGACAGAGACAGAGGCAGAGATGGAGACAGGGCAGAGACAGAGACAGAGGAATAGACAGAGACAGAGACAGAAACAGCGACAGGCACAGGGAGAGGGACAGGGACAGAGACAGAGACAGAGACAGAGACAGAGACAGAGACAGAGACAGAGACAGAGACAGAGACAGAGACAGAGACAGAGACAGAGACAGAGACAGAGACAGAGACAGAGACAGAGACAGAGACAGAGACAGAGACAGAGACAGAGACAGAGACAGAGACAGAGACAGAGACAGAGACAGAGACAGAGACAGAGACAGAGACAGAGACAGAGACAGAGACAGAGACAGAGACAGAGACAGAGACAGAGACAGAGACAGAGACAGAGACAGAGACACAGACAGAGACAGAGACAGAGACAGAGACAGAGACAGAGGCAGAGACTGAGACTGAGACAGAGACAGAGACAGAAACAGAGACGGAGACAAAGACCGAGACAGAGGCCGAGACACAGACAGAGACAGAGAGAGAGACGGAGACGGAGACAGAGACAGAGACAGAGACAGGGACAGAGACAGAGACAGAGACAGAGACAGAGACAGAGACAGAGACAGAGACAGAGACAGAGACAGAGACAGAGACAGAGACAGAGACAGAGACAGAGACACAGACAGAGACAGAGACAGAGACAGAGACAGAGACAGAGGAATAGACAGAGACAGAGACAGAAACAGCGACAGGCACAGGGAGAGGCACAGGGACAGGGGCAGATACAGAGACAGAGATAGAGACAGAGACAGAGACAGAGACAGAGACAGAGACAGAGACAGAGACAGAGACAGAGACAGAGACAGAGACAGAGACAGAGACAGAGACAGAGAGAGAGACAGAGACAGAGACAGAGACAGAGACAGAGACAGAGACAGAGACAGAGACAGAGACAGAGACAGAGACAGAGACAGGGACAGAGACAGAGACAGAGACAGAGACAGAGACAGAGACAGAGACAGAGACAGAGACAGAGACAGAGACAGAGACAGAGACAGAGACAGAGACAGAGACAGAGACAGAGACGGAGATAGAGACAGAGGCAGAAACAGAGACGGAGACAGAGGCAGAGACAGAGGCAGGGACAGAGACAGAGACAGAGACAGAGGGAGAGACAGCGACAGAGACAGAGTCAGAGACAGAGACAGAGACAGAGACAGAGACAGAGACAGACGCAGGGACTGAGACAGAGGCAGAGACAGCGACAGAGACAGAGACAGAGACAGAGACAGAGACAGAGACAGAGACAGAGACAGAGACAGAGACAGAGACAGAGACAGAGACAGAGACAGAGACAGAGACAGAGACAGAGACATAGACAGACACAGAGTCAGAGACAGAGACAGAGACAGAGACAGAGACAGAGACGGAGACAAAGACCGAGACAGACGCAGGGACTGAGACAGAGGCAGAGACAGCAACAGAGACAGAGACAGAGACACAGACAGAGACAGAGACAGAGACAGAGACAGAGGCAGAGACTGAGACTGAGACAGAGACAGAGACAGAAACAGAGACGGAGACAAAGACCGAGACAGAGGCCGAGACACAGACAGAGACAGAGAGAGAGACGGAGACGGAGACAGAGACAGAGACAGAGACAGAGACAGGGACAGAGACAGAGACAGAGACAGAGACAGAGACAGAGACAGAGACAGAGACAGAGACAGAGACAGAGGCAGAAGCAGAGACTGAAACTGAGACAGAGACAGAGACAGAGACAGAGACAGAGACAGAGACAGAGACAGAGACAGAGACAGAGACAGAGACAGAGACAGAGACAGAGACAGAGACAGAGACAGAGACAGAGACAGAGACAGAGACAGAGCCAGAGACAGAGACAGAGACAGAGACAAAGACAGAGACAGAGACAGAGACAGAGACAGAGACAGAGACAGAGGCAGAGACAGAGACAGAGACAGAGACAGAGGCAGAGACAGAGACAGAGGCGGAGGCAGAGACAGAGACAGAGACGGAGACAGAGGCAGATACAGAGACAGAGGCAGAGACAGAGGCAGAGACAGAGACAGAGACAGAGACAGAGACAGAGACAGAGACAGAGACACAGACAGACGCAGAGACAGAGACAAAGAGACAGAGGCAGAGACACACAGACAGAGACCCAGAGACAGAGACAGAGACACAGACGGAGACAGAGAAGGAGGCAGAGACAGAGACAGAGGGAGAGACAGAGCCAGGGACGGAGACAGAGACAGAGACAGAGACAGAGACAGAGACAGAGACAGAGACCGAGACAGAGACAGAGACAGAGACAGAGGCAGAGACAGAGACAGAGACAGAGGCAGAGACAGAGACAGAGACAGAGACAGAGACAGTGACAGAGACAGAGACAGAGACAGAGACAGAGACAGAGACAGAGACGGAGACAGAGACAGAGACAGAGACAGAGACAGAGACAGAGACAGAGACAGAGACAGAGACTGAGACAGGGACAGAGACAGAGGCAGAGTCTCAGACAGAGAAAGAGACAGAGAGAGAGACTGAGACAGAGACAGAGACAGAGACGGAGACAGAGACGGAGACAGAGACAGAGACAGAGACAGAGACAGAGACGGAGACAGAGCCAGAGACAGAGACAGAGACACAGACAGACGCAGAGACAGAGACAAAGAGACAGAGGCAGAGACACACAGACAGAGACAGAGACACAGACGGAGACAGAGACACAGACGGAGACAGAGAAGGAGGCAGAGACAGAGACAGAGGGAGAGACAGAGCCAGGGACGGAGACAGAGACAGAGACAGAGACAGAGACAGAGACAGAGACAGAGACAGAGACCGAGACAGAGACAGAGACAGAGACAGAGGCAGAGACAGAGACAGAGACAGAGACAGAGACAGAGACAGAGACAGAGACAGAGACAGAGACAGAGACAGAGACAGGGACAGAAACAGAGACAGAGACAGAGGCAGAGACAGAGACAGAGACAGAGACAGAGACAGAGACAGAGACAGAGACAGAGACAGAGACAGAGACAGAGACAGAGACAGAGACAGAGACGGAGACAGTGACAGAGACACAGACAGAGACAGAGACAGAGACAGGGACAGAGACAGAGACGGAGACAAAGACCGAGACAGAGGCAGAGACACAGACAGAGGCAGAGACAGAGACAGAGACAGAGACAGAGACGGAGACAAAGACCGAGACAGAGGCAGAGACACAGACAGAGACAGAGACAGAGACAGAGACAGAGACAGAGACAGAGACAGAGACAGAGACAGAAACAGAGACAGAGACAGAGGCAGAGACAGAGACAGAGACAGAGACAGAGACAGAGACAGAGACAGAGACAGAGACAGAGACAGAGACAGAGACAGAGACGGAGACAGTGACAGAGACACAGACAGAGACAGAGACAGAGACAGGGACAGAGACAGAGACGGAGACAAAGACCGAGACAGAGGCAGAGACACAGACAGAGGCAGAGACAGAAACAGAGACAGAGACAGAGACGGAGACAAAGACCGAGACAGAGGCAGAGACACAGACAGAGACAGAGACAGAGACAGAGACAGAGACAGAGACAGAGGCAGAGACAGAGACGGAGGCAGAGACAGAGACAGAGGCATGGTCTCAGACAGAGAAAGAGACAGAGACAAAGACAGAGACGGATACGGAGACAGAGACAGACACAGAGACAGAGACAGAGACAGAGACAGAGACAGAGACAGAGACAGAGACAGAGACAGAGACAGAGACAGAGACAGAGACAGAGACAGAGACAGAGACAGAGACAGAGACAGAGACAGAGACGGAGACAGAGACAGAGACAGAGGCAGGGTCTCAGACAGAGAAAGAGACAGAGACAGAGACAGAGACGGATACGGAGACAGAGACAGAGACAGAGACAGAGGCAGAGACAGAGACAGAGACAGAGACAGAGACAGAGACAGAGACAGAGACAGATACAGAGACAGAGACAGAGACAGAGACAGAGACAGAGACAGAGACAGAGACAGAGACAGAGACAGAGACAGAGACAGAGACAGAGACAGAGACAGAGACAGAGACAGAGACAGAGACAGAGACAGAGACAGCGACAGAGACAGAGACAGAGACAGAGACAGGGACAGAGGCAGAGACAGAGACAGAGACAGAGACAGAGACAGAGACACAGACCAAGACAGAGACAGAGACGCAGACGGAGACAGAGAGAGAGGAGTAGACAGAGCAAGAGACAGAGACAGAGCCTGGGACGGAGACAGAGTCAGAGACAGAGGGAGAGACAGCGACAGAAACAGAGACAGAGACAGAGACCGAGACAGAGACAGAGACAGGGACAGAGACAGAGACAGAGACAGAGACAGAGACAGAGACAGAGACAGAGGCAGAGGCAGAGACAGAGACAGAGACAGAGACAGAGACAGAGGCAGAGACAGAGACGGAGACAGAGACAGAGACAGAGACAGAGACAGAGACAGAGACAGAGACAGAGACAGAGACTGAGACAGAGACAGAGACAGAGGCAGAGTCTCAGACAGAGAAAGAGACAGAGACAGAGACAGAGACAGAGAAAGAGACAGAGACAGAGAGAGAGACTGAGACAGAGACAGAGACAGAGACGGAGACAGAGACGGAGACAGAGACAGAGACAGAGACAGAGACAGAGACAGAGACAGAGACGGAGACAGAGCCAGATACAGAGACAGAGACACAGACAGACGCAGAGACAGAGACAAAGAGACAGAGGCAGAGACAGAGGCAGAGACAGAGACAGAGACAGAGACAGAGACAGAGGCAGAGTCTAAGACAGACAAAGAGACAGAGTCAGAGACAGAGACGGATACGGAGACAGAGACAGAGACAGAGACAGAGGCAGAGACAGAGACAGAGACAGAGACAGAGACAGAGACAGAGACAGAGACAGATACAGAGACAGAGACAGAGACAGAGACGGAGACAAAGACCGAGACAGAGGCAGAGACACAGACAGAGTCAGAGACAGAGACAGAGACAGAGACAGAGACAGAGGCAGAGACAGAGACGGAGACAGAGACAGAGACAGAGGCAGGGTCTCAGACAGAGAAAGAGACAGAGACAGAGACAGAGACGGATACGGAGACAGAGACAGAGACAGAGACAGAGGCAGAGACAGAGACAGAGACAGAGACAGAGACAGAGACAGAGACAGAGACAGATACAGAGACAGAGACAGAGACAGAGACAGAGACAGAGACAGAGACAGAGACAGAGACAGAGACAGAGACAGAGACAGAGACAGAGACAGAGACAGAGACAGAGACAGAGACACAGACAGAGACAGCGACAGAGACAGAGACAGAGACAGAGACAGGGACAGAGGCAGAGACAGAGACAGAGACAGAGACAGAGACAGAGACACAGACCAAGACAGAGACAGAGACGCAGACGGAGACAGAGAGAGAGGAGTAGACAGAGCAAGAGACAGAGACAGAGCCTGGGACGGAGACAGAGTCAGAGACAGAGGGAGAGACAGCGACAGAAACAGAGACAGAGACAGAGACAGAGACAGAGACAGAGACAGAGACAGAGACAGAGACGGAGACAGTGACAGAGACACAGACAGAGACAGAGACAGAGACAGAGACAGGGACAGAGACAGAGACGGAGACAAAGACCGAGACAGAGGCAGAGACAGGGACAGAGACAGAGACAGAGACAGAGACAGAGACAGAGACAGAGACAGAGGCAGAGACAGAGACAGAGACAGAGACAGAGACAGAGACAGAGGCAGAGACAGAGACGGAGACAGAGACAGAGACAGAGACAGAGACAGAGACAGAGACAGAGACTGAGACAGAGACAGAGACAGAGACAGAGGCAGAGTCTCAGACAGAGAAAGAGACAGAGACAGAGACAGAGACAGAGAAAGAGACAGAGACAGAGAGAGAGACTGAGACAGAGACAGAGACAGAGACGGAGACAGAGACGGAGACAGAGACAGAGACAGAGACAGAGACAGAGACAGAGACGGAGACAGAGCCAGATACAGAGACAGAGACACAGACAGACGCAGAGACAGAGACAAAGAGACAGAGGCAGAGACAGAGGCAGAGACAGAGACAGAGACAGAGACAGAGACAGAGGCAGAGTCTAAGACAGACAAAGAGACAGAGACAGACACAGAGACAGTGACAGAGGCAGAGACAGAGACAGAGGCGGAGGCAGAGACAGAGACAGAGACGGAGACAGAGGCAGATACAGAGACAGAGGCAGAGACAGAGGCAGAGACAGAGACAGAGACAGAGACAGAGACAGAGACAGAGACAGAGACAGAGACACAGACAGACGCAGAGACAGAGACAAAGAGACAGAGGCAGAGACACACAGACAGAGACCCAGAGACAGAGACAGAGACACAGACGGAGACAGAGAAGGAGGCAGAGACAGAGACAGAGGGAGAGACAGAGCCAGGGACGGAGACAGAGACAGAGACAGAGACAGAGACAGAGACAGAGACAGAGACCGAGACAGAGACAGAGACAGAGACAGAGGCAGAGACAGAGACAGAGACAGAGACAGATACAGAGACAGAGACAGAGACAGAGACAGAGACAGAGACGGAGACAGTGACAGAGACACAGACAGAGACAGAGACAGAGACAGAGACAGGGACAGAGACAGAGACGGAGACAAAGACCGAGACAGAGGCAGAGACACAGACAGAGGCAGAGACAGAGACAGAGACAGAGACAGAGACGGAGACAAAGACCGAGACAGACGCAGAGACACAGACAGAGACAGAGACAGAGACAGAGACAGAGACAGAGACAGAGACAGAGACAGAGACAGAGGCAGAGACCGAGACGGAGACAGAGACAGAGACAGAGGCAGGGTCTCAGACAGAGAAAGAGACAGAGACAGAGACAGAGACGGATACGGAGACAGAGACAGAGACAGAGACAGAGACAGAGACAGAGACAGAGACAGAGACAGAGACAGAGACAGAGACAGAGACAGAGACAGAGACAGAGACAGAGACAGAGACAGAGACAGAGACAGAGCCAGAGACAGAGACAGAGACAGAGACAGAGACAGAGACAGAGACAGAGACAGAGACAGAGACAGGGACAGAGACAGCGACAGGGACTGGGAGAGGGACAGGGACAGAGACAGAGGCATGGACAGAGACAGAGACAGAGACAGAGACAGAGACAGAGACAGAGACAGAGACAGGGACAGAAACAGAGACAGAGACAGAGGCAGAGACAGAGACAGAGACAGAGACAGAGACAGAGACAGAGACAGAGACAGAGACAGAGACAGAGACAGAGACAGAGACGGAGACAGTGACAGAGACACAGACAGAGACAGAGACAGAGACAGGGACAGAGACAGAGACGGAGACAAAGACCGAGACAGAGGCAGAGACACAGACAGAGGCAGAGACAGACACAGAGACAGAGACAGAGACGGAGACAAAGACCGAGACAGAGGCAGAGACACAGACAGAGACAGAGACAGAGACAGAGACAGAGACAGAGACAGAGACAGAGACAGAGACAGAGACAGAAACAGAGACAGAGACAGAGGCAGAGACAGAGACAGAGACAGAGACAGAGACAGAGACAGAGACAGAGACAGAGACAGAGACAGAGACAGAGACAGAGACAGAGACAGAGACGGAGACAGTGACAGAGACACAGACAGAGACAGAGACAGAGACAGGGACAGAGACAGAGACGGAGACAAAGACCGAGACAGAGGCAGAGACACAGACAGAGGCAGAGACAGAGACAGAGACAGAGACAGAGACGGAGATAAAGACCGAGACAGAGGCAGAGACACAGACAGAGACAGAGACAGAGACAGAGACAGAGACAGAGGCAGAGACAGAGACGGAGGCAGAGACAGAGACAGAGGCATGGTCTCAGACAGAGAAAGAGACAGAGACAAAGACAGAGACGGATACGGAGACAGAGACAGAGACAGAGACAGAGACAGAGACAGAGACAGAGACAGAGACAGAGACAGAGACAGAGACAGAGACAGAGACAGAGACAGAGACAGAGACAGAGACAGAGACAGAGACAGAGACAGAGACAGAGACAGAGACGGAGACAATGACCGAGACAGAGGCAGAGACACAGACAGAGTCAGAGACAGAGACAGAGACAGAGACAGAGACAGAGGCAGAGACAGAGACGGATACGGAGACAGAGACAGAGGCAGAGACAGAGACAGAGACAGAGACAGAGACAGAGACAGAGACAGAGACAGAGGCAGAGACAGAGACAGAGACAGAGACAGAGACAGAGACAGAGACAGAGACAGAGACAGAGACGGAGACAGTGACAGAGACACAGACAGAGACAGAGACAGAGACAGGGACAGAGACAGAGACGGAGACAAAGACCGAGACAGAGGCAGAGACACAGACAGAGGCAGAGACAGACACAGAGACAGAGACAGAGACGGAGACAAAGACCGAGACAGAGGCAGAGACACAGACAGAGACAGAGACAGAGACAGAGACAGAGACAGAGACAGAGACAGAGACAGAGACAGAGACAGAAACAGAGACAGAGACAGAGGCAGAGACAGAAACAGAGACAGAGACAGAGACAGAGACAGAGACAGAGACAGAGACAGAGACAGAGACAGAGACAGAGACAGAGACAGAGACGGAGACAGTGACAGAGACACAGACAGAGACAGAGACAGAGACAGGGACAGAGACAGAGACGGAGACAAAGACCGAGACAGAGGCAGAGACACAGACAGAGGCAGAGACAGAGACAGAGACAGAGACAGAGACGGAGATAAAGACCGAGACAGAGGCAGAGACACAGACAGAGACAGAGACAGAGACAGAGACAGAGACAGAGACAGAGGCAGAGACAGAGACGGAGGCAGAGACAGAGACAGAGGCATGGTCTCAGACAGAGAAAGAGACAGAGACAAAGACAGAGACGGATACGGAGACAGAGACAGAGACAGAGACAGAGACAGAGACAGAGACAGAGACAGAGACAGAGACAGAGACAGAGACAGAGACAGAGACAGAGACAGAGACAGAGACAGAGACAGAGACAGAGACAGAGACAGAGACAGAGACAGAGACGGAGACAAAGACCGAGACAGAGGCAGAGACACAGACAGAGTCAGAGACAGAGACAGAGACAGAGACAGAGACAGAGGCAGAGACAGAGACGGATACGGAGACAGAGACAGAGGCAGAGACAGAGACAGAGACAGAGACAGAGACAGAGACAGAGACAGAGACAGATACAGAGACAGAGACAGAGACAGAGACAGAGACAGAGACAGAGACAGAGACAGAGACAGAGACAGAGACAGAGACAGAGACAGAGACAGAGACAGAGACAGAGACAGAGACAGAGACAGAGACAGAGACAGAGACAGCGACAGAGACAGAGACAGAGACAGGGACAGAGGCAGAGACAGAGACAGAGACAGAGACAGAGACAGAGACACAGACCAAGACAGAGACAGAGACGCAGACGGAGACAGAGAGAGAGGAGTAGACAGAGCAAGAGACAGAGACAGAGCCTGGGACGGAGACAGAGTCAGAGACAGAGGGAGAGACAGCGACAGAAACAGAGACAGAGACAGAGACCGAGACAGAGACAGAGACAGGGACAGAGACAGAGACAGAGACAGAGACAGAGACAGAGACAGAGGCAGAGACAGAGACAGAGACAGAGACAGAGACAGAGACAGAGGCAGAGACAGAGACGGAGACAGAGACAGAGACAGAGACAGAGACAGAGACAGAGACTGAGACAGAGACAGAGACAGAGGCAGAGTCTCAGACAGAGAAAGAGACAGAGACAGAGACAGAGACAGAGAAAGAGACAGAGACAGAGAGAGAGACTGAGACAGAGACAGAGGCAGAGACGGAGACAGAGACGGAGACAGAGACAGAGACAGAGACAGAGACAGAGACAGAGACGGAGACAGAGCCAGATACAGAGACAGAGACACAGACAGACGCAGAGACAGAGACAAAGAGACAGAGGCAGAGACACACAGACAGAGACCCAGAGACAGAGACAGAGACACAGACGGAGACAGAGAAGGAGGCAGAGACAGAGACAGAGGGAGAGACAGAGCCAGGGACGGAGACAGAGACAGAGACAGAGACAGAGACAGAGACAGAGACAGAGACCGAGACAGAGACAGAGACAGAGACAGAGGCAGAGACAGAGACAGAGACAGAGACAGAGACAGAGACAGAGACAGAGACAGAGACAGAGACAGAGACAGAGACAGAGACAGAGACGGAGACAGTGACAGAGACACAGACAGAGACAGAGACAGAGACGGAGACAGAGACGGAGACAGAGACAGAGACAGAGACAGAGACGGAGACAGAGCCAGAGACAGAGACAGAGACACAGACAGACGCAGAGACAGAGACAAAGAGACAGAGGCAGAGACACACAGACAGAGACCCAGAGACAGAGACAGAGACACAGACGGAGACAGAGACACAGACGGAGACAGAGAAGGAGGCAGAGACAGAGACAGAGGGAGAGACAGAGCCAGCGACGGAGACAGAGACAGAGACAGAGACAGAGACAGAGACAGAGACAGAGACAGAGACCGAGACAGAGGCAGAGACAGAGACAGAGGCAGAGACAGAGACAGAGACAGAGACAGAGGCAGAGTCTCAGACAGAGAAAGAGACAGAGACAGAGACAGAGACAGAGACAGAGGCAGAGACAGAGACAGAGACAGAGACAGAGACAGAGACAGAGACAGAGACAGAGACAGAGACAGAGACAGAGACAGAGACAGAGACTGAGACAGAGACAGAGACAGAGACAGAGACAGAGACAGAGACAGAGACAGAGAAAGAGACAGAGACAGAGACAGAGACAGAGACAGAGACAGAGACAGAGACAGAGACAGAGACAGAGACAGAGACAGAGACACAGACCAAGACAGAGACAGAGACGGAGACGGAGACAGTGACAGAGGAGTAGACAGAGACAGAGACAGAGACAGAGCCAGGGACGGAGACAGAGTCAGAGACAGAGGGAGAGACAGCGACAGAAACAGAGACAGAGACAGAGACAGAGACAGAGACAGAGACAGAGACATAGAGACATAGGCACGGAGGCAGAGATGCAGAGACAGAGACAAAGAGACAGAGGCAGAGACACACAGACAGAGACCCAGAGACTGAGACAGAGACACAGACGGAGACAGAGACGGAGGCAGAGACAGAGACAGACGGAGAGACAGAGCCAGGGACGGAGACAGAGACGGAGACAAAGACAGAGACAGGGACAGAGACAGAGACCGAGACAGACGCAGAGACAGAGACGGAGACAGAGATAGAGACAGAGACAGAGACAGAGACAGAGACAGAGACAGAGACAGAGACAGAGACAGAGACAGAGACAGAGACAGAGACAGAGACAGAGACAGAGACAGAGACAGAGACAGCGACAGAGACGGAGACAGAGACAGAGACAGAGACAGAGACAGAGGCAGAGACAGAGACAGAGACAGAGACAGAGACAGAGGCAGAGTCTAAGACAGACAAAGAGACAGAGACAGACACAGAGACAGTGACAGAGGCAGAGACAGAGACAGAGGCGGAGGCAGAGACAGAGACAGAGACGGAGACAGAGGCAGATACAGAGAGAGAGGCAGAGACAGAGGCAGAGACAGAGACAGAGACAGAGACAGAGACAGAGACAGAGACAGAGACACAGACAGACGCAGAGACAGAGACAAAGAGACAGAGGCAGAGACACACAGACAGAGACCCAGAGACAGAGACAGAGACACAGACGGAGACAGAGAAGGAGGCAGAGACAGAGACAGAGGGAGAGACAGAGCCAGGGACGGAGACAGAGACAGAGACAGAGACAGAGACAGAGACAGAGACAGAGACCGAGACAGAGACAGAGACAGAGACAGAGGCAGGGACAGAGACAGAGACAGAGACAGAGACAGAGACAGAGACAGAGACAGAGACAGAGACAGAGACAGAGACAGAGACGGAGACAGTGACAGAGACACAGACAGAGACAGAGACAGAGACAGGGACAGAGACAGAGACGGAGACAAAGAACGAGACAGAGGCAGAGACACAGACAGAGGCAGAGACAGAGACAGAGACAGAGACAGAGACGGAGACAAAGACCGAGACAGAGGCAGAGACACAGACAGAGACAGAGACAGAGACAGAGACAGAGACAGAGACAGAGACAGAGACAGAGACAGAGACAGAGACAGAGACAGAGGCAGAGACCGAGACGGAGACAGAGACAGAGACAGAGGCAGGGTCTCAGACAGAGAAAGAGACAGAGACAGAGACAGAGACGGATACGGAGACAGAGACAGAGACAGAGACAGAGACAGAGACAGAGACAGAGACAGAGACAGAGACAGAGACAGAGACAGAGACAGAAACAGAGACAGAGACAGAGACAGAGACAGAGACAGAGCCAGAGACAGAGACAGAGACAGAGACAGAGACAGAGACAGAGACAGAGACAGAGACAGAGACAGAGAAAGAGACAGAGACAGAGACAGAGACAGAGACAGAGACAGAGACAGAGACAGAGACAGAGACAGAGACAGAGACAGAGACAGAGACAGAGACAGGGACAGAGGCAGAGACAGAGACAGAGACAGAGACACAGACCAAGACAGAGACAGAGACGCAGACGGAGACAGAGAGAGAGGAGTAGACAGAGCAAGAGACAGAGACAGAGCCTGGGACGGAGACAGAGTCAGAGACAGAGGGAGAGACAGCGACAGAAACAGAGACAGAGACAGAGACCGAGACAGAGACAGAGACAGGGACAGAGACAGAGACAGAGACAGAGACAGAGACAGAGACAGAGGCAGAGACAGAGACAGAGACAGAGACAGAGACAGAGACAGAGGCAGAGACAGAGACGGAGACAGAGACAGAGACAGAGACAGAGACAGAGACAGAGACTGAGACAGAGACAGAGACAGAGGCAGAGTCTCAGACAGAGAAAGAGACAGAGACAGAGACAGAGACAGAGAAAGAGACAGAGACAGAGAGAGAGACTGAGACAGAGACAGAGGCAGAGACGGAGACAGAGACGGAGACAGAGACAGAGACAGAGACAGAGACAGAGACAGAGACGGAGACAGAGCCAGATACAGAGACAGAGACACAGACAGACGCAGAGACAGAGACAAAGAGACAGAGGCAGAGACACACAGACAGAGACCCAGAGACAGAGACAGAGACACAGACGGAGACAGAGAAGGAGGCAGAGACAGAGACAGAGGGAGAGACAGAGCCAGGGACGGAGACAGAGACAGAGACAGAGACAGAGACAGAGACAGAGACAGAGACCGAGACAGAGACAGAGACAGAGACAGAGGCAGAGACAGAGACAGAGACAGAGACAGAGACAGAGACAGAGACAGAGACAGAGACAGAGACAGAGACAGAGACAGAGACAGAGACGGAGACAGTGACAGAGACACAGACAGAGACAGAGACAGAGACGGAGACAGAGACGGAGACAGAGACAGAGACAGAGACAGAGACGGAGACAGAGCCAGAGACAGAGACAGAGACACAGACAGACGCAGAGACAGAGACAAAGAGACAGAGGCAGAGACACACAGACAGAGACCCAGAGACAGAGACAGAGACACAGACGGAGACAGAGACACAGACGGAGACAGAGAAGGAGGCAGAGACAGAGACAGAGGGAGAGACAGAGCCAGCGACGGAGACAGAGACAGAGACAGAGACAGAGACAGAGACAGAGACAGAGACAGAGACCGAGACAGAGGCAGAGACAGAGACAGAGGCAGAGACAGAGACAGAGACAGAGACAGAGGCAGAGTCTCAGACAGAGAAAGAGACAGAGACAGAGACAGAGACAGAGACAGAGGCAGAGACAGAGACAGAGACAGAGACAGAGACAGAGACAGAGACAGAGACAGAGACAGAGACAGAGACAGAGACAGAGACAGAGACTGAGACAGAGACAGAGACAGAGACAGAGACAGAGACAGAGACAGAGACAGAGAAAGAGACAGAGACAGAGACAGAGACAGAGACAGAGACAGAGACAGAGACAGAGACAGAGACAGAGACAGAGACAGAGACACAGACCAAGACAGAGACAGAGACGGAGACGGAGACAGTGACAGAGGAGTAGACAGAGACAGAGACAGAGACAGAGCCAGGGACGGAGACAGAGTCAGAGACAGAGGGAGAGACAGCGACAGAAACAGAGACAGAGACAGAGACAGAGACAGAGACAGAGACAGAGACATAGAGACATAGGCACGGAGGCAGAGATGCAGAGACAGAGACAAAGAGACAGAGGCAGAGACACACAGACAGAGACCCAGAGACTGAGACAGAGACACAGACGGAGACAGAGACGGAGGCAGAGACAGAGACAGACGGAGAGACAGAGCCAGGGACGGAGACAGAGACGGAGACAAAGACAGAGACAGGGACAGAGACAGAGACCGAGACAGACGCAGAGACAGAGACGGAGACAGAGATAGAGACAGAGACAGAGACAGAGACAGAGACAGAGACAGAGACAGAGACAGAGACAGAGACAGAGACAGAGACAGAGACAGAGACAGAGACAGAGACAGAGACAGAGACAGCGACAGAGACGGAGACAGAGACAGAGACAGAGACAGAGACAGAGGCAGAGACAGAGACAGAGACAGAGACAGAGACAGAGGCAGAGTCTAAGACAGACAAAGAGACAGAGACAGACACAGAGACAGTGACAGAGGCAGAGACAGAGACAGAGGCGGAGGCAGAGACAGAGACAGAGACGGAGACAGAGGCAGATACAGAGAGAGAGGCAGAGACAGAGGCAGAGACAGAGACAGAGACAGAGACAGAGACAGAGACAGAGACAGAGACACAGACAGACGCAGAGACAGAGACAAAGAGACAGAGGCAGAGACACACAGACAGAGACCCAGAGACAGAGACAGAGACACAGACGGAGACAGAGAAGGAGGCAGAGACAGAGACAGAGGGAGAGACAGAGCCAGGGACGGAGACAGAGACAGAGACAGAGACAGAGACAGAGACAGAGACAGAGACCGAGACAGAGACAGAGACAGAGACAGAGGCAGGGACAGAGACAGAGACAGAGACAGAGACAGAGACAGAGACAGAGACAGAGACAGAGACAGAGACAGAGACAGAGACGGAGACAGTGACAGAGACACAGACAGAGACAGAGACAGAGACAGGGACAGAGACAGAGACGGAGACAAAGAACGAGACAGAGGCAGAGACACAGACAGAGGCAGAGACAGAGACAGAGACAGAGACAGAGACGGAGACAAAGACCGAGACAGAGGCAGAGACACAGACAGAGACAGAGACAGAGACAGAGACAGAGACAGAGACAGAGACAGAGACAGAGACAGAGACAGAGACAGAGACAGAGGCAGAGACCGAGACGGAGACAGAGACAGAGACAGAGGCAGGGTCTCAGACAGAGAAAGAGACAGAGACAGAGACAGAGACGGATACGGAGACAGAGACAGAGACAGAGACAGAGACAGAGACAGAGACAGAGACAGAGACAGAGACAGAGACAGAGACAGAGACAGAAACAGAGACAGAGACAGAGACAGAGACAGAGACAGAGCCAGAGACAGAGACAGAGACAGAGACAGAGACAGAGACAGAGACAGAGACAGAGACAGAGACAGAGAAAGAGACAGAGACAGAGACAGAGACAGAGACAGAGACAGAGACAGAGACAGAGACAGAGACAGAGACAGAGACAGAGACAGAGACAGAGACAGGGACAGAGGCAGAGACAGAGACAGAGACAGAGACACAGACCAAGACAGAGACAGAGACGCAGACGGAGACAGAGAGAGAGGAGTAGACAGAGCAAGAGACAGAGACAGAGCCTGGGACGGAGACAGAGTCAGAGACAGAGGGAGAGACAGCGACAGAAACAGAGACAGAGACAGAGACCGAGACAGAGACAGAGACAGGGACAGAGACAGAGACAGAGACAGAGACAGAGACAGAGACAGAGGCAGAGACAGAGACAGAGACAGAGACAGAGACAGAGTCTCAGACAGAGAAAGAGACAGAGAGAGAGACTGAGACAGAGACAGAGACAGAGACGGAGACAGAGACGGAGACAGAGACAGAGACAGAGACAGAGACAGAGACGGAGACAGAGCCAGAGACAGAGACAGAGACACAGACAGACGCAGAGACAGAGACAAAGAGACAGAGGCAGAGACACACAGACAGAGACCCAGAGACAGAGACAGAGACACAGACGGAGACAGAGAAGGAGGCAGAGTCAGAGACAGAGGGAGAGACAGAGCCAGGGACGGAGACAGAGACAGAGACAGAGACAGAGACAGAGACAGAGACAGAGACAGAGACAGAGACCGAGACAGAGACAGAGACAGAGACAGAGACACAGACCAAGACAGAGACAGAGACGCAGACGGAGACAGAGAGAGAGGAGTAGACAGAGCAAGAGACAGAGACAGAGCCTGGGACGGAGACAGAGTCAGAGACAGAGGGAGAGACAGCGACAGAAACAGAGACAGAGTCAGAGACCGAGACAGAGACAGAGACAGGGACAGAGACAGAGACAGAGACAGAGACAGAGACAGAGACAGAGACAGAGGCAGAGACAGAGACAGAGACAGAGACAGAGACAGAGACAGAGACTGAGACAGAGACAGAGACAGAGGCAGAGTCTCAGACAGAGAAAGAGACAGAGAGAGAGACTGAGACAGAGACAGAGACAGAGACGGAGACAGAGACGGAGACGGAGACAGAGACAGAGACAGAGACAGAGACGGAGACAGAGCCAGAGACAGAGACAGAGACACAGACAGACGCAGAGACAGAGACAAAGAGACAGAGGCAGAGACACACAGACAGAGACCCAGAGACAGAGACAGAGACACAGACGGAGACAGAGACACAGACGGAGACAGAGAAGGAGGCAGAGACAGAGACAGAGGGAGAGACAGAGCCAGGGACGGAGACAGAGACAGAGACAGAGACAGAGACAGAGACAGAGGCAGAGACCGAGACAGAGACAGAGACAGAGACAGAGGCAGAGACAGAGACAGAGACAGAGACAGAGACAGAGACAGAGACAGAGAAAGAGACAGAGACAGAGACAGAGACAGAGACAGAGACAGAGACACAGACAGACGCAGAGACAGAGACAAAGAGACAGAGGCAGAGACACACAGACAGAGACACAGAGACAGAGACAGAGACACAGACGGAGACAGAGAAGGAGGCAGAGACAGAGACAGAGGGAGAGACAGAGCCAGGGACGGAGACAGAGACAGAGACAGAGACAGAGACAGAGACAGAGACAGAGACAGAGACAGAGACAGAGACAGAGACAGAGACGGAGACAGTGACAGAGACACAGACAGAGACAGAGACAGAGACAGGGACAGAGACAGAGACGGAGAGAAAGAACGAGACAGAGGCAGAGACACAGACAGAGGCAGAGACAGAGACAGAGGCAGAGACAGAGACAGAGACAGAGACAGAGACAGAGACAGAGACAGAGACAGAGACAGAGACAGAGACAGAGACAGAGACAGAGACAGAGACAGAGACAGAGACAGAGACAGAGGCAGAGACAGAGACAGAGACAGAGACAGAGACAGAGACAGAGACAGAGACAGAGACAGAGACAGAGAAAGAGACAGAGACAGAGACAGAGACAGAGACAGAGACAGAGACAGAGACAGAGACAGAGACAGAGACAGAGACTGAGGCAGAGACAGAGACAGAGGCAGAGTCTCAGACAGAGAAAGAGACAGAGAGAGAGACTGAGACAGAGACAGAGACAGAGACGGAGACAGAGACGGAGACAGAGACAGAGACAGAGACAGAGACAGAGACGGACACAGAGCCAGAGACAGAGACAGAGACACAGACAGACGCAGAGACAGAGACAAAGAGACAGAGGCAGAGACACACAGACAGAGACCCAGAGACAGAGACAGAGACACAGACGGAGACAGAGAAGGAGGCAGAGTCAGAGACAGAGGGAGAGACAGAGCCAGGGACGGAGACAGAGACAGAGACAGAGACAGAGACAGAGACAGAGACAGAGACCGAGACAGAGACAGAGACAGAGACAGAGACACAGACCAAGACAGAGACAGAGACGCAGACGGAGACAGAGAGAGAGGAGTAGACAGAGCAAGAGACAGAGACAGAGCCTGGGACGGAGACAGAGTCAGAGACAGAGGGAGAGACAGCGACAGAAACAGAGACAGAGACAGAGACCGAGACAGAGACAGAGACAGGGACAGAGACAGAGACAGAGACAGAGACAGAGACAGAGACAGAGGCAGAGACAGAGACAGAGACAGAGACAGAGACAGAGACAGAGACAGAGACAGAGACAGAGACTGAGACAGAGACAGAGACAGAGGCAGAGTCTCAGACAGAGAAAGAGACAGAGAGAGACTGAGACAGAGACAGAGACAGAGACGGAGACAGAGACGGAGACGGAGACAGAGACAGAGACAGAGACAGAGACAGAGACGGAGACAGAGCCAGAGACAGAGACAGAGACACAGACAGACGCAGAGACAGAGACAAAGAGACAGAGGCAGAGACACACAGACAGAGACCCAGAGACAGAGACAGAGACACAGACGGAAACAGAGACACAGACGGAGACAGAGAAGGAGGCAGAGACAGAGACAGAGGGAGAGACAGAGCCAGGGACGGAGACAGAGACAGAGACAGAGACAGAGACAGAGACAGAGGCAGAGACCGAGACAGAGACAGAGACAGAGACAGAGGCAGAGACAGAGACAGAGACAGAGACAGAGACAGAGACAGAGACAGAGAAAGAGACAGAGACAGAGACAGAGACAGAGACAGAGACAGAGACAGAGACACAGACCAAGACAGAGACAGAGACAGAGACAGAGACAGAGACAGAGACAGAGACAGAGACAGAGACAGAGACAGAGACGGAGACAGAGCCAGAGACAGAGACAGAGACACAGACAGACGCAGAGACAGAGACAAAGAGACAGAGGCAGAGACACACAGACAGAGACCCAGAGACAGAGACAGAGACACAGACGGAGACAGAGAAGGAGGCAGAGACAGAGACAGAGGGAGAGACAGAGCCAGGGACGGAGACAGAGACAGAGACAGAGACAGAGACAGAGACAGAGACAGAGGCAGAGACCGAGACAGAGACAGAGACAGAGACAGAGGCAGAGACAGAGACAGAGACAGAGACAGAGACAGAGACAGAGACAGAGAAAGAGACAGAGACAGAGACAGAGACAGAGACAGAGACAGAGACAGAGACAGAGACACAGACCAAGACAGAGACAGAGACAGAGACAGAGACAGAGACAGAGACAGAGACAGAGACAGAGACAGAGGCAGAGACAGAGACAGAGACAGAGACAGAGACAGAGACACAGACCAAGACAGAGACAGAGACGGAGACGGAGACAGTGACAGAGGAGTAGACAGAGACAGAGACAGAGACAGAGCCAGGGACGGAGACAGAGTCAGAGACAGAGGGAGAGACAGCGACAGAAACAGAGACAGAGACAGAGACAGAGACAGAGACAGAGACAGAGACATAGAGACATAGGCACGGAGGCTGAGATGCAGAGACAGAGACAAAGAGACAGAGGCAGAGACACACAGACAGAGACCCAGAGACTGGGACAGAGACACAGACGGAGACAGAGACGGAGGCAGAGACAGAGACAGACGGAGAGACAGAGCCAGGGACGGAGACAGAGACAGAGACAGAGACAGAGACAGGGACAGAGACAGAGACCGAGACAGACGCAGAGACAGAGACGGAGACAGAGATAGAGACAGAGACAGAGACAGAGACAGAGACAGAGACAGAGACAGAGACAGAGAGAGAGACAGAGACAGCGACAGAGACGGAGACAGAGACAGAGACAGAGACAGAGACAGAGACAGAGACAGAGACAGAGACAGAGACAGAGACAGAGACAGAGGCAGAGACAGAGACAGAGACAGAGACAGAGGCAGAGTCTAAGACAGACAAAGAGACAGAGACAGACACAGAGACAGTGACAGAGGCAGAGACAGAGACAGAGGCGGAGGCAGAGACAGAGACAGAGACGGAGACAGAGGCAGATACAGAGACAGAGGCAGAGACAGAGGTAGAGACAGAGACAGAGACAGAGACAGAGACAGAGACAGAGACAGAGGCAGAGACACAGACCAAGACAGAGACAGAGACGGAGACAGAGACAGAGGAGTAGACAGAGACAGAGACAGATACAGAGCCAGGGACGGAGACAGAGTCAGAGACGGAGGGAGAGACAGCGACAGAAACAGAGACAGAGACAGAGACAGCGACAGAGACAGAGACAGAGACAGAGACAGAGACAGAGACAGAGACAGAGACAGAGACATAGAGACATAGGCACGGAGGCAGAGATGCAGAGACAGAGACAAAGAGACAGAGGCAGAGACACACAGACAGAGACCCAGAGACTGAGACAGAGACACAGACGGAGACAGAGACGGAGGCAGAGACAGAGACAGAGGGAGAGACAGAGCCAGGGACGGAGACAGAGACAGAGGCAGAGACAGAGAGAGACAGAGACACAGACCAAGACAGAGACAGAGACGGAGACAGAGACAGAGGAGTAGACAGAGACAGAGACAGAGACAGAGCCAGGGACGGAGACAGAGTCAGAGACGGAGGGAGAGACAGCGACAGAAACAGAGACAGAGACAGAGACAGAGACAGAGACAGAGACAGAGACATAGAGACATAGGCACGGAGGCAGAGATGCAGAGACAGAGACAAAGAGACAGAGGCAGAGACACACAGACAGAGACCCAGAGACTGAGACAGATACACAGACGGAGACAGAGACGGAGGCAGAGACAGAGACAGAGGGAGAGACAGAGCCAGGGACGGAGACAGAGACAGAGGCAGAGACAGAGACAGAGACAGAGACAGAGACAGAGACAGAGACAGAGACAGAGACACAGACCAAGACAGAGACAGAGACGGAGACGGAGACAGAGACAGAGACAGAGACGGAGACAGAGACAGAGACAGAGACAGAGACAGAGTCAGATACGGAGACAGAGACAGAGACAGAGACAGAGGCAGAGACCGAGACAGACGCAGAGACTGAGACACAGACAGACGCAGAGACAGAGACAAAGAGACAGAGGCAGAGACACACAGACAGAGACCCAGAGACAGAGACAGAGACACAGACGGAGACAGAGAAGGAGGCAGAGACAGAGACAGAGGGAGAGACAGAGCCAGGGACGGAGACAGAGACAGAGACAGAGACAGAGACAGAGACAGAGACAGAGGCAGAGACCGAGACAGAGACAGAGACAGAGACAGAGGCAGAGACAGAGACAGAGACAGAGACAGAGACAGAGACAGAGACAGAGAAAGAGACAGAGACAGAGACAGAGACAGAGACAGAGACAGAGACAGAGACACAGACCAAGACAGAGACAGAGACAGAGACAGAGACAGAGACAGAGACAGAGACAGAGACAGAGACAGAGGCAGAGACAGAGACAGAGACAGAGACAGAGACAGAGACACAGACCAAGACAGAGACAGAGACGGAGACGGAGACAGTGACAGAGGAGTAGACAGAGACAGAGACAGAGACAGAGCCAGGGACGGAGACAGAGTCAGAGACAGAGGGAGAGACAGCGACAGAAACAGAGACAGAGACAGAGACAGAGACAGAGACAGAGACAGAGACATAGAGACATAGGCACGGAGGCTGAGATGCAGAGACAGAGACAAAGAGACAGAGGCAGAGACACACAGACAGAGACCCAGAGACTGGGACAGAGACACAGACGGAGAGACAGAGCCAGGGACGGAGACAGAGACAGAGACAGAGACAGAGACAGGGACAGAGACAGAGACCGAGACAGACGCAGAGACAGAGACGGAGACAGAGATAGAGACAGAGACAGAGACAGAGACAGAGACAGAGACAGAGACAGAGACAGAGAGAGAGGCAGAGACAGCGACAGAGACGGAGACAGAGACAGAGACAGAGACAGAGACAGAGACAGAGACAGAGACAGAGACAGAGACAGAGACAGAGGCAGAGACAGAGACAGAGACAGAGACAGAGGCAGAGTCTAAGACAGACAAAGAGACAGAGACAGACACAGAGACAGTGACAGAGGCAGAGACAGAGACAGAGGCGGAGGCAGAGACAGAGACAGAGACGGAAACAGAGGCAGATACAGAGACAGAGGCAGAGACAGAGGTAGAGACAGAGACAGAGACAGAGACAGAGACAGAGACAGAGACAGAGGCAGAGACACAGACCAAGACAGAGACAGAGACGGAGACAGAGACAGAGGAGTAGACAGAGACAGAGACAGATACAGAGCCAGGGACGGAGACAGAGTCAGAGACGGAGGGAGAGACAGCGACAGAAACAGAGACAGAGACAGAGACAGCGACAGAGACAGAGACAGAGACAGAGACAGAGACAGAGACAGAGACAGAGACAGAGACAGAGACATAGAGACATAGGCACGGAGGCAGAGATGCAGAGACAGAGACAAAGAGACAGAGGCAGAGACACACAGACAGAGACCCAGAGACTGAGACAGAGACACAGACGGAGACAGAGACGGAGGCAGAGACAGAGACAGAGGGAGAGACAGAGCCAGGGACGGAGACAGAGACAGAGGCAGAGACAGAGAGAGACAGAGACAGAGACAGAGACAGAGACACAGACCAAGACAGAGACAGAGACGGAGACAGAGACAGAGGAGTAGACAGAGACAGAGACAGAGACAGAGCCAGGGACGGAGACAGAGTCAGAGACGGAGGGAGAGACAGCGACAGAAACAGAGACAGAGACAGAGACAGAGACAGAGACAGAGACAGAGACATAGAGACATAGGCACGGAGGCAGAGATGCAGAGACAGAGACAAAGAGACAGAGGCAGAGACACACAGACAGAGACCCAGAGACTGAGACAGATACACAGACGGAGACAGAGACGGAGGCAGAGACAGAGACAGAGGGAGAGACAGAGCCAGGGACGGAGACAGAGACAGAGGCAGAGACAGAGACAGAGACAGAGACAGAGACAGAGACAGAGACAGAGACAGAGACACAGACCAAGACAGAGACAGAGACGGAGACGGAGACAGAGACAGAGACAGAGACGGAGACAGAGACAGAGACAGAGACAGAGACAGAGTCAGATACGGAGACAGAGACAGAGACAGAGACAGAGGCAGAGACCGAGACAGACGCAGAGACTGAGACAGAGGCAGAGACAGAGACAGAGACAGAGACAGAGACGGAGACAAAGACCGAGACAGAGACAGAGACACAGACAGCGAGAGAGACAGAGACAGAGACAGAGACAGAGACAGAGACAGAGACAGAGACAGAGTCAGAGACAGAGACAGAGACAGAGACAGAGACAGGGACAGAGACGGAGGCAGGGACGGAGACAGAGACGGAGACAGAGGCAGAGACAGAGACAGAGACAGAGACAGAGACAGAGACAGAGACAGAGACAGAGACAGAGACAGAGACAGAGACACAGACAGACGCAGAGACAGAGACAAAGAGACAGAGGCAGAGACACACAGACAGAGACCCAGAGACAGAGACAGAGACACAGACGGAGACAGAGAAGGAGGCAGAGACAGAGACAGAGGGAGAGACAGAGCCAGGGACGGAGACAGAGACAGAGACAGAGACAGAGACAGAGACAGAGACAGAGACCGAGACAGAGACAGAGACAGAGACAGAGGCAGGGACAGAGACAGAGACAGAGACAGAGACAGAGACAGAGACAGAGACAGAGACAGAGACAGAGACAGAGACAGAGACGGAGACAGTGACAGAGACACAGACAGAGACAGAGACAGAGACAGGGACAGAGACAGAGACGGAGACAAAGAACGAGACAGAGGCAGAGACACAGACAGAGGCAGAGACAGAGACAGAGACAGAGACAGAGACGGAGACAAAGACCGAGACAGAGGCAGAGACACAGACAGAGACAGAGACAGAGACAGAGACAGAGACAGAGACAGAGACAGAGACAGAGACAGAGACAGAGACAGAGGCAGAGACCGAGACGGAGACAGAGACAGAGACAGAGGCAGGGTCTCAGACAGAGAAAGAGACAGAGACAGAGACAGAGACGGATACGGAGACAGAGACAGAGACAGAGACAGAGACAGAGACAGAGACAGAGACAGAGACAGAGACAGAGACAGAGACAGAGACAGAAACAGAGACAGAGACAGAGACAGAGACAGAGACAGAGCCAGAGACAGAGACAGAGACAGAGACAGAGACAGAGACAGAGACAGAGACAGAGACAGAGACAGAGAAAGAGACAGAGACAGAGACAGAGACAGAGACAGAGACAGAGACAGAGACAGAGACAGAGACAGAGACAGAGACAGAGACAGAGACAGAGACAGAGACAGGGACAGAGGCAGAGACAGAGACAGAGACAGAGACACAGACCAAGACAGAGACAGAGACGCAGACGGAGACAGAGAGAGAGGAGTAGACAGAGCAAGAGACAGAGACAGAGCCTGGGACGGAGACAGAGTCAGAGACAGAGGGAGAGACAGCGACAGAAACAGAGACAGAGACAGAGACCGAGACAGAGACAGAGACAGGGACAGAGACAGAGACAGAGACAGAGACAGAGACAGAGACAGAGGCAGAGACAGAGACAGAGACAGAGACAGAGACAGAGTCTCAGACAGAGAAAGAGACAGAGAGAGAGACTGAGACAGAGACAGAGACAGAGACGGAGACAGAGACGGAGACAGAGACAGAGACAGAGACAGAGACAGAGACGGAGACAGAGCCAGAGACAGAGACAGAGACACAGACAGACGCAGAGACAGAGACAAAGAGACAGAGGCAGAGACACACAGACAGAGACCCAGAGACAGAGACAGAGACACAGACGGAGACAGAGAAGGAGGCAGAGTCAGAGACAGAGGGAGAGACAGAGCCAGGGACGGAGACAGAGACAGAGACAGAGACAGAGACAGAGACAGAGACAGAGACAGAGACAGAGACCGAGACAGAGACAGAGACAGAGACAGAGACACAGACCAAGACAGAGACAGAGACGCAGACGGAGACAGAGAGAGAGGAGTAGACAGAGCAAGAGACAGAGACAGAGCCTGGGACGGAGACAGAGTCAGAGACAGAGGGAGAGACAGCGACAGAAACAGAGACAGAGTCAGAGACCGAGACAGAGACAGAGACAGGGACAGAGACAGAGACAGAGACAGAGACAGAGACAGAGACAGAGACAGAGGCAGAGACAGAGACAGAGACAGAGACAGAGACAGAGACAGAGACTGAGACAGAGACAGAGACAGAGGCAGAGTCTCAGACAGAGAAAGAGACAGAGAGAGAGACTGAGACAGAGACAGAGACAGAGACGGAGACAGAGACGGAGACGGAGACAGAGACAGAGACAGAGACAGAGACGGAGACAGAGCCAGAGACAGAGACAGAGACACAGACAGACGCAGAGACAGAGACAAAGAGACAGAGGCAGAGACACACAGACAGAGACCCAGAGACAGAGACAGAGACACAGACGGAGACAGAGACACAGACGGAGACAGAGAAGGAGGCAGAGACAGAGACAGAGGGAGAGACAGAGCCAGGGACGGAGACAGAGACAGAGACAGAGACAGAGACAGAGACAGAGGCAGAGACCGAGACAGAGACAGAGACAGAGACAGAGGCAGAGACAGAGACAGAGACAGAGACAGAGACAGAGACAGAGACAGAGAAAGAGACAGAGACAGAGACAGAGACAGAGACAGAGACAGAGACACAGACAGACGCAGAGACAGAGACAAAGAGACAGAGGCAGAGACACACAGACAGAGACACAGAGACAGAGACAGAGACACAGACGGAGACAGAGAAGGAGGCAGAGACAGAGACAGAGGGAGAGACAGAGCCAGGGACGGAGACAGAGACAGAGACAGAGACAGAGACAGAGACAGAGACAGAGACAGAGACAGAGACAGAGACGGAGACAGTGACAGAGACACAGACAGAGACAGAGACAGAGACAGGGACAGAGACAGAGACGGAGAGAAAGAACGAGACAGAGGCAGAGACACAGACAGAGGCAGAGACAGAGACAGAGGCAGAGACAGAGACAGAGACAGAGACAGAGACAGAGACAGAGACAGAGACAGAGACAGAGACAGAGACAGAGACAGAGACAGAGACAGAGACAGAGACAGAGACAGAGACAGAGACAGAGGCAGAGACAGAGACAGAGACAGAGACAGAGACAGAGACAGAGACAGAGACAGAGACAGAGACAGAGAAAGAGACAGAGACAGAGACAGAGACAGAGACAGAGACAGAGACAGAGACAGAGACAGAGACAGAGACAGAGACTGAGGCAGAGACAGAGACAGAGGCAGAGTCTCAGACAGAGAAAGAGACAGAGAGAGAGACTGAGACAGAGACAGAGACAGAGACGGAGACAGAGACGGAGACAGAGACAGAGACAGAGACAGAGACAGAGACGGACACAGAGCCAGAGACAGAGACAGAGACACAGACAGACGCAGAGACAGAGACAAAGAGACAGAGGCAGAGACACACAGACAGAGACCCAGAGACAGAGACAGAGACACAGACGGAGACAGAGAAGGAGGCAGAGTCAGAGACAGAGGGAGAGACAGAGCCAGGGACGGAGACAGAGACAGAGACAGAGACAGAGACAGAGACAGAGACAGAGACCGAGACAGAGACAGAGACAGAGACAGAGACACAGACCAAGACAGAGACAGAGACGCAGACGGAGACAGAGAGAGAGGAGTAGACAGAGCAAGAGACAGAGACAGAGCCTGGGACGGAGACAGAGTCAGAGACAGAGGGAGAGACAGCGACAGAAACAGAGACAGAGACAGAGACCGAGACAGAGACAGAGACAGGGACAGAGACAGAGACAGAGACAGAGACAGAGACAGAGACAGAGGCAGAGACAGAGACAGAGACAGAGACAGAGACAGAGACAGAGACAGAGACAGAGACAGAGACTGAGACAGAGACAGAGACAGAGGCAGAGTCTCAGACAGAGAAAGAGACAGAGAGAGACTGAGACAGAGACAGAGACAGAGACGGAGACAGAGACGGAGACGGAGACAGAGACAGAGACAGAGACAGAGACAGAGACGGAGACAGAGCCAGAGACAGAGACAGAGACACAGACAGACGCAGAGACAGAGACAAAGAGACAGAGGCAGAGACACACAGACAGAGACCCAGAGACAGAGACAGAGACACAGACGGAGACAGAGACACAGACGGAGACAGAGAAGGAGGCAGAGACAGAGACAGAGGGAGAGACAGAGCCAGGGACGGAGACAGAGACAGAGACAGAGACAGAGACAGAGACAGAGGCAGAGACCGAGACAGAGACAGAGACAGAGACAGAGACAGAGACAGAGACAGAGACCGAGACAGAGACAGAGACAGAGACAGAGACACAGACCAAGACAGAGACAGAGACGCAGACGGAGACAGAGAGAGAGGAGTAGACAGAGCAAGAGACAGAGACAGAGCCTGGGACGGAGACAGAGTCAGAGACAGAGGGAGAGACAGCGACAGAAACAGAGACAGAGACAGAGACCGAGACAGAGACAGAGACAGGGACAGAGACAGAGACAGAGACAGAGACAGAGACAGAGACAGAGGCAGAGACAGAGACAGAGACAGAGACAGAGACAGAGACAGAGACAGAGACAGAGACAGAGACTGAGACAGAGACAGAGACAGAGGCAGAGTCTCAGACAGAGAAAGAGACAGAGAGAGACTGAGACAGAGACAGAGACAGAGACGGAGACAGAGACGGAGACGGAGACAGAGACAGAGACAGAGACAGAGACAGAGACGGAGACAGAGCCAGAGACAGAGACAGAGACACAGACAGACGCAGAGACAGAGACAAAGAGACAGAGGCAGAGACACACAGACAGAGACCCAGAGACAGAGACAGAGACACAGACGGAGACAGAGACACAGACGGAGACAGAGAAGGAGGCAGAGACAGAGACAGAGGGAGAGACAGAGCCAGGGACGGAGACAGAGACAGAGACAGAGACAGAGACAGAGACAGAGGCAGAGACCGAGACAGAGACAGAGACAGAGACAGAGGCAGAGACAGAGACAGAGACAGAGACAGAGACAGAGACAGAGACAGAGAAAGAGACAGAGACAGAGACAGAGACAGAGACAGAGACAGAGACAGAGACACAGACCAAGACAGAGACAGAGACAGAGACAGAGACAGAGACAGAGACAGAGACAGAGACAGAGACAGAGACAGAGACGGAGACAGAGCCAGAGACAGAGACAGAGACACAGACAGACGCAGAGACAGAGACAAAGAGACAGAGGCAGAGACACACAGACAGAGACCCAGAGACAGAGACAGAGACACAGACGGAGACAGAGAAGGAGGCAGAGACAGAGACAGAGGGAGAGACAGAGCCAGGGACGGAGACAGAGACAGAGACAGAGACAGAGACAGAGACAGAGACAGAGGCAGAGACCGAGACAGAGACAGAGACAGAGACAGAGGCAGAGACAGAGACAGAGACAGAGACAGAGACAGAGACAGAGACAGAGAAAGAGACAGAGACAGAGACAGAGACAGAGACAGAGACAGAGACAGAGACAGAGACACAGACCAAGACAGAGACAGAGACAGAGACAGAGACAGAGACAGAGACATAGAGACATAGGCACGGAGGCAGAGATGCAGAGACAGAGACAAAGAGACAGAGGCAGAGACACACAGACAGAGACCCAGAGACTGAGACAGAGACACAGACGGAGACAGAGACGGAGGCAGAGACAGAGACAGAGGGAGAGACAGAGCCAGGGACGGAGACAGAGACAGAGGCAGAGACAGAGAGAGACAGAGACACAGACCAAGACAGAGACAGAGACGGAGACAGAGACAGAGGAGTAGACAGAGACAGAGACAGAGACAGAGCCAGGGACGGAGACAGAGTCAGAGACGGAGGGAGAGACAGCGACAGAAACAGAGACAGAGACAGAGACAGAGACAGAGACAGAGACAGAGACATAGAGACATAGGCACGGAGGCAGAGATGCAGAGACAGAGACAAAGAGACAGAGGCAGAGACACACAGACAGAGACCCAGAGACTGAGACAGATACACAGACGGAGACAGAGACGGAGGCAGAGACAGAGACAGAGGGAGAGACAGAGCCAGGGACGGAGACAGAGACAGAGGCAGAGACAGAGACAGAGACAGAGACAGAGACAGAGACAGAGACAGAGACAGAGACACAGACCAAGACAGAGACAGAGACGGAGACGGAGACAGAGACAGAGACAGAGACGGAGACAGAGACAGAGACAGAGACAGAGACAGAGACAGAGTCAGATACGGAGACAGAGACAGAGACAGAGACAGAGGCAGAGACCGAGACAGACGCAGAGACTGAGACACAGACAGACGCAGAGACAGAGACAAAGAGACAGAGGCAGAGACACACAGACAGAGACCCAGAGACAGAGACAGAGACACAGACGGAGACAGAGAAGGAGGCAGAGACAGAGACAGAGGGAGAGACAGAGCCAGGGACGGAGACAGAGACAGAGACAGAGACAGAGACAGAGACAGAGACAGAGGCAGAGACCGAGACAGAGACAGAGACAGAGACAGAGGCAGAGACAGAGACAGAGACAGAGACAGAGACAGAGACAGAGACAGAGAAAGAGACAGAGACAGAGACAGAGACAGAGACAGAGACAGAGACAGAGACAGAGACACAGACCAAGACAGAGACAGAGACAGAGACAGAGACAGAGACAGAGACAGAGACAGAGACAGAGACAGAGGCAGAGACAGAGACAGAGACAGAGACAGAGACAGAGACACAGACCAAGACAGAGACAGAGACGGAGACGGAGACAGTGACAGAGGAGTAGACAGAGACAGAGACAGAGACAGAGCCAGGGACGGAGACAGAGTCAGAGACAGAGGGAGAGACAGCGACAGAAACAGAGACAGAGACAGAGACAGAGACAGAGACAGAGACAGAGACATAGAGACATAGGCACGGAGGCTGAGATGCAGAGACAGAGACAAAGAGACAGAGGCAGAGACACACAGACAGAGACCCAGAGACTGGGACAGAGACACAGACGGAGACAGAGACGGAGGCAGAGACAGAGACAGACGGAGAGACAGAGCCAGGGACGGAGACAGAGACAGAGACAGAGACAGAGACAGGGACAGAGACAGAGACCGAGACAGACGCAGAGACAGAGACGGAGACAGAGATAGAGACAGAGACAGAGACAGAGACAGAGACAGAGACAGAGACAGAGACAGAGAGAGAGGCAGAGACAGCGACAGAGACGGAGACAGAGACAGAGACAGAGACAGAGACAGAGACAGAGACAGAGACAGAGACAGAGACAGAGACAGAGACAGAGGCAGAGACAGAGACAGAGACAGAGACAGAGGCAGAGTCTAAGACAGACAAAGAGACAGAGACAGACACAGAGACAGTGACAGAGGCAGAGACAGAGACAGAGGCGGAGGCAGAGACAGAGACAGAGACGGAAACAGAGGCAGATACAGAGACAGAGGCAGAGACAGAGGTAGAGACAGAGACAGAGACAGAGACAGAGACAGAGACAGAGACAGAGGCAGAGACACAGACCAAGACAGAGACAGAGACGGAGACAGAGACAGAGGAGTAGACAGAGACAGAGACAGATACAGAGCCAGGGACGGAGACAGAGTCAGAGACGGAGGGAGAGACAGCGACAGAAACAGAGACAGAGACAGAGACAGCGACAGAGACAGAGACAGAGACAGAGACAGAGACAGAGACAGAGACAGAGACAGAGACATAGAGACATAGGCACGGAGGCAGAGATGCAGAGACAGAGACAAAGAGACAGAGGCAGAGACACACAGACAGAGACCCAGAGACTGAGACAGAGACACAGACGGAGACAGAGACGGAGGCAGAGACAGAGACAGAGGGAGAGACAGAGCCAGGGACGGAGACAGAGACAGAGGCAGAGACAGAGAGAGACAGAGACAGAGACAGAGACAGAGACACAGACCAAGACAGAGACAGAGACGGAGACAGAGACAGAGGAGTAGACAGAGACAGAGACAGAGACAGAGCCAGGGACGGAGACAGAGTCAGAGACGGAGGGAGAGACAGCGACAGAAACAGAGACAGAGACAGAGACAGAGACAGAGACAGAGACAGAGACATAGAGACATAGGCACGGAGGCAGAGATGCAGAGACAGAGACAAAGAGACAGAGGCAGAGACACACAGACAGAGACCCAGAGACTGAGACAGATACACAGACGGAGACAGAGACGGAGGCAGAGACAGAGACAGAGGGAGAGACAGAGCCAGGGACGGAGACAGAGACAGAGGCAGAGACAGAGACAGAGACAGAGACAGAGACAGAGACAGAGACAGAGACAGAGACACAGACCAAGACAGAGACAGAGACGGAGACGGAGACAGAGACAGAGACAGAGACGGAGACAGAGACAGAGACAGAGACAGAGACAGAGTCAGATACGGAGACAGAGACAGAGACAGAGACAGAGGCAGAGACCGAGACAGACGCAGAGACTGAGACAGAGGCAGAGACAGAGACAGAGACAGAGACAGAGACGGAGACAAAGACCGAGACAGAGACAGAGACACAGACAGCGAGAGAGACAGAGACAGAGACAGAGACAGAGACAGAGACAGAGACAGAGACAGAGTCAGAGACAGAGACAGAGACAGAGACAGAGACAGGGACAGAGACGGAGGCAGGGACGGAGACAGAGACGGAGACAGAGGCAGAGACAGAGACAGAGACAGAGACAGAGACAGAGACAGAGACAGAGACAGAGACACAGAGACATAGGCACGGAGGCAGAGAAACTGATACAGAGACAAAGAGACAGAGGCAGAGACACTCAGACAGAGACCCAGAGGCAGAGACACAGAGACAGAGACAGAGAGATTCACAGAGACCGAGACACAATGACAGAGGCAGAGACACAGAGACGGATACACAGAGACAGAGATGCAGAGACAGAGACACAGAGACAGAGACAGAGACGGAGACAGAGGCAGAGACAGACACAGAGACGGAGGCAGAGACAGAGACACAGACAGAGACAGTGACAGAGGCAGAGACAGAGACGGAGACAGAGACGGAGGCAGAGACAGAGACAGAGACAGAGACAGAGACAGAGACGGAGACAGAGGCGGAGACAGAGACGGAGACAGAGACAGAGACAGAGACAGAGGCAGAGACAGAGACAGAGACAGAGACAGAGACAGAGACAGAGACAGAGACAGAGACAGAGACAGAGACAGAGACAGAGGCAGAGACAGAGACAGAGACAGAGACAGAGACAGAGACAGAGACAGAGACAGAGACAGAGACAGGGACAGAGACAGAGAGAGAGACAGAGACAGAGACAGAGACAGAGACAGAGACAGAGACAGAGACAGAGACAGAGACAGAGACTGAGACAGAGACAGAGACAGAGGCAGAGTCTCAGACAGAGAAAGAGACAGAGACAGAGACAGAGACGGAGACAGAGACGGAGACAGAGACAGAGACGGAGACAGAGACAGAGACGGAGACAGAGCCAGAGACAGAGACAGAGACACAGACAGACGCAGAGACAGAGACAAAGAGACAGACGCAGAGACAGAGACAAAGAGACAGAGGCAGAGACACACAGACAGAGACCCAGAGACAGAGACAGAGACACAGACGGAGACAGAGAAGGAGGCAGAGACAGAGACAGAGGGAGAGACAGAGCCAGGGACGGAGACAGAGACAGAGACAGAGACAGAGACAGAGACAGAGACAGAGACCGAGACAGAGACAGAGACAGAGACAGAGGCAGAGACAGAGACAGAGACAGAGACAGAGGCAGAGTCTCAGACAGAGAAAGAGACAGAGCCAGGGACGGAGACAGAGTCAGAGACGGAGGGACAGACAGCGACAGAAACAGAGACAGAGACAGAGACAGAGACAGAGACAGAGACAGAGACAGAGACAGAGACAGAGACAGAGACATAGAGACATAGGCACGGAGGCAGAGATGCAGAGACAGAGACAAAGAGACAGAGGCAGAGACACACAGACAGAGACCCAGAGACGGAGACAGAGACACAGACGGAGACAGAGACGGAGGCAGAGACAGAGACAGAGGGAGAGACAGAGCCAGGGACGGAGACAGAGACAGAGGCAGAGACAGAGACAGAGACAGAGACAGAGACAGAGACAGAGACAGAGACACAGACCAAGACAGAGACAGAGACGGAGACGGAGACAGAGACAGAGGAGTAGACAGAGACAGAGACAGAGACAGAGCCAGGGACGGAGACAGAGTCAGAGACAGAGGGACAGACAGCGACAGAAACAGAGACAGAGACAGAGACAGAGACAGAGACAGAGACAGAGACAGAGACAGAGACAGAGACAGAGACAGAGACAGAGACAGAGACAGAGACGGTGACAGAGACGGAGGCAGAGACAGAGACAGAGACAGAGACACAGACAGAGACAGAGACAGAGACAGAGACAGAGACAGAGACAGAGACAGAGACAGAGACAGAGACAGAGACAGAGACAGAGAAAGAGACAGAGAGAGAGACTGAGACAGAGACAGAGACAGAGACGGAGACAGAGACGGAGACAGAGACAGAGACAGAGACAGAGACAGAGACGGACACAGAGCCAGAGACAGAGACAGAGACAGAGACAGAGACAGAGACTGAGACAGAGACAGAGACAGAGGCAGAGTCTCAGACAGAGAAAGAGACAGAGAGAGACTGAGACAGAGACAGAGACAGAGACGGAGACAGAGACGGAGACGGAGACAGAGACAGAGACAGAGACAGAGACAGAGACGGAGACAGAGCCAGAGACAGAGACAGAGACACAGACAGACGCAGAGACAGAGACAAAGAGACAGAGGCAGAGACACACAGACAGAGACCCAGAGACAGAGACAGAGACACAGACGGAGACAGAGACACAGACGGAGACAGAGAAGGAGGCAGAGACAGAGACAGAGGGAGAGACAGAGCCAGGGACGGAGACAGAGACAGAGACAGAGACAGAGACAGAGACAGAGGCAGAGACCGAGACAGAGACAGAGACAGAGACAGAGGCAGAGACAGAGACAGAGACAGAGACAGAGACAGAGACAGAGACAGAGAAAGAGACAGAGACAGAGACAGAGACAGAGACAGAGACAGAGACAGAGACACAGACCAAGACAGAGACAGAGACAGAGACAGAGACAGAGACAGAGACAGAGACAGAGACAGAGACAGAGACAGAGACGGAGACAGAGCCAGAGACAGAGACAGAGACACAGACAGACGCAGAGACAGAGACAAAGAGACAGAGGCAGAGACACACAGACAGAGACCCAGAGACAGAGACAGAGACACAGACGGAGACAGAGAAGGAGGCAGAGACAGAGACAGAGGGAGAGACAGAGCCAGGGACGGAGACAGAGACAGAGACAGAGACAGAGACAGAGACAGAGACAGAGGCAGAGACCGAGACAGAGACAGAGACAGAGACAGAGGCAGAGACAGAGACAGAGACAGAGACAGAGACAGAGACAGAGACAGAGAAAGAGACAGAGACAGAGACAGAGACAGAGACAGAGACAGAGACAGAGACACAGACCAAGACAGAGACAGAGACAGAGACAGAGACAGAGACAGAGACAGAGACAGAGACAGAGACAGAGGCAGAGACAGAGACAGAGACAGAGACAGAGACAGAGACACAGACCAAGACAGAGACAGAGACGGAGACGGAGACAGTGACAGAGGAGTAGACAGAGACAGAGACAGAGACAGAGCCAGGGACGGAGACAGAGTCAGAGACAGAGGGAGAGACAGCGACAGAAACAGAGACAGAGACAGAGACAGAGACAGAGACAGAGACAGAGACATAGAGACATAGGCACGGAGGCTGAGATGCAGAGACAGAGACAAAGAGACAGAGGCAGAGACACACAGACAGAGACCCAGAGACTGGGACAGAGACACAGACGGAGACAGAGACGGAGGCAGAGACAGAGACAGACGGAGAGACAGAGCCAGGGACGGAGACAGAGACAGAGACAGAGACAGAGACAGGGACAGAGACAGAGACCGAGACAGACGCAGAGACAGAGACGGAGACAGAGATAGAGACAGAGACAGAGACAGAGACAGAGACAGAGACAGAGACAGAGACAGAGAGAGAGACAGAGACAGCGACAGAGACGGAGACAGAGACAGAGACAGAGACAGAGACAGAGACAGAGACAGAGACAGAGACAGAGACAGAGACAGAGGCAGAGACAGAGACAGAGACAGAGACAGAGGCAGAGTCTAAGACAGACAAAGAGACAGAGACAGACACAGAGACAGTGACAGAGGCAGAGACAGAGACAGAGGCGGAGGCAGAGACAGAGACAGAGACGGAGACAGAGGCAGATACAGAGACAGAGGCAGAGACAGAGGTAGAGACAGAGACAGAGACAGAGACAGAGACAGAGACAGAGACAGAGGCAGAGACACAGACCAAGACAGAGACAGAGACGGAGACAGAGACAGAGGAGTAGACAGAGACAGAGACAGATACAGTTCCAGGGACGGAGACAGAGTCAGAGACGGAGGGAGAGACAGCGACAGAAACAGAGACAGAGACAGAGACAGCGACAGAGACAGAGACAGAGACAGAGACAGAGACAGAGACAGAGACAGAGACAGAGACATAGAGACATAGGCACGGAGGCAGAGATGCAGAGACAGAGACAAAGAGACAGAGGCAGAGACACACAGACAGAGACCCAGAGACTGAGACAGAGACACAGACGGAGACAGAGACGGAGGCAGAGACAGAGACAGAGGGAGAGACAGAGCCAGGGACGGCGACAGAGACAGAGGCAGAGACAGAGAGAGACAGAGACAGAGACAGAGACAGAGACACAGACCAAGACAGAGACAGAGACGGAGACAGAGACAGAGGAGTAGACAGAGACAGAGACAGAGACAGAGCCAGGGACGGAGACAGAGTCAGAGACGGAGGGAGAGACAGCGACAGAAACAGAGACAGAGACAGAGACAGAGACAGAGACAGAGACAGAGACATAGAGACATAGGCACGGAGGCAGAGATGCAGAGACAGAGACAAAGAGACAGAGGCAGAGACACACAGACAGAGACCCAGAGACTGAGACAGATACACAGACGGAGACAGAGACGGAGGCAGAGACAGAGACAGAGGGAGAGACAGAGCCAGGGACGGAGACAGAGACAGAGGCAGAGACAGAGACAGAGACAGAGACAGAGACAGAGACAGAGACAGAGACAGAGACACAGACCAAGACAGAGACAGAGACGGAGACGGAGACAGAGACAGAGACAGAGACGGAGACAGAGACAGAGACAGAGACAGAGACAGAGTCAGATACGGAGACAGAGACAGAGACAGAGACAGAGGCAGAGACCGAGACAGACGCAGAGACTGAGACAGAGGCAGAGACAGAGACAGAGACAGAGACAGAGACGGAGACAAAGACCGAGACAGAGACAGAGACACAGACAGCGAGAGAGACAGAGACAGAGACAGAGACAGAGACAGAGACAGAGACAGAGACAGAGTCAGAGACAGAGACAGAGACAGAGACAGAGACAGGGACAGAGACGGAGGCAGGGACGGAGACAGAGACGGAGACAGAGGCAGAGACAGAGACAGAGACAGAGACAGAGACAGAGACAGAGACAGAGACAGAGACACAGAGACATAGGCACGGAGGCAGAGAAACTGATACAGAGACAAAGAGACAGAGGCAGAGACACTCAGACAGAGACCCAGAGGCAGAGACACAGAGACAGAGACAGAGAGATTCACAGAGACCGAGACACAATGACAGAGGCAGAGACACAGAGACGGATACACAGAGACAGAGATGCAGAGACAGAGACACAGAGACAGAGACAGAGACGGAGACAGAGGCAGAGACAGACACAGAGACGGAGGCAGAGACAGAGACACAGACAGAGACAGTGACAGAGGCAGAGACAGAGACGGAGACAGAGACGGAGGCAGAGACAGAGACAGAGACAGAGACAGAGACAGAGACGGAGACAGAGGCGGAGACAGAGACGGAGACAGAGACAGAGACAGAGACAGAGGCAGAGACAGAGACAGAGACAGAGACAGAGACAGAGACAGAGACAGAGACAGAGACAGAGACAGAGACAGAGACAGAGGCAGAGACAGAGACAGAGACAGAGACAGAGACAGAGACAGAGACAGAGACAGAGACAGAGACAGGGACAGAGACAGAGAGAGAGACAGAGACAGAGACAGAGACAGAGACAGAGACAGAGACAGAGACAGAGACTGAGACAGAGACAGAGACAGAGGCAGAGTCTCAGACAGAGAAAGAGACAGAGACAGAGACAGAGACGGAGACAGAGACGGAGACAGAGACAGAGACGGAGACAGAGACAGAGACGGAGACAGAGCCAGAGACAGAGACAGAGACACAGACAGACGCAGAGACAGAGACAAAGAGACAGACGCAGAGACAGAGACAAAGAGACAGAGGCAGAGACACACAGACAGAGACCCAGAGACAGAGACAGAGACACAGACGGAGACAGAGAAGGAGGCAGAGACAGAGACAGAGGGAGAGACAGAGCCAGGGACGGAGACAGAGACAGAGACAGAGACAGAGACAGAGACAGAGACAGAGACCGAGACAGAGACAGAGACAGAGACAGAGGCAGAGACAGAGACAGAGACAGAGACAGAGGCAGAGTCTCAGACAGAGAAAGAGACAGAGCCAGGGACGGAGACAGAGTCAGAGACGGAGGGACAGACAGCGACAGAAACAGAGACAGAGACAGAGACAGAGACAGAGACAGAGACAGAGACAGAGACAGAGACAGAGACAGAGACATAGAGACATAGGCACGGAGGCAGAGATGCAGAGACAGAGACAAAGAGACAGAGGCAGAGACACACAGACAGAGACCCAGAGACGGAGACAGAGACACAGACGGAGACAGAGACGGAGGCAGAGACAGAGACAGAGGGAGAGACAGAGCCAGGGACGGAGACAGAGACAGAGGCAGAGACAGAGACAGAGACAGAGACAGAGACAGAGACAGAGACAGAGACACAGACCAAGACAGAGACAGAGACGGAGACGGAGACAGAGACAGAGGAGTAGACAGAGACAGAGACAGAGACAGAGCCAGGGACGGAGACAGAGTCAGAGACAGAGGGACAGACAGCGACAGAAACAGAGACAGAGACAGAGACAGAGACAGAGACAGAGACAGAGACAGAGACAGAGACAGAGACAGAGACAGAGACAGAGACAGAGACAGAGACAGAGACGGTGACAGAGACGGAGGCAGAGACAGAGACAGAGACAGAGACACAGACAGAGACAGAGACAGATACAGAGAGAGAGACAGAGACAGAGACGGAGACAAATACAGAGACAAAGGCATAGACAGAGGCAGAGACAGAGACAGCGACAGGGACAAGGAGAGGGACAGGGACAGAGACAGAGGCAGAGACAGAGACAGAGACAGAGACAGAGACAGAGACAGAGACAGAGACAGAGACAGAGACAGAGACAGAGACGGAGACAGAGACAGAGACAGAGACAGGGACAGAGACAGAGAGAGAGACAGAGACAGAGACAGAGACAGAGACAGAGACAGAGACAGAGACAGAGACAGAGACTGAGACAGAGACAGAGACAGTGGCAGAGTCTCAGACAGAGAAAGAGACAGAGAGAGAGACAGAGACAGAGACAGAGACAGAGACAGAGACGGTGACAGAGACGGAGGCAGAGACAGAGACAGAGACAGAGACACAGACAGAGACAGAGACAGATACAGAGAGAGAGACAGAGACAGAGACGGAGACAAATACAGAGACAAAGGCATAGACAGAGGCAGAGACAGAGACAGCGACAGGGACAAGGAGAGGGACAGGGACAGAGACAGAGGCAGAGACAGAGACAGAGACAGAGACAGAGACAGAGACAGAGACAGAGACAGAGACAGAGACAGAGACAGAGACAGAGACAGAGACAGAGACAGAGACAGAGACAGGGACAGAGACAGAGAGAGAGACAGAGACAGAGACAGAGACAGAGACAGAGACAGAGACAGAGACAGAGACAGAGACTGAGACAGAGACAGAGACAGTGGCAGAGTCTCAGACAGAGAAAGAGACAGAGAGAGAGACTGAGACAGTGACAGAGACAGAGACGGAGACAGAGACGGAGACAGAGACAGAGACAGAGACAGAGGCAGAGACGGAGACAGAGCCAGAGACAGAGACAGAGACACAGACAGACGCAGAGACAGAGACAAAGAGACAGAGGCAGAGACACACAGACAGAGACCCAGAGACAGAGACACAGAGACCGAGACACAATGACAGAGGCAGAGACACAGAGACGGATACACAGAGACAGAGATGCAGAGACAGAGACACAGAGACAGAGACAGAGACGGAGACCGAGGCAGAGACAGACACAGCGACGGAGGCAGAGACAGAGACAGAGACAGAGACAGTGGCAGTGGCAGAGACAGAGACGGAGACAGAGACGGAGGCAGAGACAGAGACAGAGACAGAGACAGAGACGGAGACAGAGGCAGAGACAGAGACGGAGACAGAGACAGAGGCAGAGACAGAGACAGAGACAGATACAGAGACAGAGACAGAGACAGATACAGAGACGGAGACAAAGACCGAGACAGAGACAGAGACACAGACAGAGAGAGAGACAGAGACAGAGGTAGAGACAGAGGCAGAGGCAGAGACAGAGACAGAGACAGAGACAGAGACAGAGACAGAGACAGAGACAGAGACAGAGTCAGAGACAGAGACAGAGACAGAGACAGAGACAGAGACAGAGACAGAGACAGAGACAGGGACAGAGACAGAGACAGAGACAGAGACGGAGACAGAGACAGAGACAGAGACACAGACAGAGACAGAGACAGTGTCAGAGACAGAAACACAGAGAGAGACGGAGACAGAGGCAGAGACAGAGACAGAGTCAGAGACAGAGACAGAGACGGAGACAGAGGCGGAGACACAGGCAGGGACAGAGACAGAGACAGAGACAGAAACAGAGACAGAGGCAGATACGGGGACAGAGACAGAGGCAGAGACAGAGACAGAGACAGAGACGGAGACAGAGACAGAGACAGAGACAGCGGCAGAGACAGGGACGGAGACAGAGACAGAGACACAGGCACAGACAGAGACAGAGACAGAGACAGAGACGGAGACAGAGACAGTGTCAGAGACAGAAACACAGAGAGAGACGGAGACAGAGGCAGAGACAGAGACAGAGACAGAGACAGAGACAGAGACAGAGACAGAGACAGAGACAGAGACAGAGACAGAGACAGAGACAGAGACAGAGACAGAGACAGAGACAGAGACAGAGACGGAGACAGAGACAGAGACGGAGACAAAGACCGAGACAGAGACAGAGACACAGACAGAGAGAGAGACAGAGACAGAGGTAGAGACAGAGGCAGAGGCAGAGACAGAGACAGAGACAGAGACAGAGACAGAGACAGAGACAGAGACAGAGACAGAGACAGAGACAGAGACAGAGACAGAGACAGAGACAGAGACAGAGACAGAGACAGAGACAGAGACAGAGACAGAGACTGAGACAGAGACAGAGACAGTGGCAGAGTCTCAGACAGAGAAAGAGACAGAGAGAGAGACTGAGACAGTGACAGAGACAGAGACGGAGACAGAGACGGAGACAGAGACAGAGACAGAGACAGAGGCAGAGACGGAGACAGAGCCAGAGACAGAGACAGAGACACAGACAGACGCAGAGACAGAGACAAAGAGACAGAGGCAGAGACACACAGACAGAGACCCAGAGACAGAGACACAGAGACCGAGACACAATGACAGAGGCAGAGACACAGAGACGGATACACAGAGACAGAGATGCAGAGACAGAGACACAGAGACAGAGACAGAGACGGAGACCGAGGCAGAGACAGACACAGCGACGGAGGCAGAGACAGAGACAGAGACAGAGACAGTGGCAGTGGCAGAGACAGAGACGGAGACAGAGGCAGAGACAGAGACGGAGACAGAGACAGAGGCAGAGACAGAGACAGAGACAGATACAGAGACAGAGACAGAGACAGATACAGAGACGGAGACAAAGACCGAGACAGAGACAGAGACACAGACAGAGAGAGAGACAGAGACAGAGGTAGAGACAGAGGCAGAGGCAGAGACAGAGACAGAGACAGAGACAGAGACAGAGACAGAGACAGAGACAGAGACAGAGTCAGAGACAGAGACAGAGACAGAGACAGAGACAGAGACAGAGACAGAGACAGAGACAGAGACAGAGACAGAGACAGAGACAGAGACAGAGACAGAGACAGAGACAGAGACGGAGACAGAGACAGAGACAGAGACACAGACAGAGACAGAGACAGTGTCAGAGACAGAAACACAGAGAGAGACGGAGACAGAGGCAGAGACAGAGACAGAGTCAGAGACAGAGACAGAGACGGAGACAGAGGCGGAGACACAGGCAGGGACAGAGACAGAGACAGAGACAGAAACAGAGACAGAGGCAGATACGGGGACAGAGACAGAGGCAGAGACAGAGACAGAGACAGAGACGGAGACAGAGACAGAGACAGAGACAGCGGCAGAGACAGGGACGGAGACAGAGACAGAGACACAGGCACAGACAGAGACAGAGACAGAGACAGAGACGGAGACAGAGACAGTGTCAGAGACAGAAACACAGAGAGAGACGGAGACAGAGGCAGAGACAGAGACAGAGACAGAGACAGAGACAGAGACAGAGACAGAGACAGAGACAGAGACAGAGACAGAGACAGAGACAGAGACAGAGACAGAGACAGAGACAGAGACAGAGACAGAGACGGAGACAGAGACAGAGACGGAGACAAAGACCGAGACAGAGACAGAGACACAGACAGAGAGAGAGACAGAGACAGAGGTAGAGACAGAGGCAGAGGCAGAGACAGAGACAGAGACAGAGACAGAGACAGAGACAGAGACAGAGACAGAGACAGAGACAGAGACAGAGACAGAGACAGAGACAGAGACAGAGAGAGAGACAGAGACAGAGACAGAGACAGAGACAGAGACGGAGACAGAGCCAGAGACAGAGACAGAGACACAGACAGACGCAGAGACAGAGACAAAGAGACAGAGGCAGAGACACACAGACAGAGACCCAGAGACAGAGACACAGAGACCGAGACACAATGACAGAGGCAGAGACACAGAGACGGATACACAGAGACAGAGATGCAGAGACAGAGACACAGAGACAGAGACAGAGACGGAGACAGAGGCAGAGACAGACACAGAGACGGAGGCAGAGACAGAGACAGAGACAGAGACAGTGGCAGTGGCAGAGACAGAGACGGAGACAGAGACGGAGGCAGAGAGAGAGACAGAGACAGAGACAGAGACGGAGACAGAGGCAGAGACAGAGACGGAGACAGAGACAGAGGCAGAGACAGAGACAGAGACAGATACAGAGACAGAGAGAGACAGATACAGAGACGGAGACAAAGACCGAGACAGAGACAGAGACACAGACAGAGAGAGAGACAGAGACAGAGGTAGAGACAGAGGCAGAGGCAGAGACAGAGACAGAGACAGAGACAGAGACAGAGACAGAGACAGAGACAGAGACAGAGACAGAGACAGAGACAGAGACAGAGACAGAGACAGAGACAGAGACAGAGACGGAGACAGAGACAGAGACAGAGACACAGACAGAGACAGAGACAGTGTCAGAGACAGAAACACAGAGAGAGACGGAGACAGAGGCAGAGACAGAGACAGAGTCAGAGACAGAGACAGAGACGGAGACAGAGGCGGAGACACAGGCAGGGACAGAGACAGAGACAGAGACAGAGACAGAAACAGAGACAGAGGCAGATACGGGGACAGAGACAGAGGCAGAGACAGAGACAGAGACAGAGACGGAGACAGAGACAGAGACAGAGACAGCGGCAGAGACAGGGACGGAGACAGAGACAGAGACACAGGCACAGACAGAGACAGAGACAGAGACAGAGACGGAGACAGAGACAGAGACGGAGACAGAGGCAGAGACATATCCAGGGACGGAGACAGAGACAGAGACAGAGGGAGAGACAGCGACAGAGACAGAGACGGAGACAGAGACACAGACAGAGAGAGAGACAGAGACAGAGGTAGAGACAGAGACAGAGACAGAGACAGAGACAGAGACAGAGACAGAGGCAGAGATAGAGACAGAGACAGAGACAGAGACAGAGGGAGAGAGAGCGACAAAGGCAGAGACAGAGACAGAGACAGAGACAGAGACGGAGACAATGACGGAGACAGACGCAGGAACTGAGACAGAGGCAGAGACAGCGAAAGAGACAGGGGCAGAGACAGCGACAGAGACAGAGACAGAGACAGAGACAGATACGGAGACAGAGACAGAGACAGAGACGGAGACAGAGACAGAGACAGAGACAGAGACAGAGACAGAGACAGAGACAGAGACCGAGACAGACGCAGAGACAGACGCAGAGACAGATGCAGAGACAGAGACAGAGACAGAGACAGAGACAGAGACAGAGACAGAGACAGAGACAGAGACAGAGACAGAGACAGAGACAGAGACAGAGACAGAGACAGAGACAGAGACAGAGACAGAGACAGAGACAGAGACAGAGACAGAGACAGAGACAGAGACAGAGACAGAGACACAGCAAGAGAGAGAGACAGAGACAGAGACAGAGACAGAGACAGAGACAGAGACAGAGACAGAGACAGAGACAGAGACAGAGACAGAGACAGAGACCGAGACAGACGCAGAGACTGAGACAGAGGCAGAGACAGAGACAGAGACAGAGACAGAGACAGAGACAGAGACAGAGACAGAGACGGAGACAAAGACCGAGACAGAGACAGAGACACAGACAGAGAGAGAGACAGAGACAGAGACAGAGACAGAGACAGAGACAGAGACAGAGACAGAGGCAGAGATAGAGACAGAGACAGAGACAGAGACAGAGACAGAGACAGAGACTGAGACAGAGGCAGAGACAGAGGCAGAGACAGAGGCAGAGACAGAGGCAGAGACAGAGACAGAGACAGAGACAGAGACAGAGGGAGAGAGAGCGACAGACGCAGAGACAGAGACAGAGACAGAGACAGAGACAGAGACAGAGACAGCGGCAGAGACAGGGACGGAGACAGAGACAGAGACACAGGCACAGACAGAGACAGAGACAGAGACAGAGACAGAGACAGAGACTGAGACAGAGACAGAGACAGAGACAGAGACAGAGACAGAGACAGAGACAGAGACAGAGACAGAGACAGAGACAGAGACAGAGACAGAGACAGAGACAGAGACAGAGACAGAGACAGAGACAGAGACAGAGACAGAGACAGAGACGGAGGCAGAGACAGAGACAGAGTCAGAGACAGGGACAGAGACGGAGACAGAGACAGAGGAAGAGACAGCGACAGAGAGAGAAAGAGACAGAGACAGAGGCAGAGACAGAGTCAGAGACAGAGACAGAGACGGAGACAGAGGCAGAGACACAGGCAGGGACAGAGACAGAGACAGAGACAGAGACAGAGACAGAGACAGAGACAGAGACAGAGACCGAGACAGACGCAGAGACTGAGACAGAGGCAGAGACAGAGACAGAGACAGAGACAGAGACAGAGACAGAGACAGAGACAGAGACAGAGGCAGAGGCAGAGAAAGAGACAGAGACAGAGACAGAGACAGAGACAGAGACAGAGACGGAGACAGAGACAGAAACAGAGACAGAGGCAGAGACAGAAACAGAGACAGAGACAGAGACAGAGACCGAGACAGACGCAGAGACTGAGACAGAGGCAGAGACAGAGACAGACGCAGAGACTGAGACAGAGGCAGAGACAGAGACAGAGACAGAGACAGAGACAGAGACAGAGACAGAGACAGAGACGGAGACAAAGACCGAGACAGAGGCAGAGACAGAGACACAAACAGCGAGAGAGACAGAGACAGAGACAGAGACAGAGACAGAGACAGAGACAGAGACAGAGACAGAGACCGAGACAGACGCAGAGACTGAGACAGAGGCAGAGACAGAGACAGAGACAGAGACAGAGACAGAGACAGAGACAGAGACAGAGACAGAGACAGAGACAGAGGCAGAGGCAGAGAAAGAGACAGAGACAGAGACAGAGACAGAGACAGAGACAGAGACGGAGACAGAGACAGAAACAGAGACAGAGGCAGAGTCTCAGACAGAGAAAGAGACAGAGACAGAGACAGAGACAGAGACAGATACGGAGACAGACAGAGACAGAGACGGAGACAGAGACAGAGACAGAGACAGAGTCAGATACGGAGACAGAGACAGAGACAGAGACAGAGACAGAGACAGAGACACAGCAAGAGAGAGAGACAGAGACAGAGACAGAGACAGAGACAGAGACAGAGACAGAGACGGAGACAGAGACAGAGACAGAGACCGAGACAGACGCAGAGACTGAGACAGAGGCAGAGACAGAGACAGAGACAGAGACAGAGACAGAGACAGAGACAGAGACAGAGACGGAGACAAAGACCGAGACAGAGACAGAGACAGAGACACAGACAGCGAGAGAGACAGAGACAGAGACAGAGACAGAGACAGAGACAGAGACAGAGACAGAGACAGAGACAGAGACAGAGACAGAGACCGAGACAGACGCAGAGACTGAGACAGAGGCAGAGACAGAGACAGAGACAGAGACAGAGACAGAGACAGAGACAGAGACAGAGACAGAGACAGAGGCAGAGGCAGAGAAAGAGACAGAGACAGAGACAGAGACAGAGACAGAGACAGAGACAGAGACAGAGACACAGGGACATAGGCACGGAGGCAGAGAAACTGATACAGAGACAAAGAGACAGAGGCAGAGACACTCAGACAGAGACCGAGAGACAGAGACACAGAGACAGAGATGCAGAGACAGAGACACAGAGACGGAGACAGAGACGGAGACAGAGGCAGAGACAGACACAGAGACAGAGACAGAGACGGAGACAGAGACAGAGACAGAGACAGAGACAGAGACAGAGACAGAGACAGAGACAGAGACAGAGACAGAGACAGAGACTGAGACAGAGGCAGAGACAGAGGCAGAGACAGAGGCAGAGACAGAGGCAGAGGCAGAGACAGAGACAGAGACAGAGACAGAGACAGAGACGGAGACAAAGACCGAGACAGAGACAGAGACACAGACAGAGAGAGAGACAGAGACAGAGGTAGAGACAGAGACAGAGACAGAGACAGAGACAGAGACAGAGACAGAGACATAGGCAGAGATAGAGACAGAGACAGAGACAGAGACAGAGACAGAGACTGAGACAGAGGCAGAGACAGAGGCAGAGACAGAGGCAGAGACAGAGGCAGAGACAGAGGCAAAGACAGAGACAGAGACAGAGACAGAGACAGAGACAGAGACAGAGACAGAGACACAGGCACAGACAGAGACAGAGACAGAGACAGAGACGGAGACAGAGACAGAGACAGAGACAGAGACAGAGACGGACACAGAGACAGAGACAGAGACACAGACGGAGACAGAGACAGAGACAGAGACAGAGACAGAGACAGAGACAGAGACAGAGACAGAGACAGAGACAGAGACCGAGACAGAGACAGAGACAGAGACAGAGACAGAGACAGAGACAGAGACAGAGACAGAGACAGAGACAGAGACAGAGAGAGAGACAGAGACAGAGACAGAGACAGAGACAGAGACAGAGACAGAGACAGAGACAGAGACAGAGACAGTGTCAGAGACAGAAACACAGAGAGAGACGGAGACAGAGGCAGAGACAGAGACAGAGTCAGAGACAGAGACAGAGACGGAGACAGAGGCGGAGACACAGGCAGGGACAGAGACAGAGACACAGACAGAAACAGAGACAGAGGCAGATACGGGGACAGAGACAGAGGCAGAGACAGAGACAGAGACAGAGACGGAGACAGAGACAGAGACAGAGACAGCGGCAGAGACAGGGACGGAGACAGAGACAGAGACACAGGCACAGACAGAGACAGAGACAGAGACAGAGACGGAGACAGAGACAGAGACGGAGACAGAGGCAGAGACATATCCAGGGACGGAGACAGAGACAGAGACAGAGGGAGAGACAGCGACAGAGACAGAGACGGAGACAGAGACACAGACAGAGAGAGAGACAGAGACAGAGGTAGAGACAGAGACAGAGACAGAGACAGAGACAGAGACAGAGGCAGAGATAGAGACAGAGACAGAGACAGAGACAGAGGGAGAGAGAGCGACAGAGGCAGAGACAGAGACAGAGACAGAGACAGAGACAGAGACAGAGACAGAGACAGAGACAGAGACAGAGACAGAGACAGAGACAGAGACAGAGACACAGAGACATAGGCACGGAGGCAGAGAAACTGATACAGAGACAAAGAGACAGAGGCAGAGACACTCAGACAGAGACCCAGAGACAGAGACACAGAGACAGAGACAGAGAGATTCACAGAGACCGAGACACAATGACAGAGGCAGAGACACAGAGACGGATACACAGAGACAGAGATGCAGAGACAGAGACACAGAGACAGAGACAGAGACGGAGACAGAGGCAGAGACAGACACAGAGACGGAGGCAGAGACAGAGACAGAGACAGAGACAGTGACAGAGGCAGAGACAGAGACGGAGACAGAGACGGAGGCAGAGACAGAGACAGAGACAGAGACAGAGACAGAGACGGAGACAGAGGCAGAGACAGAGACGGAGACAGAGACAGAGGCAGAGACAGAGACAGAGACCGAGACAGACGCAGAGACAGAGACACAGACAGAGACAGAGACAGTGTCAGAGACAGAAACACAGAGAGAGACGGAGACAGATGCAGAGACAGAGACAGAGTCAGAGACAGAGACAGAGACGGAGACAGAGGCGGAGACACAGGCAGGGACAGAGACAGAGACAGAGACAGAAACAGAGACAGAGGCAGATACGGGGACAGAGACAGAGACGGAGACAGAGACAGAGACAGAGACAGCGGCAGAGACAGGGACGGAGACAGAGATAGAGACACAGACACAGACAGAGCCAGAGACAGAGACAGAGACAGAGACAGAGACAGAGACAGAGACAGAGACGGAGACAGAGACAGAGGCGGAGACAGAGGCAGAGACATATCCAGGGACGGAGACAGAGACAGAGACAGAGGGAGAGACAGCGACAGAGACAGAGACAGAGACAGAGACAGAGACAGAGACAGAGACAGAGACAGAGACAGAGACAGAGACTGAGACAGAGGCAGAGACAGAGGCAGAGACAGAGGCAGAGACAGAGGCAGAGACAAAGACAGAGACAGAGACAGAGACAGAGACAGAGACAGAGACAGAGACAGAGGCAGAGGCAGAGAAAGAGACAGAGACAGAGACAGAGACAGAGACAGAGACAGAGACGGAGACAGAGACAGAGACAGAGACAGAGGCAGAGTCTCAGACAGAGACAGAGGCAGAGTCTCAGACAGAGAAAGAGACAGAGACAGAGACAGAGACAGAGACAGATACGGAGACAGACAGAGACAGAGACGGAGACAGAGACAGAGACAGAGACAGAGACAGATACGGAGACAGACAGAGACAGAGACGGAGACAGAGACAGAGACAGAGACAGAGTCAGATACGGAGACAGAGACAGAGACAGAGACAGAGACAGAGACAGAGCAAGAGAGAGAGACAGAGACAGAGACAGAGACAGAGACAGAGACAGAGACAGAGACAGAGACACAGACAGAGACAGAGACAGAGACAGAGACCGAGACAGACGCAGAGACTGAGACAGAGGCAGAGACGGAGACATAGACAGAGACAGAGACACAGACAGAGACAGAGACAGTGTCAGAGACAGAAACACAGAGAGAGACGGAGACAGAGGCAGAGACAGAGACAGAGTCAGAGACAGAGACAGAGACGGAGACAGAGGCGGAGAAACAGGCAGGGACAGAGACAGAGACAGAGACAGAAACAGAGACAGAGGCAGATACGGGGACAGAGACAGAGGCAGAGACAGAGACAGAGACAGAGACGGAGACAGAGACAGAGACAGAGACAGCGGCAGAGACAGGGACGGAGACAGAGACAGAGACACAGGCACAGACAGAGACAGAGACAGAGACAGAGACGGAGACAGAGACAGAGACAGAGACACAGACGGAGACAGAGACAGAGACAGAGACAGAGACAGAGACAGAGACAGAGACAGAGACAGAGACAGAGACAGAGACCGAGACAGAGACAGAGACAGAGACAGAGACAGAGACAGAGACAGAGACAGAGACAGAGACAGAGACAGAGACAGAGAGAGAGACAGAGACAGAGACAGAGACAGAGACAGAGACAGAGACAGAGACAGAGACAGAGACAGAGACAGAGACAGAGACAGTGTCAGAGACAGAAACACAGAGAGAGACGGAGACAGAGGCAGAGACAGAGACAGAGTCAGAGACAGAGACAGAGACGGAGACAGAGGCGGAGACACAGGCAGGGACAGAGACAGAGACAGAGACAGAAACAGAGACAGAGGCAGATACGGGGACAGAGACAGAGGCAGAGACAGAGACAGAGACAGAGACAGAGACGGAGACAGAGACAGAGACAGAGACAGCGGCAGAGACAGGGACGGAGACAGAGACAGAGACACAGGCACAGACAGAGACAGAGACAGAGACAGAGACGGAGACAGAGACAGAGACGGAGACAGAGGCAGAGACATATCCAGGGACGGAGACAGAGACAGAGACAGAGGGAGAGACAGCGACAGAGACAGAGACGGAGACAGAGACACAGACAGAGAGAGAGACAGAGACAGAGGTAGAGACAGAGACAGAGACAGAGACAGAGACAGAGGCAGAGATAGAGACAGAGACAGAGACAGAGACAGAGGGAGAGAGAGCGACAGAGGCAGAGACAGAGACAGAGACAGAGACAGAGACAGAGGCAGAGACAGAGACAGAGACAGAGACAGAGACAGAGACAGAGACAGAGACACAGAGACATAGGCACGGAGGCAGAGAAACTGATACAGAGACAAAGAGACAGAGGCAGAGACACTCAGACAGAGACCCAGAGACAGAGACACAGAGACAGAGACAGAGAGATTCACAGAGACCGAGACACAATGACAGAGGCAGAGACACAGAGACGGATACACAGAGACAGAGATGCAGAGACAGAGACACAGAGACAGAGACAGAGACGGAGACAGAGGCAGGGACAGACACAGAGACGGAGGCAGAGACAGAGACAGAGACAGAGACAGTGACAGAGGCAGAGACAGAGACGGAGACAGAGACGGAGGCAGAGACAGAGACAGAGACAGAGACAGAGACAGAGACAGAGACGGAGACAGAGGCAGAGACAGAGACGGAGACAGAGACAGAGGCAGAGACAGAGACAGAGACCGAGACAGACGCAGAGACAGAGACACAGACAGAGACAGAGACAGTGTCAGAGACAGAAACACAGAGAGAGACGGAGACAGAGGCAGAGACAGAGACAGAGTCAGAGACAGAGACAGAGACGGAGACAGAGGCGGAGACACAGGCAGGGACAGAGACAGAGACAGAGACAGAAACAGAGACAGAGGCAGATACGGGGACAGAGACAGAGACGGAGACAGAGACAGAGACAGAGACAGCGGCAGAGACAGTGACGGAGACAGAGATAGAGACACAGACACAGACAGAGACAGAGACAGAGACAGAGACAGAGACAGAGACAGAGACAGAGACGGAGACAGAGACAGAGACGGAGACAGAGGCAGAGACATATCCAGGGACGGAGACAGAGACAGAGACAGAGGGAGAGACAGCGACAGAGACAGAGACAGAGACAGAGACAGAGACAGAGACAGAGACAGAGACAGAGACAGAGACAGAGACTGAGGCAGAGGCAGAGACAGAGGCAGAGACAGAGGCAGAGACAGAGGCAGAGACAAAGACAGAGACAGAGACAGAGACAGAGACAGAGACAGAGACAGAGACAGAGGCAGAGGCAGAGAAAGAGACAGAGACAGAGACAGAGACAGAGACAGAGACAGAGACGGAGACAGAGACAGAGACAGAGTCAGAGGCAGAGTCTCAGACAGAGAAAGAGACAGAGACAGAGACAGAGACAGAGACAGATACGGAGACAGACAGAGACAGAGACGGAGACAGAGACAGAGACAGAGACAGAGTCAGATACGGAGACAGAGACAGAGACAGAGACAGAGACAGAGACAGAGCAAGAGAGAGAGACAGAGACAGAGACAGAGACAGAGACAGAGACAGAGACAGAGACAGAGACAGAGACAGAGACAGAGACCGAGACAGACGCAGAGACTGAGACAGAGGCAGAGACAGAGACAGAGACAGAGACAGAGACAGAGACAGAGACGGAGACAAAGACCGAGACAGAGACAGAGACACAGATAGCGAGAGAGACAGAGACAGAGACAGAGACAGAGACAGAGTCAGAGACAGAGACACAGACAGAGACAGGGACAGAGACAGAGTGAGGGACGGAGACAGAGACAGGGACGGAGACAGAGATAGAGACACAGACACAGACAGAGACAGAGACAGAGACAGAGACAGAGACAGAGACAGAGACGGAGACAGAGACAGAGACGGAGACAGAGGCAGAGACATATCCAGGGACGGAGACAGAGACAGAGACAGAGGGAGAGACAGCGACAGAGACAGAGACAGAGACAGAGACAGAGACAGAGACAGAGACAGAGACAGAGACAGAGACAGAGACAGAGACACAGAGACATAGGCACGGAGGCAGAGAAACTGATACAGAGACAAAGAGACAGAGGCAGAGACACTCAGACAGAGACCGAGAGACAGAGACACAGAGACGGAGACAGAGACGGAGACAGAGGCAGAGACAGACACAGAGACAGAGACAGAGACGGAGACAGAGACAGAGACAGAGACAGAGACAGAGACAGAGACAGAGACAGAGACAGAGACAGAGACAGAGACTGAGACAGAGGCAGAGACAGAGGCAGAGACAGAGGCAGAGACAGAGGCAGAGACAGAGACAGAGACAGAGACAGAGACAGAGACAGAGACGGAGACAAAGACCGAGACAGAGACAGAGACACAGACAGAGAGAGAGACAGAGACAGAGGTAGAGACAGAGACAGAGACAGAGACAGAGACAGAGACAGAGGCAGAGATAGAGACAGAGACAGAGACAGAGACAGAGACAGAGACTGAGACAGAGGCAGAGACAGAGGCAGAGACAGAGGCAGAGACAGAGGCAGAGACAGAGGCAGAGACAGAGACAGAGACAGAGACAGAGACAGAGACGGAGACAAAGACCGAGACAGAGACAGAGACACAGACAGAGAGAGAGACAGAGACGGAGACAGAGACAGAGACAGAGACAGAGACGGAGACAGAGACAGAGACAGAGACAGAGACAGAGACAGAGACAGAGACAGAGACAGAGACCGAGACAGAGACAGAGACAGAGACAGAGACAGAGACAGAGACAGAGACAGAGACAGAGACAGGGACAGAGACAGAGACAGAGACAGAGACAGAGACGGAGGCAGAAACAGAGACAGAGACAGATACGGGGACAGAGACAGAGACAGAGACAGAGACGGAGACAGAGATAGAGACAGAGACAGAGACAGAGACAGAGACAGAGACAGAGACAGAGACAGAGACAGAGACAGAGACAGAGACAGAGACCGAGACAGACGCAGAGACAGAGACACAGACAGAGACAGAGACAGTGTCAGAGACAGAAACACAGAGAGAGACGGAGACAGAGGCAGAGACAGAGACAGAGTCAGAGACAGAGACAGAGACGGAGACAGAGGCGGAGACACAGGCAGGGACAGAGACAGAGACAGAGACAGAAACAGACACAGAGGCAGATACGGGGACAGAGACAGAGACAGAGACAGAGACAGATACGGAGACAGACAGAGACAGAGACGGAGACAGAGACAGAGACAGAGACAGAGTCAGATACGGAGACAGAGACAGAGACAGAGACAGAGACAGAGACAGAGCAAGAGAGAGAGACAGAGACAGAGACAGAGACAGAGACAGAGACAGAGACAGAGACAGAGACAGAGACAGAGACAGAGACCGAGACAGACGCAGAGACTGAGACAGAGGCAGAGACAGAGACAGAGACAGAGACAGAGACGGAGACAAAGACCGAGACAGAGACAGAGACACAGATAGCGAGAGAGACAGAGACAGAGACAGAGACAGAGACAGAGTCAGAGACAGAGACACAGACAGAGACAGGGACAGAGACAGAGTGAGGGACGGAGACAGAGACAGGGACGGAGACAGAGATAGAGACACAGACACAGACAGAGACAGAGACAGAGACAGAGACAGAGACAGAGACAGAGACGGAGACAGAGACAGAGACGGAGACAGAGGCAGAGACATATCCAGGGACGGAGACAGAGACAGAGACAGAGGGAGAGACAGCGACAGAGACAGAGACAGAGACAGAGACAGAGACAGAGACAGAGACAGAGACAGAGACAGAGACACAGAGACATAGGCACGGAGGCAGAGAAACTGATACAGAGACAAAGAGACAGAGGCAGAGACACTCAGACAGAGACCGAGAGACAGAGACACAGAGACAGAGATGCAGAGACAGAGACACAGAGACGGAGACAGAGACGGAGACAGAGGCAGAGACAGACACAGAGACAGAGACAGAGACGGAGACAGAGACAGAGACAGAGACAGAGACAGAGACAGAGACAGAGACAGAGACAGAGACAGAGACAGAGACTGAGACAGAGGCAGAGACAGAGGCAGAGACAGAGGCAGAGACAGAGGCAGAGACAGAGACAGAGACAGAGACAGAGACAGAGACAGAGACGGAGACAAAGACCGAGACAGAGACAGAGACACAGACAGAGAGAGAGACAGAGACAGAGGTAGAGACAGAGACAGAGACAGAGACAGAGACAGAGACAGAGGCAGAGATAGAGACAGAGACAGAGACAGAGACAGAGACAGAGACTGAGACAGAGGCAGAGACAGAGGCAGAGACAGAGGCAGAGACAGAGGCAGAGACAGAGGCAGAGACAGAGACAGAGACAGAGACAGAGACAGAGACGGAGACAAAGACCGAGACAGAGACAGAGACACAGACAGAGAGAGAGACAGAGACGGAGACAGAGACAGAGACAGAGACAGAGACGGAGACAGAGACAGAGACAGAGACAGAGACAGAGACAGAGACAGAGACAGAGACCGAGACAGAGACAGAGACAGAGACAGAGACAGAGACAGAGACAGAGACAGAGACAGAGACAGGGACAGAGACAGAGACAGAGACAGAGACAGAGACAGAGACGGAGGCAGAAACAGAGACAGAGACAGATACGGGGACAGAGACAGAGACAGAGACAGAGACGGAGACAGAGACAGAGACAGAGACAGAGACAGAGACAGAGACAGAGACAGAGACAGAGACAGAGACAGAGACAGAGACAGAGACAGAGACAGAGACCGAGACAGACGCAGAGACAGAGACACAGACAGAGACAGAGACAGTGTCAGAGACAGAAACACAGAGAGAGACGGAGACAGAGGCAGAGACAGAGACAGAGTCAGAGACAGAGACAGAGACGGAGACAGAGGCGGAGACACAGGCAGGGACAGAGACAGAGACAGAGACAGAAACAGAGACAGAGGCAGATACGGGGACAGAGACAGAGGCAGAGACAGAGACAGAGACAGAGACGGAGACAGAGACAGAGACAGAGACAGAGACAGCGGCAGAGACAGGGACGGAGACAGAGACAGAGATACAGGCACAGACAGAGACAGAGACAGAGACAGAGACGGAGACAGAGACAGAGACGGAGACAGAGGCAGAGACATAACCAGGGACGGAGGCAGAGACAGAGACAGAGGGAGAGACAGCGACAGAGACAGAGACAGAGACAGAGACAGAGACAGAGACAGAGACAGAGACAGAGACAGAGACAGAGACAGAGACAGAGACAGAGTCAGAGACAGGGACAGAGACGGAGACAGAGACAGAGGAAGAGACAGCGACAGAGAGAGACAGAGACAGAGACAGAGGCAGTGACAGAGACAGAGACAGAGACAGAGACAGAGACAGAGACAGAGACAGAGACAGAGACAGAGACAGAGACAGAGACAGAGGCAGAGGCAGAGAAAGAGACAGAGACAGAGACAGAGACAGAGTCAGAGACAGAGACAGAGACGGAGACAGAGACAGAGACAGAGACAGAGGCAGAGTCTCAGACAGAGAAAGAGACAGAGACAGAGACAGAGACAGAGACAGATACGGAGACAGACAGAGACAGAGACGGAGACAGAGACAGAGACAGGGACAGAGACAGAGACAGAGACAGAGACAGAGACCGAGACAGACGCAGAGACTGAGACAGAGGCAGAGACAGAGACAGAGACAGAGACAGAGACAGAGACGGAGACAAAGACCGAGACAGAGACAGAGACACAGACAGCGGGAGAGACAGAGACAGAGACAGAGACAGAGACAGAGACAGAGACAGAGACAGAGACAGGGACAGAGACAGAGTGAGGGACGGAGACAGAGACAGAGACAGAGACAGAGACAGAGACAGAGACAGAGACAGGGACAGAGACAGAGGCAGAGACAGAGACAGAGACAGAGAAGGAGGCAGAGTCAGAGACAGGGACAGAGACGGAGACAGAGACAGAGGAAGAGACAGCGACAGAGACAGAGACAGAGACAGAGACAGAGACAGAGACGCAGACAGAGACGGAGACAGAGACAGAGACAGAGACAGAGACAGAGACAGAGACCGAGACAGACGCAGAGACTGAGACAGAGGCAGAGACAGAGACAGAGACAGAGACAGAGACGGAGACAAAGACCGAGACAGAGACAGAGACACAGACAGCGAGAGAGACAGAGACAGAGACAGAGACAGAGACAGAGACAGAGACAGAGTCAGAGACAGGGACAGAGACGGAGACAGAGACAGAGGAAGAGACAGCGACAGAGAGAGACAGAGACAGAGACAGAGGCACTGACAGAGACAGAGACAGAGACAGAGACAGAGACAGAGACAGAGACAGAGACAGAGGCAGAGGCAGAGAAAGAGACAGAGACAGAGACAGAGACAGAGACAGAGACAGAGACAGAGACAGAGACGGAGACAGAGACAGAGACAGAGACAGAGGCAGTGTCTCAGACAGAGAAAGAGACAGAGACAGAGACAGGGACAGAGACAGAGTGAGGGACGGAGACAGAGACAGAGACAGAGACAGAGACAGAGACAGGGACAGAGACAGAGTGAGGGACGGAGACAGAGACAGAGACAGAGACAGAGACAGAGACAGAGACAGAGACAGAGACAGAGACAGGGACAGAGACAGAGACAGAGACAGAGACAGAGACAGAGACAGAGACAGAGACAGAGACAGAGACAGGGACAGAGACAGAGACAGAGACAGAGACAGAGACAGGGACGGAGGCAGAGACAGAGACAGAGTCAGAGACAGGGACAGAGACGGAGACAGAGACAGAGGAAGAGACAGCGACAGAGAGAGACAGAGACAGAGACAGAGGCAGTGACAGAGACAGAGACAGATACAGAGACAGAGACAGAGACAGAGACAGAGACAGAGGCAGAGGCAGAGAAAGAGACAGAGACAGAGACAGAGACAGAGCCAGAGACAGGGACAGAGACAGAGTGAGGGACGGAGACAGAGACAGAGACAGAGACAGAGACAGAGACAGAGACAGAGACAGAGACAGAGACAGAGACAGGGACAGAGACAGAGACAGAGACAGAGACAGAGACAGAGACGGAGGCAGAGTCAGAGACAGGGACAGAGACGGAGACAGAGACAGAGGAAGAGACAGCGACAGAGACAGAGACAGAGTCAGAGACAGGGACAGAGACGGAGACAGAGACAGAGGAAGAGACAGCGACAGAGAGAGACAGAGATAGAGACAGAGGCACTGACAGAGACAGAGACAGAGACAGAGACAGAGACAGAGACAGAGACAGAGACAGAGACAGAGGCAGAGGCAGAGAAAGAGACAGAGACAGAGACAGAGACAGAGACAGAGACAGAGACAGAGACGGAGACAGAGACAGAGACAGAGACAGAGGCAGTGTCTCAGACAGAGAAAGAGACAGAGACAGAGACAGGGACAGAGACAGAGACAGAGACGGAGGCAGAGACAGAGACAGAGTCAGAGACAGGGACAGAGACGGAGACAGAGACAGAGGAAGAGACAGCGACAGAGAGAGACAGAGACAGAGACAGAGGCAGTGACAGAGACAGAGACAGAGACAGAGACAGAGACAGAGACAGAGACAGAGACAGAGGCAGAGGCAGAGAAAGAGACAGAGACAGAGACAGAGACAGAGCCAGAGACAGGGACAGAGACAGAGTGAGGGACGGAGACAGAGACAGAGACAGAGACAGAGACAGAGACAGAGACAGAGACAGAGACAGAGACAGAGACCGAGACAGACGCAGAGACTGAGACAGAGGCAGAGGCAGAGACAGAGACAGAGACAGAGACGGAGACAAAGACCGAGACAGAGACAGAGACACAGACAGCGAGAGAGACAGAGACAGAGACAGAGACAGAGACAGAGACAGAGACAGAGTCAGAGACAGGGACAGAGACGGAGACAGAGACAGAGGAAGAGACAGCGACAGAGAGAGACAGAGACAGAGACAGAGGCAGTGACAGAGACAGAGACAGAGACAGAGACAGAGACAGAGACAGAGACAGAGACAGAGACAGAGGCAGAGGCAGAGAAAGAGACAGAGACAGAGACAGAGACAGAGACAGAGACAGAGACAGAGACGGAGACAGAGACAGAGACAGAGACAGAGGCAGTGTCTCAGACAGAGAAAGAGACAGAGACAGAGACAGGGACAGAGACAGAGTGAGGGACGGAGACAGAGACAGAGACAGAGACAGAGACAGAGACAGGGACAGAGACAGAGACAGAGACAGAGACAGAGACAGAGACGGAGGCAGAGACAGAGACAGAGTCAGAGACAGGGACAGAGACGGAGACAGAGACAGAGGAAGAGACAGCGACAGAGAGAGACAGAGACAGAGACAGAGGCAGTGACAGAGACAGAGACAGAGACAGAGACAGAGACAGAGACAGAGGCAGAGGCAGAGAAAGAGACAGAGACAGAGACAGAGACAGAGACAGAGACAGAGACGGAGACAGAGACAGAGACAGAGACAGAGGCAGTGTCTCAGACAGAGAAAGAGACAGAGACAGAGACAGAGACAGAGACAGATACGGAGACAGACAGAGACAGAGACGGAGACAGAGACAGAGACAGAGACAGAGTCAGATACGGAGACAGAGACAGAGACAGAGACAGAGACAGAGATAGAGCAAGAGAGAGAGACAGAGACAGAAAGAGAGACAGAGACAGAGACAGAGACAGAGACAGAGACAGAGACAGAGACAGAGACAGAGACAGAGACCGAGACAGGCGCAGAGGCAGAGAATGAGACAGAGACAGAGACAGAGACAGAGACAGAGACAGAGACGGAGACAGAGACAGAGACAGAGACAGAGGCAGTGTCTCAGACAGAGAAAGAGACAGAGACAGAGACAGGGACAGAGACAGAGACAGAGACGGAGGCAGAGACAGAGACAGAGTCAGAGACAGGGACAGAGACGGAGACAGAGACAGAGGAAGAGACAGCGACAGAGAGAGACAGAGACAGAGACAGAGGCAGTGACAGAGACAGAGACAGAGACAGAGACAGAGACAGAGACAGAGACAGAGACAGAGGCAGAGGCAGAGAAAGAGACAGAGACAGAGACAGAGACAGAGCCAGAGACAGGGACAGAGACAGAGTGAGGGACGGAGACAGAGACAGAGACAGAGACAGAGACAGAGACAGAGACAGAGACAGAGACAGAGACAGGGACAGAGACAGAGACAGTGACAGAGACAGAGACAGAGACGGAGGCAGAGTCAGAGACAGGGACAGAGACGGAGACAGAGACAGAGGAAGAGACAGCGACAGAGACAGAGACAGAGACAGAGACAGAGACAGAGACGGAGACAGAGACGGAGACAGAGACAGAGACAGAGACAGAGACAGAGACAGAGACCGAGACAGACGCAGAGACTGAGACAGAGGCAGAGACAGAGACAGAGACAGAGACAGAGACGGAGACAAAGACCGAGACAGAGACAGAGACACAGACAGCGAGAGAGACAGAGACAGAGACAGAGACAGAGACAGAGACAGAGACAGAGTCAGAGACAGGGACAGAGACGGAGACAGAGACAGAGGAAGAGACAGCGACAGAGAGAGACAGAGACAGAGACAGAGGCAGTGACAGAGACAGAGACAGAGACAGAGACAGAGACAGAGACAGAGACAGAGACAGAGGCAGAGGCAGAGAAAGAGACAGAGACAGAGACAGAGACAGAGACAGAGACAGAGACGGAGACAGAGACAGAGTCAGAGACAGGGACAGAGACGGAGACAGAGACAGAGGAAGAGACAGCGACAGAGAGAGACAGAGACAGAGACAGAGGCAGTGACAGAGACAGAGACAGAGACAGAGACAGAGACAGAGACAGAGACAGAGACAGAGACAGAGGCAGAGGCAGAGAAGGAGACAGAGACAGAGACAGAGACAGAGACAGAGACAGAGACGGAGACAGAGACAGAGACAGAGACAGAGGCAGTGTCTCAGACAGAGAAAGAGACAGAGACAGAGACAGGGACAGAGACAGAGACAGAGACGGAGACAGAGACAGAGACAGAGTCAGAGACAGGGACAGAGACGGAGACAGAGACAGAGGAAGAGACAGCGACAGAGAGAGACAGAGACAGAGACAGAGGCAGTGACAGAGACAGAGACAGAGACAGAGACAGAGACAGAGACAGAGACAGAGACAGAGACAGAGGCAGAGGCAGAGAAAGAGACAGAGACAGAGACAGAGACAGAGACAGAGACAGAGACAGAGACGGAGACAGAGACAGAGACAGAGACAGAGGCAGTGTCTCAGACAGAGAAAGAGACAGAGACAGAGACAGGGACAGAGACAGAGTGAGGGACGGAGACAGAGACAGAGACAGAGACAGAGACAGAGACAGAGACAGAGACAGAGACAGGGACAGAGACAGAGACAGAGACAGAGACAGAGACAGAGACGGAGGCAGAGACAGAGACAGAGTCAGAGACAGGGACAGAGACGGAGACAGAGACAGAGGAAGAGACAGCGACAGAGAGAGACAGAGACAGAGACAGAGGCAGTGACAGAGACAGAGACAGAGACAGAGACAGAGACAGAGACAGAGGCAGAGGCAGAGAAAGAGACAGAGACAGAGACAGAGACAGAGACAGAGACAGAGACGGAGACAGAGACAGAGACAGAGACAGAGGCAGTGTCTCAGACAGAGAAAGAGACAGAGACAGAGACAGAGACAGAGACAGATACGGAGACAGACAGAGACAGAGACGGAGACAGAGACAGAGACAGAGACAGAGTCAGATACGGAGACAGAGACAGAGACAGAGACAGAGACAGAGATAGAGCAAGAGAGAGAGACAGAGACAGAAAGAGAGACAGAGACAGAGACAGAGACAGAGACAGAGACAGAGACAGAGACAGAGACAGAGACAGAGACCGAGACAGGCGCAGAGGCAGAGAATGAGACAGAGACAGAGACAGAGACAGAGACAGAGACAGAGACGGAGACAGAGACAGAGACAGAGACAGAGGCAGTGTCTCAGACAGAGAAAGAGACAGAGACAGAGACAGGGACAGAGACAGAGACAGAGACGGAGGCAGAGACAGAGACAGAGTCAGAGACAGGGACAGAGACGGAGACAGAGACAGAGGAAGAGACAGCGACAGAGAGAGACAGAGACAGAGACAGAGGCAGTGACAGAGACAGAGACAGAGACAGAGACAGAGACAGAGACAGAGACAGAGACAGAGGCAGAGGCAGAGAAAGAGACAGAGACAGAGACAGAGACAGAGCCAGAGACAGGGACAGAGACAGAGTGAGGGACGGAGACAGAGACAGAGACAGAGACAGAGACAGAGACAGAGACAGAGACAGAGACAGAGACAGGGACAGAGACAGAGACAGTGACAGAGACAGAGACAGAGACGGAGGCAGAGTCAGAGACAGGGACAGAGACGGAGACAGAGACAGAGGAAGAGACAGCGACAGAGACAGAGACAGAGACAGAGACAGAGACAGAGACGGAGACAGAGACGGAGACAGAGACAGAGACAGAGACAGAGACAGAGACAGAGACCGAGACAGACGCAGAGACTGAGACAGAGGCAGAGACAGAGACAGAGACAGAGACAGAGACGGAGACAAAGACCGAGACAGAGACAGAGACACAGACAGCGAGAGAGACAGAGACAGAGACAGAGACAGAGACAGAGACAGAGACAGAGTCAGAGACAGGGACAGAGACGGAGACAGAGACAGAGGAAGAGACAGCGACAGAGAGAGACAGAGACAGAGACAGAGGCAGTGACAGAGACAGAGACAGAGACAGAGACAGAGACAGAGACAGAGACAGAGACAGAGGCAGAGGCAGAGAAAGAGACAGAGACAGAGACAGAGACAGAGACAGAGACAGAGACGGAGACAGAGACAGAGTCAGAGACAGGGACAGAGACGGAGACAGAGACAGAGGAAGAGACAGCGACAGAGAGAGACAGAGACAGAGACAGAGGCAGTGACAGAGACAGAGACAGAGACAGAGACAGAGACAGAGACAGAGACAGAGACAGAGACAGAGGCAGAGGCAGAGAAGGAGACAGAGACAGAGACAGAGACAGAGACAGAGACAGAGACGGAGACAGAGACAGAGACAGAGACAGAGGCAGTGTCTCAGACAGAGAAAGAGACAGAGACAGAGACAGGGACAGAGACAGAGACAGAGACGGAGGCAGAGACAGAGACAGAGTCAGAGACAGGGACAGAGACGGAGACAGAGACAGAGGAAGAGACAGCGACAGAGAGAGACAGAGACAGAGACAGAGGCAGTGACAGAGACAGAGACAGAGACAGAGACAGAGACAGAGACAGAGACAGAGACAGAGGCAGAGGCAGAGAAAGAGACAGAGACAGAGACAGAGACAGAGCCAGAGACAGGGACAGAGACAGAGTGAGGGACGGAGACAGAGACAGAGACAGAGACAGAGACAGAGACAGAGACAGAGACAGAGACAGAGACAGAGACAGGGACAGAGACAGAGACAGTGACAGAGACAGAGACAGAGACGGAGGCAGAGTCAGAGACAGGGACAGAGACGGAGACAGAGACAGAGGAAGAGACAGCGACAGAGACAGAGACAGAGACAGAGACAGAGACAGAGACGGAGACAGAGACGGAGACAGAGACAGAGACAGAGACAGAGACAGAGACAGAGACAGAGACAGAGACCGAGACAGACGCAGAGACTGAGACAGAGGCAGAGACAGAGACAGAGACAGAGACAGAGACGGAGACAAAGACCGAGACAGAGACAGAGACACAGACAGCGAGAGAGACAGAGACAGAGACAGAGACAGAGACAGAGACAGAGACAGAGTCAGAGACAGGGACAGAGACGGAGACAGAGACAGAGGAAGAGACAGCGACAGAGAGAGACAGAGAGAGAGACAGAGGCAGTGACAGAGACAGAGACAGAGACAGAGACAGAGACAGAGACAGAGACAGAGACAGAGGCAGAGGCAGAGAAAGAGACAGTGACAGAGACAGAGACAGAGACAGAGACAGAGACAGAGACGGAGACAGAGACAGAGACAGAGACAGAGGCAGTGTCTCAGACAGAGAAAGAGACAGAGACAGAGACAGGGACAGAGACAGAGTGAGGGACGGAGACAGAGACAGAGACAGAGACAGAGACAGAGACAGAGACAGAGACAGAGACAGGGACAGAGACAGAGACAGAGACAGAGACAGAGACAGAGACGGAGGCAGAGACAGAGACAGAGTCAGAGACAGGGACAGAGACGGAGACAGAGACAGAGGAAGAGACAGCGACAGAGAGAGACAGAGACAGAGACAGAGGCAGTGACAGAGACAGAGACAGAGACAGAGACAGAGACAGAGACAGAGGCAGAGGCAGAGAAAGAGACAGAGACAGAGACAGAGACAGAGACAGAGACAGAGACGGAGACAGAGACAGAGACAGAGACAGAGGCAGTGTCTCAGACAGAGAAAGAGACAGAGACAGAGACAGAGACAGAGACAGATACGGAGACAGACAGAGACAGAGACGGAGACAGAGACAGAGACAGAGACAGAGTCAGATACGGAGACAGAGACAGAGACAGAGACAGAGACAGAGATAGAGCAAGAGAGAGAGACAGAGACAGAGAGAGAGACAGAGACAGAGACAGAGACAGAGACAGAGACAGAGACAGAGACAGAGACCGAGACAGAGACCGAGACAGGCGCAGAGGCAGAGAAAGAGACAGAGACAGAGACAGAGACAGAGACAGAGACAGAGACGGAGACAGAGACAGAGACAGAGACAGAGGCAGTGTCTCAGACAGAGAAAGAGACAGAGACAGAGACAGGGACAGAGACAGAGACAGAGACGGAGGCAGAGACAGAGACAGAGTCAGAGACAGGGACAGAGACGGAGACAGAGACAGAGGAAGAGACAGCGACAGAGAGAGACAGAGACAGAGACAGAGGCAGTGACAGAGACAGAGACAGAGACAGAGACAGAGACAGAGACAGAGACAGAGACAGAGACAGAGGCAGAGGCAGAGAAAGAGACAGAGACAGAGACAGAGACAGGGACAGAGACAGAGTGAGGGACGGAGACAGAGACAGAGACAGAGACAGAGACAGAGACAGAGACAGAGACAGAGACAGAGACGGAGGCAGAGACAGAGACAGAGTCAGAGACAGGGACAGAGACGGAGACAGAGACAGAGACAGAGGCAGTGACAGAGACAGAGACAGAGACAGAGACAGAGACAGAGACAGAGGCAGAGGCAGAGAAAGAGACAGAGACAGAGACAGAGACAGAGACAGAGGAAGAGACAGCGACAGAGAGAGACAGAGACAGAGACAGAGGCAGTGACAGAGACAGAGACAGAGACAGAGACAGAGACAGAGACAGAGACAGAGACAGAGGCAGAGGCAGAGAAAGAGACAGAGACAGAGACAGAGACAGAGACAGAGACAGAGACAGAGACAGAGACGGAGACAGAGACAGAGACAGAGACAGAGGCAGTGTCTCAGACAGAGAAAGAGACAGAGACAGAGACAGGGACAGAGACAGAGTGAGGGACGGAGACAGAGACAGAGACAGAGACAGAGACAGAGACAGAGACAGAGACAGAGACAGGGACAGAGACAGAGACAGAGACAGAGACAGAGACAGAGACGGAGGCAGAGACAGAGACAGAGTCAGAGACAGGGACAGAGACGGAGACAGAGACAGAGGAAGAGACAGCGACAGAGAGAGACAGAGACAGAGACAGAGGCAGTGACAGAGACAGAGACAGAGACAGAGACAGAGACAGAGACAGAGACAGAGGCAGAGGCAGAGAAAGAGACAGAGACAGAGACAGAGACAGAGACAGAGACAGAGACGGAGACAGAGACAGAGACAGAGACAGAGGCAGTGTCTCAGACAGAGAAAGAGACAGAGACAGAGACAGAGACAGAGACAGATACGGAGACAGACAGAGACAGAGACGGAGACAGAGACAGAGACAGAGACAGAGTCAGATACGGAGACAGAGACAGAGACAGAGACAGAGACAGAGATAGAGCAAGAGAGAGAGACAGAGACAGAGAGAGAGACAGAGACAGAGACAGAGACAGAGACAGAGACAGAGACAGAGACAGAGACAGAGACAGAGACCGAGACAGGCGCAGAGACTGAGACAGAGGCAGAGACAGAGACGGAGACAGAGACAGAGACTGAGACAGAGGCAGAGACAGAGACAGAGACAGAGACAGAGACAGAGACAGAGACGGAGGCAGAAACAGAGACAGAGACAGATACGGGGACAGAGACAGAGACAGAGACAGAGACAGAGACAGAGACAGGGACAGAGACAGAGTGAGGGACGGAGACAGAGACAGAGACAGAGACAGAGACAGAGACAGAGACAGAGACAGAGACAGGGACAGAGACAGAGACAGAGACAGAGACAGAGACAGAGACGGAGGCAGAGACAGAGACAGAGTCAGAGACAGGGACAGAGACGGAGACAGAGACAGAGACAGAGGGAGAGACAGCGACAGAGACAGAGACAGAGACAGAGACAGAGACAGAGGCAGAGATAGAGACAGAGACAGAGACAGAGACAGAGGGAGAGAGAGCGACAGAGGCAGAGACAGAGACAGAGACAGAGTGAGGGACGGAGACAGAGACGGAGACAGAGACAGAGACAGAGACAGAGACAGAGACAGAGACAGAGACAGAGACAGAGACAGAGACAGAGACAGAGACAGAGACTGAGACAGAGCCAGAGACAGAGACAGAGACAGAGACAGAGACAGAGACGGAGGCAGAAACAGAGACAGAGACAGATACGGGGACAGAGACAGAGACAGAGACAGAGACGGAGACAGAGACAGAGACAGAGACAGAGACAGAGACAGAGACAGAGACAGAGACAGAGACAGAGACAGAGACAGAGACAGAGACCGAGACAGACGCAGAGACAGAGACACAGACAGAGACAGAGACAGTGTCAGAGACAGAAACACAGAGAGAGACGGAGACAGAGGCAGAGACAGAGACAGAGTCAGAGGCAGAGACAGAGACGGAGACAGAGGCGGAGACACAGGCAGGGACAGAGACAGAGACAGAGACAGAAACAGAGACAGAGGCAGATACGGGGACAGAGACAGAGGCAGAGACAGAGACAGAGACAGAGACGGAGACAGAGACAGAGACAGAGACAGCGGCAGAGACAGGGACGGAGACAGAGACAGAGATACAGGCACAGACAGAGACAGAGACAGAGACAGAGACGGAGACAGAGACAGAGACGGAGACAGAGGCAGAGATATAACCAGGGACGGAGGCAGAGACAGAGACAGAGGGAGAGACAGCGACAGAGACAGAGACAGAGACAGAGACAGAGACAGAGACAGAGACAGAGACAGAGACAGAGACAGAGACAGAGACAGAGTCAGAGACAGGGACAGAGACGGAGACAGAGACAGAGGAAGAGACAGCGACAGAGAGAGACAGAGACAGAGACAGAGGCAGTGACAGAGACAGAGACAGAGACAGAGACAGAGACAGAGACAGAGACAGAGACAGAGACAGAGACAGAGGCAGAGGCAGAGAAAGAGACAGAGACAGAGACAGAGACAGAGACAGAGACAGAGACGGAGACAGAGACAGAGACAGAGACAGAGGCAGAGTCTCAGACAGAGAAAGAGACAGAGACAGAGACAGAGACAGAGACAGATACGGAGACAGACAGAGACAGAGACGGAGACAGAGACAGAGACAGAGACAGAGACAGAGACAGAGACCGAGACAGACGCAGAGACTGAGACAGAGGCAGAGACAGAGACAGAGACAGAGACAGAGACAGAGACGGAGACAAAGACCGAGACAGAGACAGAGACACAGACAGCGAGAGAGACAGAGACAGAGACAGAGACAGAGACAGAGACAGAGTCAGAGACAGAGACAGAGACAGAGACAGAGACAGGGACAGAGACAGAGTGAGGGACGGAGACAGAGACAGAGACGGAGACAGAGACAGAGACAGAGACAGAGGCAGAGTCTCAGACGGAGAAAGAGACAGAGACAGAGACAGAGACAGAGACAGATACGGAGACAGACAGAGACAGAGACGGAGACAGAGACAGAGACAGAGACAGAGACAGAGACAGAGACAGAGACCGAGACAGAGACAGAGGCAGAGACAGAGACAGAGACAGAGGCAGTGTCTCAGACAGAGAAAGAGACAGAGACAGAGACAGGGACAGAGACAGAGTGAGGGACGGAGACAGAGACAGAGACAGAGACAGAGACAGAGACAGAGACAGAGACAGAGACAGGGACAGAGACAGAGACAGAGACAGAGACAGAGACAGAGACGGAGGCAGAGACAGAGACAGAGTCAGAGACAGGGACAGAGACGGAGACAGAGACAGAGGAAGAGACAGCGACAGAGAGAGACAGAGACAGAGACAGAGGCAGTGACAGAGACAGAGACAGAGACAGAGACAGAGACAGAGACAGAGGCAGAGGCAGAGAAAGAGACAGAGACAGAGACAGAGACAGAGACAGAGACAGAGACGGAGACAGAGACAGAGACAGAGACAGAGGCAGTGTCTCAGACAGAGAAAGAGACAGAGACAGAGACAGAGACAGAGACAGATACGGAGACAGACAGAGACAGAGACGGAGACAGAGACAGAGACAGAGACAGAGTCAGATACGGAGACAGAGACAGAGACAGAGACAGAGACAGAGATAGAGCAAGAGAGAGAGACAGAGACAGAGAGAGAGACAGAGACAGAGACAGAGACAGAGACCGAGACAGAGACCGAGACAGGCGCAGAGGCAGAGAAAGAGACAGAGACAGAGACAGAGACAGAGACAGAGACAGAGACGGAGACAGAGACAGAGACAGAGACAGAGGCAGTGTCTCAGACAGAGAAAGAGACGGAGACAGAGACAGAGACAGAGACAGAGACAGAGACAGAGGCAGAGTCTCAGACAGAGAAAGAGACAGAGACAGAGACAGAGACAGAGACAGAGACAGAGACAGAGACAGAGACAGAGACCGAGACAGACGCAGAGACAGAGACACAGACAGAGACAGAGACAGTGTCAGAGACAGAAACACAGAGAGAGACGGAGACAGAGGCAGAGACAGAGACAGAGTCAGAGGCAGAGACAGAGACGGAGACAGAGGCGGAGACACAGGCAGGGACAGAGACAGAGACAGAGACAGAAACAGAGACAGAGGCAGATACGGGGACAGAGACAGAGGCAGAGACAGAGACAGAGACAGAGGAAGAGACAGCGACAGAGAGAGACAGAGACAGAGACAGAGGCAGTGACAGAGACAGAGACAGAGACAGAGACAGAGACAGAGACAGAGACAGAGACAGAGACAGAGACAGAGGCAGAGGCAGAGAAAGAGACAGAGACAGAGACAGAGACAGAGACAGAGACAGAGACAGAGACGGAGACAGAGACAGAGACAGAGACAGAGGCAGAGTCTCAGACAGAGAAAGAGACAGAGACAGAGACAGAGACAGAGACAGATACGGAGACAGACAGAGACAGAGACGGAGACAGAGACAGAGACAGAGACAGAGACAGAGACAGAGACCGAGACAGACGCAGAGACTGAGACAGAGGCAGAGACAGAGACAGAGACAGAGACAGAGACAGAGACGGAGACAAAGACCGAGACAGAGACAGAGACACAGACAGCGAGAGAGACAGAGACAGAGACAGAGACAGAGACAGAGACAGAGTCAGAGACAGAGACAGAGACAGAGACAGAGACAGAGACAGGGACAGAGACAGAGTGAGGGACGGAGACAGAGACAGAGACGGAGACAGAGACAGAGACAGAGACAGAGGCAGAGTCTCAGACGGAGAAAGAGACAGAGACAGAGACAGAGACAGAGACAGATACGGAGACAGACAGAGACAGAGACGGAGACAGAGACAGAGACAGAGACAGAGACAGAGACAGAGACAGAGACCGAGACAGACGCAGAGACTGAGACAGAGGCAGAGACAGAGACAGAGACAGAGACAGAGACAGAGACGGAGACAAAGACCGAGACAGAGACAGAGACACAGACAGCGAGAGAGACAGAGACAGAGACAGAGACAGAGACAGAGACAGAGTCAGAGACAGAGACAGAGACAGAGACAGAGACAGGGACAGAGACAGAGTGAGGGACGGAGACAGAGACAGAGACAGAGACAGAGACAGAGACAGAGACAGAGACAGAGACAGAGACAGAGACAGAGACAGGGACAGAGACAGAGACAGAGACAGAGACAGAGACAGAGACGGAGGCAGAGACAGAGACAGAGTCAGAGACAGGGACAGAGACGGAGACAGAGACAGAGGAAGAGACAGCGACAGAGAGAGACAGAGACAGAGACAGAGGCAGTGACAGAGACAGAGACAGAGACAGAGACAGAGACAGAGACAGAGACAGAGACAGAGGCAGAGGCAGAGAAAGAGACAGAGACAGAGACAGAGACAGAGCCAGAGACAGGGACAGAGACAGAGTGAGGGACGGAGACAGAGACAGAGACAGAGACAGAGACAGAGACAGAGACAGAGACAGAGACAGAGACAGAGACAGAGACAGAGACAGAGACAGGGACAGAGACAGAGACAGAGACAGAGACAGAGACAGAGACGGAGGCAGAGTCAGAGACAGGGACAGAGACGGAGACAGAGACAGAGGAAGAGACAGCGACAGAGACAGAGACAGAGACAGAGACAGAGACAGACACGGAGACAGAGACGGAGACAGAGACAGAGACAGAGACAGAGACAGAGACAGAGACAGAGACCGAGACAGACGCAGAGACTGAGACAGAGGCAGAGACAGAGACAGAGACAGAGACAGAGACAGAGACGGAGACAAAGACCGAGACAGAGACAGAGACACAGACAGCGAGAGAGACAGAGACAGAGACAGAGACAGAGACAGAGACAGAGACAGAGTCAGAGACAGGGACAGAGACGGAGACAGAGACAGAGGAAGAGACAGCGACAGAGAGAGACAGAGACAGAGACAGAGGCAGTGACAGAGACAGAGACAGAGACAGAGACAGAGACAGAGACAGAGACAGAGACAGAGACAGAGGCAGAGGCAGAGAAACAGACAGAGACAGAGACAGAGACAGAGACAGAGACAGAGACGGAGACAGAGACAGAGACAGAGACAGAGGCAGTGTCTCAGACAGAGAAAGAGACAGAGACAGAGACAGGGACAGAGACAGAGTGAGGGACGGAGACAGAGACAGAGACAGAGACAGAGACAGAGACAGAGACAGAGACAGAGACAGGGACAGAGACAGAGACAGAGACAGAGACAGAGACAGAGACAGAGACGGAGGCAGAGACAGAGACAGAGTCAGAGACAGGGACAGAGACGGAGACAGAGACAGAGGAAGAGACAGCGACAGAGAGAGACAGAGACAGAGACAGAGGCAGTGACAGAGACAGAGACAGAGACAGAGACAGAGACAGAGACAGAGGCAGAGGCAGAGAAAGAGACAGAGACAGAGACAGAGACAGAGACAGAGACAGAGACGGAGACAGAGACAGAGACAGAGACAGAGGCAGTGTCTCAGACAGAGAAAGAGACAGAGACAGAGACAGAGACAGAGACAGATACGGAGACAGACAGAGACAGAGACGGAGACAGAGACAGAGACAGAGACAGAGTCAGATACGGAGACAGAGACAGAGACAGAGACAGAGACAGAGACAGAGCAAGAGAGAGAGACAGAGACAGAGAGAGAGACAGAGACAGAGACAGAGGCAGAGACAGAGACAGAGACAGAGGCAGTGTCTCAGACAGAGAAAGAGACAGAGACAGAGACAGAGACAGGGACAGAGACAGAGACAGAGACAGAGACAGAGACAGAGACGGAGGCAGAGACAGAGACAGAGTCAGAGACAGGGACAGAGACGGAGACAGAGACAGAGACAGAGGGAGAGACAGCGACAGAGACAGAGACAGAGACAGAGACAGAGACAGAGGCAGAGATAGAGACAGAGACAGAGACAGAGACAGAGGGAGAGAGAGCGACAGAGGCAGAGACAGAGACAGAGACAGAGTGAGGGACGGAGACAGAGACGGAGACAGAGACAGAGACAGAGACAGAGACAGAGACAGAGACAGAGACAGAGACAGAGACAGAGACAGAGACAGAGACAGAGACTGAGACAGAGCCAGAGACAGAGACAGAGACAGAGACAGAGACAGAGACGGAGGCAGAAACAGAGACAGAGACAGATACGGGGACAGAGACAGAGACAGAGACAGAGACGGAGACAGAGACAGAGACAGAGACAGAGACAGAGACAGAGACAGAGACAGAGACAGAGACAGAGACAGAGACAGAGACAGAGACCGAGACAGACGCAGAGACAGAGACACAGACAGAGACAGAGACAGTGTCAGAGACAGAAACACAGAGAGAGACGGAGACAGAGGCAGAGACAGAGACAGAGTCAGAGGCAGAGACAGAGACGGAGACAGAGGCGGAGACACAGGCAGGGACAGAGACAGAGACAGAGACAGAAACAGAGACAGAGGCAGATACGGGGACAGAGACAGAGGCAGAGACAGAGACAGAGACAGAGACGGAGACAGAGACAGAGACAGAGACAGCGGCAGAGACAGGGACGGAGACAGAGACAGAGATACAGGCACAGACAGAGACAGAGACAGAGACAGAGACGGAGACAGAGACAGAGACGGAGACAGAGGCAGAGATATAACCAGGGACGGAGGCAGAGACAGAGACAGAGGGAGAGACAGCGACAGAGACAGAGACAGAGACAGAGACAGAGACAGAGACAGAGACAGAGACAGAGACAGAGACAGAGACAGAGACAGAGTCAGAGACAGGGACAGAGACGGAGACAGAGACAGAGGAAGAGACAGCGACAGAGAGAGACAGAGACAGAGACAGAGGCAGTGACAGAGACAGAGACAGAGACAGAGACAGAGACAGAGACAGAGACAGAGACAGAGACAGAGACAGAGGCAGAGGCAGAGAAAGAGACAGAGACAGAGACAGAGACAGAGACAGAGACAGAGACGGAGACAGAGACAGAGACAGAGACAGAGGCAGAGTCTCAGACAGAGAAAGAGACAGAGACAGAGACAGAGACAGAGACAGATACGGAGACAGACAGAGACAGAGACGGAGACAGAGACAGAGACAGAGACAGAGACAGAGACAGAGACCGAGACAGACGCAGAGACTGAGACAGAGGCAGAGACAGAGACAGAGACAGAGACAGAGACAGAGACGGAGACAAAGACCGAGACAGAGACAGAGACACAGACAGCGAGAGAGACAGAGACAGAGACAGAGACAGAGACAGAGACAGAGTCAGAGACAGAGACAGAGACAGAGACAGAGACAGGGACAGAGACAGAGTGAGGGACGGAGACAGAGACAGAGACGGAGACAGAGACAGAGACAGAGACAGAGGCAGAGTCTCAGACGGAGAAAGAGACAGAGACAGAGACAGAGACAGAGACAGATACGGAGACAGACAGAGACAGAGACGGAGACAGAGACAGAGACAGAGACAGAGACAGAGACAGAGACAGAGACCGAGACAGAGACAGAGGCAGAGACAGAGACAGAGACAGAGGCAGTGTCTCAGACAGAGAAAGAGACAGAGACAGAGACAGGGACAGAGACAGAGTGAGGGACGGAGACAGAGACAGAGACAGAGACAGAGACAGAGACAGAGACAGAGACAGAGACAGGGACAGAGACAGAGACAGAGACAGAGACAGAGACAGAGACGGAGGCAGAGACAGAGACAGAGTCAGAGACAGGGACAGAGACGGAGACAGAGACAGAGGAAGAGACAGCGACAGAGAGAGACAGAGACAGAGACAGAGGCAGTGACAGAGACAGAGACAGAGACAGAGACAGAGACAGAGACAGAGGCAGAGGCAGAGAAAGAGACAGAGACAGAGACAGAGACAGAGACAGAGACAGAGACGGAGACAGAGACAGAGACAGAGACAGAGGCAGTGTCTCAGACAGAGAAAGAGACAGAGACAGAGACAGAGACAGAGACAGATACGGAGACAGACAGAGACAGAGACGGAGACAGAGACAGAGACAGAGACAGAGTCAGATACGGAGACAGAGACAGAGACAGAGACAGAGACAGAGATAGAGCAAGAGAGAGAGACAGAGACAGAGAGAGAGACAGAGACAGAGACAGAGACAGAGACCGAGACAGAGACCGAGACAGGCGCAGAGGCAGAGAAAGAGACAGAGACAGAGACAGAGACAGAGACAGAGACAGAGACGGAGACAGAGACAGAGACAGAGACAGAGGCAGTGTCTCAGACAGAGAAAGAGACGGAGACAGAGACAGAGACAGAGACAGAGACAGAGACAGAGGCAGAGTCTCAGACAGAGAAAGAGACAGAGACAGAGACAGAGACAGAGACAGAGACAGAGACAGAGACAGAGACAGAGACCGAGACAGACGCAGAGACAGAGACACAGACAGAGACAGAGACAGTGTCAGAGACAGAAACACAGAGAGAGACGGAGACAGAGGCAGAGACAGAGACAGAGTCAGAGGCAGAGACAGAGACGGAGACAGAGGCGGAGACACAGGCAGGGACAGAGACAGAGACAGAGACAGAAACAGAGACAGAGGCAGATACGGGGACAGAGACAGAGGCAGAGACAGAGACAGAGACAGAGGAAGAGACAGCGACAGAGAGAGACAGAGACAGAGACAGAGGCAGTGACAGAGACAGAGACAGAGACAGAGACAGAGACAGAGACAGAGACAGAGACAGAGACAGAGACAGAGGCAGAGGCAGAGAAAGAGACAGAGACAGAGACAGAGACAGAGACAGAGACAGAGACAGAGACGGAGACAGAGACAGAGACAGAGACAGAGGCAGAGTCTCAGACAGAGAAAGAGACAGAGACAGAGACAGAGACAGAGACAGATACGGAGACAGACAGAGACAGAGACGGAGACAGAGACAGAGACAGAGACAGAGACAGAGACAGAGACCGAGACAGACGCAGAGACTGAGACAGAGGCAGAGACAGAGACAGAGACAGAGACAGAGACAGAGACGGAGACAAAGACCGAGACAGAGACAGAGACACAGACAGCGAGAGAGACAGAGACAGAGACAGAGACAGAGACAGAGACAGAGTCAGAGACAGAGACAGAGACAGAGACAGAGACAGAGACAGGGACAGAGACAGAGTGAGGGACGGAGACAGAGACAGAGACGGAGACAGAGACAGAGACAGAGACAGAGGCAGAGTCTCAGACGGAGAAAGAGACAGAGACAGAGACAGAGACAGAGACAGATACGGAGACAGACAGAGACAGAGACGGAGACAGAGACAGAGACAGAGACAGAGACAGAGACAGAGACAGAGACCGAGACAGACGCAGAGACTGAGACAGAGGCAGAGACAGAGACAGAGACAGAGACAGAGACAGAGACGGAGACAAAGACCGAGACAGAGACAGAGACACAGACAGCGAGAGAGACAGAGACAGAGACAGAGACAGAGACAGAGACAGAGTCAGAGACAGAGACAGAGACAGAGACAGAGACAGGGACAGAGACAGAGTGAGGGACGGAGACAGAGACAGAGACAGAGACAGAGACAGAGACAGAGACAGAGACAGAGACAGAGACAGAGACAGAGACAGGGACAGAGACAGAGACAGAGACAGAGACAGAGACAGAGACGGAGGCAGAGACAGAGACAGAGTCAGAGACAGGGACAGAGACGGAGACAGAGACAGAGGAAGAGACAGCGACAGAGAGAGACAGAGACAGAGACAGAGGCAGTGACAGAGACAGAGACAGAGACAGAGACAGAGACAGAGACAGAGACAGAGACAGAGGCAGAGGCAGAGAAAGAGACAGAGACAGAGACAGAGACAGAGCCAGAGACAGGGACAGAGACAGAGTGAGGGACGGAGACAGAGACAGAGACAGAGACAGAGACAGAGACAGAGACAGAGACAGAGACAGAGACAGAGACAGAGACAGAGACAGAGACAGGGACAGAGACAGAGACAGAGACAGAGACAGAGACAGAGACGGAGGCAGAGTCAGAGACAGGGACAGAGACGGAGACAGAGACAGAGGAAGAGACAGCGACAGAGACAGAGACAGAGACAGAGACAGAGACAGACACGGAGACAGAGACGGAGACAGAGACAGAGACAGAGACAGAGACAGAGACAGAGACAGAGACCGAGACAGACGCAGAGACTGAGACAGAGGCAGAGACAGAGACAGAGACAGAGACAGAGACAGAGACGGAGACAAAGACCGAGACAGAGACAGAGACACAGACAGCGAGAGAGACAGAGACAGAGACAGAGACAGAGACAGAGACAGAGACAGAGTCAGAGACAGGGACAGAGACGGAGACAGAGACAGAGGAAGAGACAGCGACAGAGAGAGACAGAGACAGAGACAGAGGCAGTGACAGAGACAGAGACAGAGACAGAGACAGAGACAGAGACAGAGACAGAGACAGAGACAGAGGCAGAGGCAGAGAAACAGACAGAGACAGAGACAGAGACAGAGACAGAGACAGAGACGGAGACAGAGACAGAGACAGAGACAGAGGCAGTGTCTCAGACAGAGAAAGAGACAGAGACAGAGACAGGGACAGAGACAGAGTGAGGGACGGAGACAGAGACAGAGACAGAGACAGAGACAGAGACAGAGACAGAGACAGAGACAGGGACAGAGACAGAGACAGAGACAGAGACAGAGACAGAGACAGAGACGGAGGCAGAGACAGAGACAGAGTCAGAGACAGGGACAGAGACGGAGACAGAGACAGAGGAAGAGACAGCGACAGAGAGAGACAGAGACAGAGACAGAGGCAGTGACAGAGACAGAGACAGAGACAGAGACAGAGACAGAGACAGAGGCAGAGGCAGAGAAAGAGACAGAGACAGAGACAGAGACAGAGACAGAGACAGAGACGGAGACAGAGACAGAGACAGAGACAGAGGCAGTGTCTCAGACAGAGAAAGAGACAGAGACAGAGACAGAGACAGAGACAGATACGGAGACAGACAGAGACAGAGACGGAGACAGAGACAGAGACAGAGACAGAGTCAGATACGGAGACAGAGACAGAGACAGAGACAGAGACAGAGACAGAGCAAGAGAGAGAGACAGAGACAGAGAGAGAGACAGAGACAGAGACAGAGACAGAGACAGAGACAGAGACAGAGACAGAGACAGAGACAGAGACCGAGACAGGCGCAGAGACTGAGACAGAGGCAGAGACAGAGACGGAGACAGAGACAGAGACAGAGACAGAGACAGAGACAGAGGCAGAGTCTCAGACAGAGAAAGAGACAGAGACAGAGACAGAGACAGAGACAGATACGGAGACAGACAGAGACAGAGACGGAGACAGAGACAGAGACAGAGACAGAGACAGAGACAGAGACCGAGACAGACGCAGAGACTGAGACAGAGGCACAGACAGAGACAGAGACAGAGACAGAGACAGAGACAGAGACAAAGACCGAGACAGAGACAGAGACACAGACAGCGAGAGAGACAGAGACAGAGACAGAGACAGAGACAGAGACAGAGTCAGAGACAGAGACAGAGACAGAGACAGAGACAGGGACAGAGACAGAGACAGAGACAGGGACAGAGACAGAGTGAGGGACGGAGACAGAGACAGAGACAGAGACAGAGACAGAGACAGAGACAGAGACAGAGACAGAGGCAGAGACAGAGACGGAGGCAGAGACAGAGACAGAGTCAGAGACAGGGACAGAGACGGAGACAGAGACAGAGACAGAGGGAGAGACAGCGACAGAGACAGAGACAGAGACAGAGTCAGAGACAGAGACAGAGACAGAGACAGAGACAGGGACAGAGACAGAGTGAGGGACGGAGACAGAGACAGAGACGGAGACAGAGACAGAGACAGAGACAGAGGCAGAGTCTCAGACGGAGAAAGAGACAGAGACAGAGACAGAGACAGAGACAGATACGGAGACAGACAGAGACAGAGACGGAGACAGAGACAGAGACAGAGACAGAGACAGAGACAGAGACAGAGACCGAGACAGACGCAGAGACTGAGACAGAGGCAGAGACAGAGACAGAGACAGAGACAGAGACAGAGACGGAGACGAAGACCGAGACAGAGACAGAGACACAGACAGCGAGAGAGACAGAGACAGAGACAGAGACAGAGACAGAGACAGAGTCAGAGACAGAGACAGAGACAGAGACAGAGACAGGGACAGAGACAGAGTGAGGGACGGAGACAGAGACAGAGACAGAGACAGAGACAGAGACAGAGACAGAGACAGAGACAGAGACAGAGACAGGGACAGAGACAGAGACAGAGACAGAGACAGAGACAGAGACGGAGGCAGAGACAGAGACAGAGTCAGAGACAGGGACAGAGACGGAGACAGAGACAGAGGAAGAGACAGCGACAGAGAGAGACAGAGACAGAGACAGAGGCAGTGACAGAGACAGAGACAGAGACAGAGACAGAGACAGAGACAGAGACAGAGACAGAGGCAGAGGCAGAGAAAGAGACAGAGACAGAGACAGAGACAGAGCCAGAGACAGGGACAGAGACAGAGTGAGGGACGGAGACAGAGACAGAGACAGAGACAGAGACAGAGACAGAGACAGAGACAGAGACAGAGACAGAGACAGAGACAGGGACAGAGACAGAGACAGAGACAGAGACAGAGACAGAGACGGAGGCAGAGTCAGAGACAGGGACAGAGACGGAGACAGAGACAGAGGAAGAGACAGCGACAGAGACAGAGACAGAGACAGAGACAGAGACAGAGACGGAGACAGAGACGGAGACAGAGACAGAGACAGAGACAGAGACAGAGACAGAGACAGAGACCGAGACAGACGCAGAGACTGAGACAGAGGCAGAGACAGAGACAGAGACAGAGACAGAGACGGAGACAAAGACCGAGACAGAGACAGAGACACAGACAGCGAGAGAGACAGAGACAGAGACAGAGACAGAGACAGAGACAGAGACAGAGACAGAGTCAGAGACAGGGACAGAGACGGAGACAGTGACAGAGGAAGAGACAGCGACAGAGAGAGACAGAGACAGAGACAGAGGCAGTGACAGAGACAGAGACAGAGACAGAGACAGAGACAGAGACAGAGACAGAGACAGAGGCAGAGGCAGAGAAACAGACAGAGACAGAGACAGAGACAGAGACAGAGACAGAGACGGAGACAGAGACAGAGACAGAGACAGAGGCAGTGTCTCAGACAGAGAAAGAGACAGAGACAGAGACAGGGACAGAGACAGAGTGAGGGACGGAGACAGAGACAGAGACAGAGACAGAGACAGAGACAGAGACAGAGACAGAGACAGAGACAGGGACAGAGACAGAGACAGAGACAGAGACAGAGACAGAGACAGAGACGGAGGCAGAGACAGAGACAGAGTCAGAGACAGGGACAGAGACGGAGACAGAGACAGAGGAAGAGACAGCGACAGAGAGAGACAGAGACAGAGACAGAGGCAGTGACAGAGACAGAGACAGAGACAGAGACAGAGACAGAGACAGAGGCAGAGGCAGAGAAAGAGACAGAGACAGAGACAGAGACAGAGACAGAGACAGAGACGGAGACAGAGACAGAGACAGAGACAGAGGCAGTGTCTCAGACAGAGAAAGAGACAGAGACAGAGACAGAGACAGAGACAGATACGGAGACAGACAGAGACAGAGACGGAGACAGAGACAGAGACAGAGACAGAGTCAGATACGGAGACAGAGACAGAGACAGAGACAGAGACAGAGACAGAGCAAGAGAGAGAGACAGAGACAGAGAGAGAGACAGAGACAGAGACAGAGACAGAGACAGAGACAGAGACAGAGACAGAGACAGAGACAGAGACAGAGACAGAGACCGAGACAGGCGCAGAGACTGAGACAGAGGCAGAGACAGAGACGGAGACAGAGACAGAGACAGAGACAGAGACAGAGACAGAGGCAGAGTCTCAGACAGAGAAAGAGACAGAGACAGAGACAGAGACAGAGACAGATACGGAGACAGACAGAGACAGAGACGGAGACAGAGACAGAGACAGAGACAGAGGCAGAGATAGAGACAGAGACAGAGACAGAGACAGAGGGAGAGAGAGCGACAGAGGCAGAGACAGAGACAGAGACAGAGTGAGGGACGGAGACAGAGACAGAGACAGCGGCAGAGACAGGGACGGAGACAGAGACAGAGATACAGGCACAGACAGAGACAGAGACAGAGACAGAGACGGAGACAGAGACAGAGACGGAGACAGAGGCAGAGATATAACCAGGGACGGAGGCAGAGACAGAGACAGAGGGAGAGACAGCGACAGAGACAGAGACAGAGACAGAGACAGAGACAGAGACAGAGACAGAGACAGAGACAGAGACAGAGACAGAGACAGAGACCGAGACAGACGCAGAGACAGAGACACAGACAGAGACAGAGACAGTGTCAGAGACAGAAACACAGAGAGAGACGGAGACAGAGGCAGAGACAGAGACAGAGTCAGAGACAGAGACAGAGACGGAGACAGAGGCGGAGACACAGGCAGGGACAGAGACAGAGGCAGAGACAGAAACAGAGGCAGAGGCAGATACGGGGACAGAGACAGAGGCAGAGACAGAGACAGAGACAGAGACGGAGACAGAGACAGAGACAGAGACAGCGGCAGAGACAGGGACGGAGACAGAGACAGAGATACAGGCACAGACAGAGACAGAGACAGAGACAGAGACGGAGACAGAGACAGAGACGGAGACAGAGGCAGAGATATAACCAGGGACGGAGGCAGAGACAGAGACAGAGGGAGAGACAGCGACAGAGACAGAGACAGAGACAGAGACAGAGACAGAGACAGAGACAGAGACAGAGACAGAGACAGAGACAGAGACAGAGACAGAGACAGAGACAGAGTCAGAGACAGGGACAGAGACGGAGACAGAGACAGAGGAAGAGACAGCGACAGAGAGAGACAGAGACAGAGACAGAGGCAGTGACAGAGACAGAGACAGAGACAGAGACAGAGACAGAGACAGAGGCAGAGACAGAGACAGAGACAGAGGCAGAGGCAGAGAAAGAGACAGAGACAGAGACAGAGACAGAGACAGAGACAGAGACGGAGACGGAGACAGAGACAGAGACAGAGACAGAGGCAGAGTCTCAGACAGAGAAAGAGACAGAGACAGAGACAGAGACAGAGACAGATACGGAGACAGACAGAGACAGAGACGGAGACAGAGACAGAGACAGAGACAGAGACAGAGACAGAGACCGAGACAGACGCAGAGACTGAGACAGAGGCAGAGACAGAGACAGAGACAGAGACAGAGACAGAGACGGAGACAAAGACCGAGACAGAGACAGAGACACAGACAGCGAGAGAGACAGAGACAGAGACAGAGACAGAGACAGAGACAGAGTCAGAGACAGAGACAGAGACAGAGACAGGGACAGGGACAGAGACAGAGTGAGGGACGGAGACAGAGACAGAGACAGAGACAGAGACAGAGACAGAGACAGAGACAGGGACAGAGACAGAGACAGAGACAGAGACAGAGACAGAGACGGAGGCAGAGACAGAGACAGAGTCAGAGGCAGGGACAGAGACGGAGACAGAGACAGAGGAAGAGACAGCGACAGAGAGAGACAGAGACAGAGACAGAGGCAGTGACAGAGACAGAGACAGAGACAGAGACAGAGACAGAGACAGAGACAGAGACAGAGGCAGAGGCAGAGAAAGAGACAGAGACAGAGACAGAGACAGAGCCAGAGACAGGGACAGAGACAGAGTGAGGGACGGAGACAGAGACAGAGACAGAGACAGAGACAGAGACAGAGACAGAGACGGAGACAAAGACCGAGACAGAGACAGAGACACAGACAGCGAGAGAGACAGAGACAGAGACAGAGACAGAGACAGAGACAGAGTCAGAGACAGAGGCAGAGACAGAGACAGAGACAGGGACAGAGACAGAGTGAGGGACGGACACAGAGACAGAGACAGAGACAGAGACAGAGACAGAGACAGAGACAGGGACAGAGACAGAGACAGAGACAGAGACAGAGACAGAGACGGAGGCAGAGACAGAGACAGAGTCAGAGACAGGGACAGAGACGGAGACAGAGACAGAGGAAGAGACAGCGACAGAGAGAGACAGAGACAGAGACAGAGGCAGTGACAGAGACAGAGACAGAGACAGAGACAGAGACAGAGACAGAGACAGAGACAGAGACAGAGACAGAGGCAGAGGCAGAGAAAGAGACAGAGACAGAGACAGAGACAGAGACAGAGACAGAGACAGAGACAGAGACAGAGTCAGATACGGAGACAGAGACAGAGACAGAGACAGAGACAGAGACAGAGCAAGAGAGAGAGACAGAGACAGAGAGAGAGACAGAGACAGAGACAGAGACAGAGACGGAGACAGAGACAGAGACAGAGACAGAGACAGAGACCGAGACAGGCGCAGAGACTGAGACAGAGGCAGAGACAGAGACGGAGACAGAGACAGAGACAGAGACAGAGGCAGAGTCTCAGACAGAGAAAGAGACAGAGACAGAGACAGAGACAGAGACAGATACGGAGACAGACAGAGACAGAGACGGAGACAGAGACAGAGACAGAGACAGAGACAGAGACAGAGACCGAGACAGACGCAGAGACTGAGACAGAGGCAGAGACAGAGGCAGAGGCAGAGACAGAGGCAGAGACAGAGGCAGAGACAGAGACAGAGACAGAGACAGAGACAGAGACAGAGACAGAGACAGAGTCAGAGACAGAGACAGAGACAGAGACAGAGACAGGGACAGAGACAGAGTGAGGGACGGAGACAGAGACAGAGACAGAGACAGAGACAGAGACAGAGACAGAGACAGGGACAGAGACAGAGGAAGAGACAGCGACAGAGAGAGACAGCGACAGAGACAGAGGCAGTGACAGAGACAGAGACAGAGACAGACACAGAGACAGAGACAGAGACAGAGACAGAGACAGAGGCAGAGACAGAGGCAGAGGCAGAGAAAGAGACAGAGACAGAGACAGAGACAGAGACAGAGACAGAGACAGAGACAGAGACAGAGACAGAGACAGAGACAGAGACAGAGACGGAGACAGAGACAGAGACAGAGACAGAGGCAGAGTCTCAGACAGAGAAACAGACAGAGACAGAGACAGAGACAGAGACAGAGACAGAGACAGAGACAGAGACAGAGACAGAGACGGAGACAGAGACAGAGGCAGAGACAGAGGCAGAGACAGAGACAGAGACAGAGACAGAGACAGAGACAGAGACAGAGACAGAGTCAGAGACAGAGACAGAGACAGAGACAGAGACAGAGACAGAGACAGAGACAGAGACAGAGACAGAGTCAGAGACAGAGACAGAGACAGAGACAGAGACAGGGACAGAGACAGAGTGAGGGACGGAGACAGAGACAGAGACAGAGACAGAGACAGAGACAGAGACAGAGACAGAGACAGAGACAGAGACAGAGACAGAGACAGAGACAGAGCAAGAGAGAGAGACAGAGACAGAGACAGAGACAGAGACAGAGACAGAGACAGAGACAGAGACAGAGACAGAGACCGAGACAGACGCAGAGACTGAGACAGAGGCAGAGACAGAGACAGAGACAGAGACAGAGACGGAGACAAAGACCGAGACAGAGACAGAGACACAGATAGCGAGAGAGACAGAGACAGAGGCAGAGACAGAGACAGAGTCAGAGACAGAGACAGAGACAGAGACAGGGACAGAGACAGAGTGAGGGACGGAGACAGAGACAGAGACAGAGACAGAGACAGAGGGAGAGACAGCGACAGAGACAGAGACAGAGACAGAGACTGAGACAGAGGCAGAGATAGAGACAGAGACAGAGACAGAGACAGAGACAGAGACTGAGACAGAGGCAGAGACAGAGGCAGAGACAGAGGCAGAGACAGAGGCAGAGACAGAGGCAGAGACAGAGACAGAGACAGAGACAGAGACAGAGACAGAGACAGAGACAGAGACGGAGACAAAGACCGAGACAGAGACAGAGACACAGACAGAGAGAGAGACAGAGACGGAGACAGAGACAGAGACAGAGACAGAGACGGAGACAGAGACAGAGACAGAGACAGAGACAGAGACAGAGACAGAGACAGAGACAGAGACACAGACAGAGACAGAGACAGTGTCAGAGACAGAAACACAAAGAGAGACGGAGACAGAGGCAGAGACAGAGACAGAGTCAGAGACAGAGACAGAGACGGAGACAGAGGCAGAGACAGACACAGAGACGGAGGCAGAGACAGAGACAGAGACAGAGACAGTGACAGAGGCAGAGACAGAGACGGAGACAGAGACGGAGGCAGAGACAGAGACAGAGACAGAGACAGAGACAGAGACAGAGACAGAGACCGAGACAGACGCAGAGACAGAGACACAGACAGAGACAGAGACAGTGTCAGAGACAGAAACACAGAGAGAGACGGAGACAGAGGCAGAGACAGAGACAGAGTCAGAGACAGAGACAGAGACGGAGACAGAGGCGGAGACACAGGCAGGGACAGAGACAGAGACAGAGACAGAAACAGAGACAGAGGCAGATACGGGGACAGAGACAGAGGCAGAGACAGAGACAGAGACAGAGACGGAGACAGAGACAGAGACAGAGACAGCGGCAGAGACAGAGACAGAGACAGAGGCAGAGACAGAGACAGAGACAGAGACAGAGACAGAGACAGAGACAGAGACAGAGACAGAGACAGAGACAGAGACAGAGACAGAGACAGAGACAGAGACAGAGACAGAGACAGAGACAGAGACAGAGACAGAGACAGAGACAGAGACAGAGACAGAGACAGAGACAGAGACAGAGACAGAGACAGAGACAGAGACAGAGACAGAGACAGAGACAGAGACAGAGACAGACACAGAGACAGAGACAGAGACAGAGACAGAGACAGAGACAGAGACAGAGACAGGGACAGAGACAGAGACGGAGACAGAGACAGAGACAGAGACGGAGACAGAGGCAGAGACATATCCAGGGACGGAGACAGAGACAGAGACAGAGGGAGAGACAGCGACAGAGACAGAGACGGAGACAGAGACACAGACAGAGAGAGAGACAGAGACAGAGGTAGAGACAGAGACAGAGACAGAGACAGAGACGGAGGCAGAGACAGAGACAGAGACAGAGACAGAGACAGAGACAGAGACAGAGACAGAGACAGAGACAGAGACAGAGACAGAGACAGAGACAGAGACAGAGACAGAGACAGAGACAGAGACAGAGACAGAGACAGAGACAGAGACAGAGACAGAGACAGAGACAGAGACAGAGACAGAGACAGAGACAGAGACAGAGACAGAGACAGAGACAGAGACAGAGACAGAGACAGAGACAGAGACAGAGACAGACACAGAGACAGAGACAGAGACAGAGACAGAGACAGAGACAGAGACAGAGACAGAGACAGGGACAGAGACAGAGACGGAGACAGAGACAGAGACAGAGACGGAGACAGAGGCACAGACATATCCAGGGACGGAGACAGAGACAGAGACAGAGGGAGAGACAGCGACAGAGACAGAGACGGAGACAGAGACACAGACAGAGAGAGAGACAGAGACAGAGGTAGAGACAGAGACAGAGACAGAGACAGAGACAGAGACAGAGACAGAGGCAGAGATAGAGACAGAGACAGAGACAGAGACAGAGGGAGAGAGAGCGACAGAGGCAGAGACAGAGACAGAGACAGAGACAGAGACGGAGACAGAGACGGAGACAGACGCAGGAACTGAGACAGAGGCAGAGACAGCGAAAGAGACAGGGGCAGAGACAGCGACAGAGACAGAGATAGAGACAGGGCAGAGACAGACACAGAGACAGAGACAGAGACAGAGACAGAGACAGAGACAGAGACAGAGACAGAGACAGAGACAGAGACAGAGACAGAGACAGAGACAGAGACAGAGACAGAGACAGAGACAGAGACAGAGACAGAGACAGAGACAGAGACAGAGACAGAGACAGAGACAGAGACAGAGACAGAGACAGAGACAGAGACAGAGACAGAGACAGAGACAGAGACAGAGACAGGGACAGAGACAGAGACGGAGACAGAGACAGAGACAGAGACGGAGACAGAGGCAGAGACATATCCAGGGACGGAGACAGAGACAGAGACAGAGGGAGAGACAGCGACAGAGACAGAGACGGAGACAGAGACACAGACAGAGAGAGAGACAGAGACAGAGGTAGAGACAGAGACAGAGACAGAGACAGAGACAGAGACAGAGGCAGAGATAGAGACAGAGACAGAGACAGAGACAGAGGGAGAGAGAGCGACAGAGGCAGAGACAGAGACAGAGACAGAGACAGAGACGGAGACAGAGACGGAGACAGACGCAGGAACTGAGACAGAGGCAGAGACAGCGAAAGAGACAGGGGCAGAGACAGCGACAGAGAGAGAGATAGAGACAGGGCAGAGACAGACACAGAGACAGAGACAGAGACAGAGACAGAGACAGAGACAGAGACAGAGACAGAGACAGAGACAGAGACAGAGACAGAGACAGAGACAGAGACAGAGACAGAGACGGAGACAGAGGCAGAGACAGAGACGGAGACAGAGACAGAGACAGAGACAGAGACGGAGACAAAGACCGAGACAGAGACAGAGACACAGACAGAGAGAGAGACAGAGACAGAGGTAGAGACAGAGACAGAGACAGAGACAGAGACAGAGACAGAGACAGAGGCAGAGATAGAGACAGAGACAGAGACAGAGACAGAGACAGAGACTGAGACAGAGGCAGAGACAGAGGCAGAGACAGAGGCAGAGACAGAGGCAGAGACAGAGGCAGAGACAGAGACAGAGACAGAGACAGAGACAGAGACAGAGACAGAGACAGAGACGGAGACAAAGACCGAGACAGAGACAGAGACACAGACAGAGAGAGAGACAGAGACGGAGACAGAGACAGAGACAGAGACAGAGACGGAGACAGAGACAGAGACAGAGACAGAGACAGAGACAGAGACAGAGACACAGACAGAGACAGAGACAGTGTCAGAGACAGAAACACAGAGAGAGACGGAGACAGAGGCAGAGACAGAGACAGAGACAGAGACGGAGACAGAGACAGAGACAGAGACAGCGGCAGAGACAGGGACGGAGACAGAGACAGAGACACAGGCACAGACAGAGACAGAGACAGAGACAGAGACGGAGACAGAGACAGAGACGGAGACAGAGGCAGAGACATAACCAGGGACGGAGGCAGAGACAGAGACAGAGGGGGAGACAGCGACAGAGACAGAGACAGAGACAGAGACAGAGACAGAGACAGAGACAGAGACAGAGACAGAGACAGAGACAGAGACAGAGACAGAGGCAGAGACAGAGACAGAGACAGAGACAGAGACAGAGACAGAGACAGAGACAGAGACAGAGACAGAGACAGAGACAGAGACAGAGACAGAGACAGAGACAGAGACAGAGACAGAGACAGAGACAGAGACAGAGACAGAGACAGAGACAGAGACAGAGACAGAGACAGAGACAGAGACAGGGACAGAGACAGAGTGAGGGACGGAGACAGAGACAGAGACAGAGACAGAGACAGAGACAGAGACAGAGACAGAGTCAGAGACAGGGACAGAGACGGAGACAGAGACAGAGGAAGAGACAGCGACAGAGAGAGACAGCGACAGAGACAGAGGCAGAGACAGAGGGAGAGACAGCGACAGAGACAGAGACGGAGACAGAGACACAGACAGAGAGAGAGACAGAGACAGAGGTAGAGACAGAGACAGAGACAGAGACAGAGACAGAGACAGAGGCAGAGATAGAGACAGAGACAGAGACAGAGACAGAGGGAGAGAGAGCGACTGAGGCAGAGACAGAGACAGAGACAGAGACAGAGACGGAGACAGAGACGGAGACAGACGCAGGAACTGAGACAGAGGCAGAGACAGCGAAAGAGACAGGGGCAGAGACAGCGACAGAGACAGAGATAGAGACAGGGCAGAGACAGACACAGAGACAGAGACAGAGACAGAGACGGAGACAGAGACAGAGACAGAGACAGAGACAGAGACAGAGACGGAGACAGAGGCAGAGACAGAGACAGAGACAGAGACAGAGACAGAGACCGAGACAGAGACACAGAGACATAGGCACGGAGGCAGAGAAACTGATACAGAGACAAAGAGACAGAGGCAGAGACATAACCAGGGACGGAGGCAGAGACAGAGACAGAGGGAGAGACAGCGACAGAGACAGAGACAGAGACAGAGACAGAGACAGAGACAGAGACAGAGACAGAGACAGAGACAGAGACAGAGACAGAGACAGAGACAGAGACAGAGACAGAGACAGAGACAGAGACAGAGACAGAGACAGAGACAGAGACAGAGACAGAGACAGAGACAGAGACAGAGACAGCGACAGAGACAGAGACAAGAGACAGAGACAGAGACAGAGACAGAGACAGAGACAGAGACAGAGACAGAGACAGAGACAGAGACAGAGACAGAGACAGAGACAGAGACAGGGACAGAGACAGAGACAGAGACAGAGACAGAGACAGAGACAGAGACGGAGGCAGAGACAGAGACAGAGTCAGAGACAGGGACAGAGACGGAGACAGAGACAGAGGAAGAGACAGCGACAGAGAGAGACAGAGACAGAGACAGAGGCAGTGACAGAGACAGAGACAGAGACAGAGACAGAGACAGAGACAGAGACAGAGACAGAGACAGAGACAGAGACAGAGGCAGAGGCAGAGAAAGAGACAGAGACAGAGACAGAGACAGAGACAGAGACAGAGACAGAGACAGAGACAGAGACAGAGACAGAGACGGAGACAGAGACAGAGACAGAGACAGAGGCAGAGTCTCAGACAGAGAAAGAGACAGAGACAGAGACAGAGACAGAGACAGATACGGAGACAGAGACAGAGACAGAGACGGAGACAGAGACAGAGACAGAGACAGAGTCAGATACGGAGACAGAGACAGAGACAGAGACAGAGACAGAGACAGAGCAAGAGAGAGAGACAGAGACAGACACAGAGACAGAGACAGAGACAGAGACAGAGACAGAGACAGAGACAGAGACAGAGACCGAGACAGACGCAGAGACTGAGACAGAGGCAGAGACAGAGACAGAGACAGAGACAGAGACGGAGACAAAGACCGAGACAGAGACAGAGACACAGACAGCGAGAGAGACAGAGACAGAGACAGAGACAGAGACGGAGACAGAGTCAGAGACAGAGACAGAGACAGAGACAGAGACAGAGACAGGGACAGGGACAGAGACAGAGGCAGGGACGGAGACAGAGACAGAGACAGAGACAGAGACAGAGACAGAGACAGAGACAGAGACAGAGACAGAGACAGAGACAGAGACCGAGACAGACGCAGAGACAGACGCAGAGACAGATGCAGAGACAGAGACAGAGACAGAGACAGAGACAGAGACAGAGACAGAGACAGAGACAGAGACAGAGACAGAGACAGAGACAGAGACAGAGACAGAGACAGAGACAGAGACGGAGACAGAGACAGAGACAGAGACAGAGACAGAGACAGAGACAGAGACGGAGACAGAGGCAGAGACACAGGCAGGGACAGAGACAGAGACAGAGACAGAAACAGAGACAGGGACGGAGACAGAGACAGAGACACAGACACAGACAGAGACAGAGACAGAGACAGAGACAGAGACAGAGACAGAGACAGAGACAGAGACGGAGACAGAGACAGAGACGGAGACAGAGGCAGAGACATATCCAGGGACGGAGACAGAGACAGAGACAGAGGGAGAGACAGCGACAGAGACAGGGGCAGAGACAGCGACAGGGACAGAGATAGAGACAGGGCAGAGACAGAGACAGAGACAGCGACAGAGACAGAGACAGAGACAGAGACAGAGACGGAGACGGAGACAGAGGCAGAGACAGAGACAGAGACAGAGACAGAGACAGAGACAGAGACAGAGACAGAGACAGAGACAGAGGCAGAGACAGAGACAGAGACAGAGACAGAGACAGAGACTGAGACAGAGGCAGAGACAGAGGCAGAGACAGAGGCAGAGACAGAGACAGAGACAGAGACAGAGACAGAGACAGAGACAGAGACAGAGACAGAGACTGAGACAGAGACAGAGACCGAGACAGACGCAGAGACAGACGCAGAGACAGATGCAGAGACAGAGACAGAGACAGAGACAGAGACAGAGACAGAGACAGAGACAGAGACAGAGACAGAGACAGAGACAGAGACAGAGACAGAGACAGAGACAGAGACAGAGACAGAGACAGAGACAGAGACAGAGACAGAGACAGAGACAGAGACAGAGACAGAGACAGAGACAGAGACAGAGACAGAGACAGAGACAGAGACAGAGACAGAGACAGAGACAGAGACAGAGACAGAGACAGGGACAGAGACAGAGACGGAGACAGAGACAGAGACAGAGACGGAGACAGAGGCAGAGACATATCCAGGGACGGAGACAGAGACAGAGACAGAGGGAGAGACAGCGACAGAGACAGAGACGGAGACAGAGACACAGACAGAGAGAGAGACAGAGACAGAGGTAGAGACAGAGACAGAGACAGAGACAGAGACAGAGACAGAGGCAGAGATAGAGACAGAGACAGAGACAGAGACAGAGGGAGAGAGAGCGACAGAGGCAGAGACAGAGACAGAGACAGAGACAGAGACGGAGACAGAGACGGAGACAGACGCAGGAACTGAGACAGAGGCAGAGACAGCGAAAGAGACAGGGGCAGAGACAGCGACAGAGAGAGAGATAGAGACAGGGCAGAGACAGACACAGAGACAGAGACAGAGACAGAGACAGAGACAGAGACAGAGACAGAGACAGAGACAGAGACAGAGACAGAGACAGAGACAGAGACAGAGACAGAGACAGAGACGGAGACAGAGGCAGAGACAGAGACGGAGACAGAGACAGAGACAGAGACAGAGACGGAGACAAAGACCGAGACAGAGACAGAGACACAGACAGAGAGAGAGACAGAGACAGAGGTAGAGACAGAGACAGAGACAGAGACAGAGACAGAGACAGAGACAGAGGCAGAGATAGAGACAGAGACAGAGACAGAGACAGAGACAGAGACTGAGACAGAGGCAGAGACAGAGGCAGAGACAGAGGCAGAGACAGAGGCAGAGACAGAGGCAGAGACAGAGACAGAGACAGAGACAGAGACAGAGACAGAGACAGAGACAGAGACGGAGACAAAGACCGAGACAGAGACAGAGACACAGACAGAGAGAGAGACAGAGACGGAGACAGAGACAGAGACAGAGACAGAGACGGAGACAGAGACAGAGACAGAGACAGAGACAGAGACAGAGACAGAGACACAGACAGAGACAGAGACAGTGTCAGAGACAGAAACACAGAGAGAGACGGAGACAGAGGCAGAGACAGAGACAGAGACAGAGACGGAGACAGAGACAGAGACAGAGACAGCGGCAGAGACAGGGACGGAGACAGAGACAGAGACACAGGCACAGACAGAGACAGAGACAGAGACAGAGACGGAGACAGAGACAGAGACGGAGACAGAGGCAGAGACATAACCAGGGACGGAGGCAGAGACAGAGACAGAGGGGGAGACAGCGACAGAGACAGAGACAGAGACAGAGACAGAGACAGAGACAGAGACAGAGACAGAGACAGAGACAGAGACAGAGACAGAGACAGAGGCAGAGACAGAGACAGAGACAGAGACAGAGACAGAGACAGAGACAGAGACAGAGACAGAGACAGAGACAGAGACAGAGACAGAGACAGAGACAGAGACAGAGACAGAGACAGAGACAGAGACAGAGACAGAGACAGAGACAGAGACAGAGACAGAGACAGAGACAGAGACAGAGACAGGGACAGAGACAGAGTGAGGGACGGAGACAGAGACAGAGACAGAGACAGAGACAGAGACAGAGACAGAGACAGAGTCAGAGACAGGGACAGAGACGGAGACAGAGACAGAGGAAGAGACAGCGACAGAGAGAGACAGCGACAGAGACAGAGGCAGAGACAGAGGGAGAGACAGCGACAGAGACAGAGACGGAGACAGAGACACAGACAGAGAGAGAGACAGAGACAGAGGTAGAGACAGAGACAGAGACAGAGACAGAGACAGAGACAGAGGCAGAGATAGAGACAGAGACAGAGACAGAGACAGAGGGAGAGAGAGCGACTGAGGCAGAGACAGAGACAGAGACAGAGACAGAGACGGAGACAGAGACGGAGACAGACGCAGGAACTGAGACAGAGGCAGAGACAGCGAAAGAGACAGGGGCAGAGACAGCGACAGAGACAGAGATAGAGACAGGGCAGAGACAGACACAGAGACAGAGACAGAGACAGAGACGGAGACAGAGACAGAGACAGAGACAGAGACAGAGACAGAGACGGAGACAGAGGCAGAGACAGAGACAGAGACAGAGACAGAGACAGAGACCGAGACAGAGACACAGAGACATAGGCACGGAGGCAGAGAAACTGATACAGAGACAAAGAGACAGAGGCAGAGACATAACCAGGGACGGAGGCAGAGACAGAGACAGAGGGAGAGACAGCGACAGAGACAGAGACAGAGACAGAGACAGAGACAGAGACAGAGACAGAGACAGAGACAGAGACAGAGACAGAGACAGAGACAGAGACAGAGACAGAGACAGAGACAGAGACAGAGACAGAGACAGAGACAGAGACAGAGACAGAGACAGAGACAGAGACAGAGACAGAGACAGAGACAGAGACAGCGACAGAGACAGAGACAAGAGACAGAGACAGAGACAGAGACAGAGACAGAGACAGAGACAGAGACAGAGACAGAGACAGAGACAGAGACAGAGACAGAGACAGAGACAGGGACAGAGACAGAGACAGAGACAGAGACAGAGACAGAGACGGAGGCAGAGACAGAGACAGAGTCAGAGACAGGGACAGAGACGGAGACAGAGACAGAGGAAGAGACAGCGACAGAGAGAGACAGAGACAGAGACAGAGGCAGTGACAGAGACAGAGACAGAGACAGAGACAGAGACAGAGACAGAGACAGAGACAGAGACAGAGACAGAGACAGAGGCAGAGGCAGAGAAAGAGACAGAGACAGAGACAGAGACAGAGACAGAGACAGAGACAGAGACAGAGACAGAGACAGAGACAGAGACGGAGACAGAGACAGAGACAGAGACAGAGGCAGAGTCTCAGACAGAGAAAGAGACAGAGACAGAGACAGAGACAGAGACAGATACGGAGACAGAGACAGAGACAGAGACGGAGACAGAGACAGAGACAGAGACAGAGTCAGATACGGAGACAGAGACAGAGACAGAGACAGAGACAGAGACAGAGCAAGAGAGAGAGACAGAGACAGACACAGAGACAGAGACAGAGACAGAGACAGAGACAGAGACAGAGACAGAGACAGAGACCGAGACAGACGCAGAGACTGAGACAGAGGCAGAGACAGAGACAGAGACAGAGACAGAGACGGAGACAAAGACCGAGACAGAGACAGAGACACAGACAGCGAGAGAGACAGAGACAGAGACAGAGACAGAGACGGAGACAGAGTCAGAGACAGAGACAGAGACAGAGACAGAGACAGAGACAGGGACAGGGACAGAGACAGAGGCAGGGACGGAGACAGAGACAGAGACAGAGACAGAGACAGAGACAGAGACAGAGACAGAGACAGAGACAGAGACAGAGACAGAGACCGAGACAGACGCAGAGACAGACGCAGAGACAGATGCAGAGACAGAGACAGAGACAGAGACAGAGACAGAGACAGAGACAGAGACAGAGACAGAGACAGAGACAGAGACAGAGACAGAGACAGAGACAGAGACAGAGACAGAGACGGAGACAGAGACAGAGACAGAGACAGAGACAGAGACAGAGACAGAGACGGAGACAGAGGCAGAGACACAGGCAGGGACAGAGACAGAGACAGAGACAGAAACAGAGACAGGGACGGAGACAGAGACAGAGACACAGACACAGACAGAGACAGAGACAGAGACAGAGACAGAGACAGAGACAGAGACAGAGACAGAGACGGAGACAGAGACAGAGACGGAGACAGAGGCAGAGACATATCCAGGGACGGAGACAGAGACAGAGACAGAGGGAGAGACAGCGACAGAGACAGGGGCAGAGACAGCGACAGGGACAGAGATAGAGACAGGGCAGAGACAGAGACAGAGACAGCGACAGAGACAGAGACAGAGACAGAGACAGAGACGGAGACGGAGACAGAGGCAGAGACAGAGACAGAGACAGAGACAGAGACAGAGACAGAGACAGAGACAGAGACAGAGACAGAGACAGAGGCAGAGACAGAGACAGAGACAGAGACAGAGACAGAGACTGAGACAGAGGCAGAGACAGAGGCAGAGACAGAGGCAGAGACAGAGACAGAGACAGAGACAGAGACAGAGACAGAGACAGAGACAGAGACAGAGACTGAGACAGAGACAGAGACCGAGACAGACGCAGAGACAGACGCAGAGACAGATGCAGAGACAGAGACAGAGACAGAGACAGAGACAGAGACAGAGACAGAGACAGAGACGGAGACAGAGACAGAGACAGAGACAGAGACAGAGACAGAGACAGAGACAGAGACAGAGACAGAGACAGAGACAGAGACAGAGACAGAGACAGAGACGGAGACAGAGACAGAGACAGAGACAGAGACAGCGGCAGAGACAGGGACGGAGACAGAGACAGAGACACAGGCACAGACAGAGACAGAGACAGAGACAGAGACAGAGACAGAGACAGAGTCAGAGACAGAGACAGAGGCAGAGGCAGAGAAAGAGACAGAGACAGAGACAGAGACAGAGACAGAGACAGAGACAGGGACAGAGACCGAGACAGACGCAGAGACAGACGCAGAGACAGATGCAGAGACAGAGACAGAGACAGAGACAGAGGCAGAGACAGAGACAGAGACAGAGACAGAGACAGAGACAGAGACAGAGACAGAGACAGAGACAGAGACAGAGACAGAGACAGAGACAGAGACGGAGACAGAGACAGAGACAGAGACAGAGACAGAGACAGAGACAGAGACAGAGACAGAGACAGAGACAGAGACAGAGGCGGAGACAGAGGCAGAGACACAGGCAGGGACAGAGACAGAGACAGAGACAGAAACAGAGACAGAGACAGATACGGGGACAGAGACAGAGGCAGAGACAGAGACAGAGACAGAGACAGAGACGGAGACAGAGACAGAGACAGAGACAGCGGCAGAGACAGGGACGGAGACAGAGACAGAGACACAGACACAGACAGAGACAGAGACAGAGACAGAGACAGAGACGGAGACAGAGACAGAGACGGAGACAGAGACAGAGACAGAGACAGAGACAGAGACAGAGACGGAGACAGAGACAGAGACAGAGACGGAGACAGAGACAGAGACAGAGACAGAGACAGAGACGGAGACAGAGACGGAGACAGACGCAGGAACTGAGACAGAGGCAGAGACAGCGAAAGAGACAGGGGCAGAGACAGCGACAGAGACAGAGATAGAGACAGGGCAGAGACAGACACAGAGACAGAGACAGAGACAGAGACGGAGACAGAGACAGAGACAGAGACAGAGACAGAGACAGAGACAGAGACGGAGACAGAGGCAGAGACAGAGACAGAGACAGAGACAGAGACAGAGACCGAGACAGAGACACAGAGACATAGGCACGGAGGCAGAGAAACTGATACAGAGACAAAGAGACAGAGGCAGAGACATAACCAGGGACGGAGGCAGAGACAGAGACAGAGGGAGAGACAGCGACAGAGACAGAGACAGAGACAGAGACAGAGACAGAGACAGAGACAGAGACAGAGACAGAGACAGAGACAGAGACAGAGACAGAGACAGAGACAGAGACAGAGACAGAGACAGAGACAGAGGCAGAGGCAGAGAAAGAGACAGAGACAGAGACAGAGACAGAGACAGAGACAGAGACAGAAACAGAGACAGGGACGGAGACAGAGACAGAGACACAGACACAGACAGAGACAGAGACAGAGACAGAGACAGAGACAGAGACAGAGACAGAGACAGAGACGGAGACAGAGACAGAGACGGAGACAGAGGCAGAGACATATCCAGGGACGGAGACAGAGACAGAGACAGAGGGAGAGACAGCGACAGAGACAGGGGCAGAGACAGCGACAGGGACAGAGATAGAGACAGGGCAGAGACAGAGACAGAGACAGCGACAGAGACAGAGACAGAGACAGAGACAGAGACAGAGACGGAGACGGAGACAGAGGCAGAGACAGAGACAGAGACAGAGACAGAGACAGAGACAGAGACAGAGACAGAGACAGAGACAGAGACAGAGACAGAGACAGAGACAGAGACAGAGACAGAGACAGAGACAGAGACAGAGACAGAGACTGAGACAGAGGCAGAGACAGAGACAGAGACAGAGACAGAGACAGAGACAGAGACAGAGACAGAGACAGAGACAGAGACAGAGACAGAGACAGAGACTGAGACAGAGACAGAGACCGAGACAGACGCAGAGACAGACGCAGAGACAGATGCAGAGACAGAGACAGAGACAGAGACAGAGACAGAGACAGAGACAGAGACGGAGACAGAGACAGAGACAGAGACAGAGACAGAGACAGAGACAGAGACAGAGACAGAGACAGAGACAGAGACAGAGACAGAGACAGAGACGGAGACAGAGACAGAGACAGAGACAGAGACAGAGACAGCGGCAGAGACAGGGACGGAGACAGAGACAGAGACACAGGCACAGACAGAGACAGAGACAGAGACAGAGACAGAGACAGAGACAGAGTCAGAGACAGAGACAGAGGCAGAGGCAGAGAAAGAGACAGAGACAGAGACAGAGACAGAGACAGAGACAGAGACAGAGACAGGGACAGAGACCGAGACAGACGCAGAGACAGACGCAGAGACAGATGCAGAGACAGAGACAGAGACAGAGACAGAGGCAGAGACAGAGACAGAGACAGAGACAGAGACAGAGACAGAGACAGAGACAGAGACAGAGACAGAGACAGAGACAGAGACAGAGACAGAGACAGAGACGGAGACAGAGACAGAGACAGAGACAGAGACAGAGACAGAGACAGAGACAGAGACAGAGACAGAGACAGAGGCGGAGACAGAGGCAGAGACACAGGCAGGGACAGAGACAGAGACAGAGACAGAAACAGAGACAGAGACAGATACGGGGACAGAGACAGAGGCAGAGACAGAGACAGAGACAGAGACAGAGACGGAGACAGAGACAGAGACAGAGACAGCGGCAGAGACAGGGACGGAGACAGAGACAGAGACACAGACACAGACAGAGACAGAGACAGAGACAGAGACAGAGACGGAGACAGAGACAGAGACGGAGACAGAGGCAGAGACATATCCAGGGACGGAGACAGAGACAGAGACAGAGGGAGAGGCAGCGACAGAGACAGAGACAGAGACAGAGACAGAGACAGAGACAGAGACAGAGACAGAGACAGGGACAGAGACAGAGACAGAGACAGAGACAGAGTCAGAGACAGAGACAGAGGCAGAGACAGAGACAGGGACAGAGACAGAGTGAGGGACGGAGACAGAGACAGAGACAGAGACAGAGACAGAGACAGAGACAGAGACAGAGACAGGGACAGAGACAGAGACAGAGACAGAGACAGAGACAGAGACGGAGGCAGAGACAGAGACAGAGTCAGAGACAGGGACAGAGACGGAGACAGAGACAGAGGAAGAGACAGCGACAGAGAGAGACAGAGACAGAGACAGAGGCAGTGACAGAGACAGAGACAGAGACAGAGACAGAGACAGAGACAGAGTCAGAGACAGAGACAGAGGCAGAGGCAGAGAAAGAGACAGAGACAGAGACAGAGACAGAGACAGAGACAGAGACGGAGACAGAGACAGAGACAGAGACAGAGGCAGAGTCTCAGACAGAGAAAGAGACAGAGACAGAGACAGAGACAGAGACAGATACGGAGACAGACAGAGACAGAGACGGAGACAGAGACAGAGACAGAGACAGAGACAGAGACAGAGACAGAGACAGAGACAGAGACAGAGACAGAGACAGAGACAGAGACAGAGACAGAGACAGGGACAGAGACAGAGTGAGGGACGGAGACAGAGACAGAGACAGAGACAGAGACAGAGACAGAGACAGAGACAGAGTCAGAGACAGGGACAGAGACGGAGACAGAGACAGAGGAAGAGACAGCGACAGAGAGAGACAGCGACAGAGACAGAGGCAGAGACAGAGGGAGAGACAGCGACAGAGACAGAGACGGAGACAGAGACACAGACAGAGAGAGAGACAGAGACAGAGGTAGAGACAGAGACAGAGACAGAGACAGAGACAGAGACAGAGGCAGAGATAGAGACAGAGACAGAGACAGAGACAGAGGGAGAGAGAGCGACTGAGGCAGAGACAGAGACAGAGACAGAGACAGAGACGGAGACAGAGACGGAGACAGACGCAGGAACTGAGACAGAGGCAGAGACAGCGAAAGAGACAGGGGCAGAGACAGCGACAGAGACAGAGATAGAGACAGGGCAGAGACAGACACAGAGACAGAGACAGAGACAGAGACGGAGACAGAGACAGAGACAGAGACAGAGACAGAGACAGAGACGGAGACAGAGGCAGAGACAGAGACAGAGACAGAGACAGAGACAGAGACCGAGACAGAGACACAGAGACATAGGCACGGAGGCAGAGAAACTGATACAGAGACAAAGAGACAGAGGCAGAGACATAACCAGGGACGGAGGCAGAGACAGAGACAGAGGGAGAGACAGCGACAGAGACAGAGACAGAGACAGAGACAGAGACAGAGACAGAGACAGAGACAGAGACAGAGACAGAGACAGAGACAGAGACAGAGACAGAGACAGAGACAGAGACAGAGACAGAGACAGAGACAGAGACAGAGACAGAGACAGAGACAGAGACAGAGACAGAGACAGAGACAGAGACAGAGACAGCGACAGAGACAGAGACAAGAGACAGAGACAGAGACAGAGACAGAGACAGAGACAGAGACAGAGACAGAGACAGAGACAGAGACAGAGACAGAGACAGAGACAGAGACAGGGACAGAGACAGAGACAGAGACAGAGACAGAGACAGAGACGGAGGCAGAGACAGAGACAGAGTCAGAGACAGGGACAGAGACGGAGACAGAGACAGAGGAAGAGACAGCGACAGAGAGAGACAGAGACAGAGACAGAGGCAGTGACAGAGACAGAGACAGAGACAGAGACAGAGACAGAGACAGAGACAGAGACAGAGACAGAGACAGAGACAGAGGCAGAGGCAGAGAAAGAGACAGAGACAGAGACAGAGACAGAGACAGAGACAGAGACAGAGACAGAGACAGAGACAGAGACAGAGACGGAGACAGAGACAGAGACAGAGACAGAGGCAGAGTCTCAGACAGAGAAAGAGACAGAGACAGAGACAGAGACAGAGACAGATACGGAGACAGAGACAGAGACAGAGACGGAGACAGAGACAGAGACAGAGACAGAGTCAGATACGGAGACAGAGACAGAGACAGAGACAGAGACAGAGACAGAGCAAGAGAGAGAGACAGAGACAGACACAGAGACAGAGACAGAGACAGAGACAGAGACAGAGACAGAGACAGAGACAGAGACCGAGACAGACGCAGAGACTGAGACAGAGGCAGAGACAGAGACAGAGACAGAGACAGAGACGGAGACAAAGACCGAGACAGAGACAGAGACACAGACAGCGAGAGAGACAGAGACAGAGACAGAGACAGAGACGGAGACAGAGTCAGAGACAGAGACAGAGACAGAGACAGAGACAGAGACAGGGACAGGGACAGAGACAGAGGCAGGGACGGAGACAGAGACAGAGACAGAGACAGAGACAGAGACAGAGACAGAGACAGAGACAGAGACAGAGACAGAGACAGAGACCGAGACAGACGCAGAGACAGACGCAGAGACAGATGCAGAGACAGAGACAGAGACAGAGACAGAGACAGAGACAGAGACAGAGACAGAGACAGAGACAGAGACAGAGACAGAGACAGAGACAGAGACAGAGACAGAGACAGAGACGGAGACAGAGACAGAGACAGAGACAGAGACAGAGACAGAGACAGAGACGGAGACAGAGGCAGAGACACAGGCAGGGACAGAGACAGAGACAGAGACAGAAACAGAGACAGGGACGGAGACAGAGACAGAGACACAGACACAGACAGAGACAGAGACAGAGACAGAGACAGAGACAGAGACAGAGACAGAGACAGAGACGGAGACAGAGACAGAGACGGAGACAGAGGCAGAGACATATCCAGGGACGGAGACAGAGACAGAGACAGAGGGAGAGACAGCGACAGAGACAGGGGCAGAGACAGCGACAGGGACAGAGATAGAGACAGGGCAGAGACAGAGACAGAGACAGCGACAGAGACAGAGACAGAGACAGAGACAGAGACGGAGACGGAGACAGAGGCAGAGACAGAGACAGAGACAGAGACAGAGACAGAGACAGAGACAGAGACAGAGACAGAGACAGAGACAGAGGCAGAGACAGAGACAGAGACAGAGACAGAGACAGAGACTGAGACAGAGGCAGAGACAGAGGCAGAGACAGAGGCAGAGACAGAGACAGAGACAGAGACAGAGACAGAGACAGAGACAGAGACAGAGACAGAGACTGAGACAGAGACAGAGACCGAGACAGACGCAGAGACAGACGCAGAGACAGATGCAGAGACAGAGACAGAGACAGAGACAGAGACAGAGACAGAGACAGAGACAGAGACGGAGACAGAGACAGAGACAGAGACAGAGACAGAGACAGAGACAGAGACAGAGACAGAGACAGAGACAGAGACAGAGACAGAGACAGAGACAGAGACGGAGACAGAGACAGAGACAGAGACAGAGACAGCGGCAGAGACAGGGACGGAGACAGAGACAGAGACACAGGCACAGACAGAGACAGAGACAGAGACAGAGACAGAGACAGAGACAGAGTCAGAGACAGAGACAGAGGCAGAGGCAGAGAAAGAGACAGAGACAGAGACAGAGACAGAGACAGAGACAGAGACAGGGACAGAGACCGAGACAGACGCAGAGACAGACGCAGAGACAGATGCAGAGACAGAGACAGAGACAGAGACAGAGGCAGAGACAGAGACAGAGACAGAGACAGAGACAGAGACAGAGACAGAGACAGAGACAGAGACAGAGACAGAGACAGAGACAGAGACAGAGACGGAGACAGAGACAGAGACAGAGACAGAGACAGAGACAGAGACAGAGACAGAGACAGAGACAGAGACAGAGACAGAGACAGAGGCGGAGACAGAGGCAGAGACACAGGCAGGGACAGAGACAGAGACAGAGACAGAAACAGAGACAGAGACAGATACGGGGACAGAGACAGAGGCAGAGACAGAGACAGAGACAGAGACAGAGACGGAGACAGAGACAGAGACAGAGACAGCGGCAGAGACAGGGACGGAGACAGAGACAGAGACACAGACACAGACAGAGACAGAGACAGAGACAGAGACAGAGACGGAGACAGAGACAGAGACGGAGACAGAGACAGAGACAGAGACAGAGACAGAGACAGAGACGGAGACAGAGACAGAGACAGAGACGGAGACAGAGACAGAGACAGAGACAGAGACAGAGACGGAGACAGAGACGGAGACAGACGCAGGAACTGAGACAGAGGCAGAGACAGCGAAAGAGACAGGGGCAGAGACAGCGACAGAGACAGAGATAGAGACAGGGCAGAGACAGACACAGAGACAGAGACAGAGACAGAGACGGAGACAGAGACAGAGACAGAGACAGAGACAGAGACAGAGACAGAGACGGAGACAGAGGCAGAGACAGAGACAGAGACAGAGACAGAGACAGAGACCGAGACAGAGACACAGAGACATAGGCACGGAGGCAGAGAAACTGATACAGAGACAAAGAGACAGAGGCAGAGACATAACCAGGGACGGAGGCAGAGACAGAGACAGAGGGAGAGACAGCGACAGAGACAGAGACAGAGACAGAGACAGAGACAGAGACAGAGACAGAGACAGAGACAGAGACAGAGACAGAGACAGAGACAGAGACAGAGACAGAGACAGAGACAGAGACAGAGACAGAGGCAGAGGCAGAGAAAGAGACAGAGACAGAGACAGAGACAGAGACAGAGACAGAGACAGAGACAGAGACAGAGACAGAGACAGAGACGGAGACAGAGACAGAGACAGAGACAGAGGCAGAGTCTCAGACAGAGAAAGAGACAGAGACAGAGACAGAGACAGAGACAGATACGGAGACAGAGACAGAGACAGAGACGGAGACAGAGACAGAGACAGAGACAGAGTCAGATACGGAGACAGAGACAGAGACAGAGACAGAGACAGACACAGAGCAAGAGAGAGAGACAGAGACAGACACAGAGACAGAGACAGAGACAGAGACAGAGACAGAGACAGAGACAGAGACAGAGACCGAGACAGACGCAGAGACTGAGACAGAGGCAGAGACAGAGACAGAGACAGAGACAGAGACGGAGACAAAGACCGAGACAGAGACAGAGACACAGACAGCGAGAGAGACAGAGACAGAGACAGAGACGGAGACAGAGTCAGAGACAGAGACAGAGACAGAGACAGAGACAGAGACAGAGACAGGGACAGAGACAGAGGCAGGGACGGAGACAGAGACAGAGACAGAGACAGAGACAGAGACAGAGACAGAGACAGAGACAGAGACAGAGACAGAGACAGAGACAGAGACAGAGACCGAGACAGACGCAGAGACAGACGCAGAGACAGATGCAGAGACAGAGACAGAGACAGAGACAGAGACAGAGACATAGACAGAGACAGAGACAGAGACAGAGACAGAGACGGAGACAGAGACAGAGACAGAGACAGAGACAGAGACAGAGACAGAGACGGAGACAGAGGCAGAGACGGAGACAGAGGCAGAGACACAGGCAGGGACAGAGACAGAGACAGAGACAGAAACAGAGACAGGGACGGAGACAGAGACAGAGACACAGACACAGACAGAGACAGAGACAGAGACAGAGACAGAGACAGAGACAGAGACAGAGACAGAGACGGAGACAGAGACAGAGACGGAGACAGAGGCAGAGACATATCCAGGGACGGAGACAGAGACAGAGACAGAGGGAGAGACAGCGACAGAGACAGGGGCAGAGACAGCGACAGGGACAGAGATAGAGACAGGGCAGAGACAGAGACAGAGACAGCGACAGAGACAGAGACAGAGACAGAGACAGAGACAGAGACGGAGACGGAGACAGAGGCAGAGACAGAGACAGAGACAGAGACAGAGACAGAGACAGAGACAGAGACAGAGACAGAGACAGAGACAGAGACAGAGACAGAGACAGAGACAGAGACAGAGACAGAGACAGAGACAGAGACAGAGACTGAGACAGAGGCAGAGACAGAGGCAGAGACAGAGGCAGAGACAGAGACAGAGACAGAGACAGAGACAGAGACAGAGACAGAGACAGAGACAGAGACTGAGACAGAGACAGAGACCGAGACAGACGCAGAGACAGACGCAGAGACAGATGCAGAGACAGAGACAGAGACAGAGACAGAGACAGAGACAGAGACAGAGACGGAGACAGAGACAGAGACAGAGACAGAGACAGAGACAGAGACAGAGACAGAGACAGAGACAGAGACAGAGACAGAGACAGAGACAGAGACGGAGACAGAGACAGAGACAGAGACAGAGACAGAGACAGCGGCAGAGACAGGGACGGAGACAGAGACAGAGACACAGGCACAGACAGAGACAGAGACAGAGACAGAGACAGAGACAGAGACAGAGTCAGAGACAGAGACAGAGGCAGAGGCAGAGAAAGAGACAGAGACAGAGACAGAGACAGAGACAGAGACAGAGACAGAGACAGGGACAGAGACCGAGACAGACGCAGAGACAGACGCAGAGACAGATGCAGAGACAGAGACAGAGACAGAGACAGAGGCAGAGACAGAGACAGAGACAGAGACAGAGACAGAGACAGAGACAGAGACAGAGACAGAGACAGAGACAGAGACAGAGACAGAGACAGAGACAGAGACGGAGACAGAGACAGAGACAGAGACAGAGACAGAGACAGAGACAGAGACAGAGACAGAGACAGAGACAGAGGCGGAGACAGAGGCAGAGACACAGGCAGGGACAGAGACAGAGACAGAGACAGAAACAGAGACAGAGACAGATACGGGGACAGAGACAGAGGCAGAGACAGAGACAGAGACAGAGACAGAGACGGAGACAGAGACAGAGACAGAGACAGCGGCAGAGACAGGGACGGAGACAGAGACAGAGACACAGACACAGACAGAGACAGAGACAGAGACAGAGACAGAGACGGAGACAGAGACAGAGACGGAGACAGAGGCAGAGACATATCCAGGGACGGAGACAGAGACAGAGACAGAGGGAGAGGCAGCGACAGAGACAGAGACAGAGACAGAGACAGAGACAGAGACAGAGACAGAGACAGAGACAGGGACAGAGACAGAGACAGAGACAGAGACAGAGTCAGAGACAGAGACAGAGGCAGAGACAGAGACAGGGACAGAGACAGAGTGAGGGACGGAGACAGAGACAGAGACAGAGACAGAGACAGAGACAGAGACAGAGACAGAGACAGGGACAGAGACAGAGACAGAGACAGAGACAGAGACAGAGACGGAGGCAGAGACAGAGACAGAGTCAGAGACAGGGACAGAGACGGAGACAGAGACAGAGGAAGAGACAGCGACAGAGAGAGACAGAGACAGAGACAGAGGCAGTGACAGAGACAGAGACAGAGACAGAGACAGAGACAGAGACAGAGTCAGAGACAGAGACAGAGGCAGAGGCAGAGAAAGAGACAGAGACAGAGACAGAGACAGAGACAGAGACAGAGACGGAGACAGAGACAGAGACAGAGACAGAGGCAGAGTCTCAGACAGAGAAAGAGACAGAGACAGAGACAGAGACAGAGACAGATACGGAGACAGACAGAGACAGAGACGGAGACAGAGACAGAGACAGAGACAGAGTCAGATACGGAGACAGAGACAGAGACAGAGACAGAGACAGAGACAGAGACAGAGCAAGAGAGAGAGACAGAGACAGAGACAGAGACAGAGACAGAGACAGAGACAGAGACAGAGACAGAGACAGAGACCGAGACAGACGCAGAGACTGAGACAGAGGCAGAGACAGAGACAGAGACAGAGACGGAGACAAAGACCGAGACAGAGACAGAGACACAGATAGCGAGAGAGACAGAGACAGAGACAGAGACAGAGACAGAGTCAGAGACAGAGACAGAGACAGAGACAGAGACAGGGACAGAGACAGAGTGAGGGACGGAGACAGAGACAGAGACAGAGACAGAGGCGGAGACAGAGACAGAGACGGAGACAGAGGCAGAGACATATCCAGGGACGGAGACAGAGACAGAGACAGAGGGAGAGACAGCGACAGAGACAGAGACGGAGACAGAGACACAGACAGAGAGAGAGACAGAGACAGAGGTAGAGACAGAGACAGAGACAGAGACAGAGACAGAGACAGAGACGGAGACAGAGGCAGAGACAGAGACAGGACAGAGACAGAGACAGAGACAGAGACAGAGACAGAGGCGGAGACACAGGCAGGGACAGAGACAGAGACAGAGACAGAAACAGAGACAGAGGCAGATACGGGGACAGAGACAGAGGCAGAGACAGAGACAGAGACAGAGACGGAGACAGAGACAGAGACAGAGACAGCGGCAGAGACAGGCACGGAGACAGAGACAGAGACACAGGCACAGACAGAGACAGAGACAGAGACAGAGACGGAGACAGAGACAGAGACGGAGACAGAGGCAGAGATATATCCAGGGACGGAGACAGAGACAGAGACAGAGGGAGAGACAGCGACAGAGACCGAGACGGAGACAGAGACACAGACAGAGAGAGAGACAGAGACAGAGGTAGAGACAGAGACAGAGACAGAGACAGAGACAGAGACAGAGGCAGAGATAGAGACAGAGACAGAGACAGAGACAGAGGGAGAGAGAGCGACAGAGGCAGAGACAGAGACAGAGACAGAGACAGAGACGGAGACAAAGACGGAGACAGGCGCAGGAACTGAGACAGAGGCAGAGACAGCGAAAGAGACAGGGGCAGAGACAGCGACAGAGACAGAGATAGAGACAGGGCAGAGACAGACACAGAGACAGAGACAGAGACAGAGACAGAGACAGAGACAGAGACAGAGACAGAGACAGAGACAGAGACAGAGACAGAGACAGAGACAGAGACAGAGACGGAGACAGAGGCAGAGACAGAGACAGAGACAGAGACAGAGACAGAGACAGAGACAGAGACACAGAGACATAGGCACGGAGGCAGAGAAACTGATACAGAGACAAAGAGACAGAGGCAGAGACACTCAGACAGAGACCCAGAGACAGAGACACAGAGACAGAGACAGAGAGATTCACAGAGACCGAGACACAATGACAGAGGCAGAGACACAGAGACGGATACACAGAGACAGAGATGCAGAGACAGAGACACAGAGACAGAGACAGAGACGGAGACAGAGGCAGAGACAGACACAGAGACGGAGGCAGAGACAGAGACAGAGACAGAGACAGTGACAGAGGCAGAGACAGAGACGGAGACAGAGACGGAGGCAGAGACAGAGACAGAGACAGAGACAGAGACAGAGACGGAGACAGAGGCAGAGACAGAGACGGAGACAGAGACAGAGGCTGAGACAGAGACAGAGGCAGAGACAGAGACAGAGACAGAGACAGAGACAGAGACAGAGACAGAGACAGAGACAGAGACAGAGACAGAGACAGGGACAGAGGCAGTGACAGAGACAGAGACAGAGACAGAGACGGAGGCAGAAACAGAGACAGAGACAGATACGGGGACAGAGACAGAGACAGAGACAGAGACGGAGACAGAGACAGAGACAGAGACAGAGACAGAGACAGAGACAGAGACAGAGACAGAGACAGAGACAGAGACAGAGACAGAGACCGAGACAGACGCAGAGACAGAGACACAGACAGAGACAGAGACAGTGTCAGAGACAGAAACACAGAGAGAGACGGAGGCAGAGGCAGAGACAGAGACAGAGTCAGAGACAGAGACAGAGACGGAGACAGAGGCGGAGACACAGGCAGGGACAGAGACAGAGACAGAGACAGAAACAGAGACAGAGGCAGATACGGGGACAGAGACAGAGGCAGAGACAGAGACAGAGACAGAGACGGAGACAGAGACCTCGGCAGAGACAGGGACGGAGACAGAGACAGAGACACAGGCACAGACAGAGACAGAGACAGAGACAGAGACAGAGACGGAGACAGAGACAGAGACGGAGACAGAGGCAGAGACATAACCAGGGACGGAGGCAGAGACAGAGACAGAGGGAGAGACAGCGACAGAGACAGAGACAGAGACAGAGACAGAGACAGAGACAGAGACAGAGACAGAGACAGAGACAGAGACAGAGACAGAGGCAGAGACAGAGACAGAGACAGAGACAGAGACAGAGACAGAGACAGAGACAGAGACAGAGACAGAGACAGAGACAGAGACAGAGACAGAGACAGAGACAGAGACAGAGACAGAGACAGAGACAGAGACAGAGACAGAGACAGAGACAGAGACAGAGACAGAGACAGAGACAGAGACAGAGACAGGGACAGAGACAGAGACGGAGGCAGAAACAGAGACAGAGACTGATACGGGGACAGAGACAGAGACAGAGACAGAGACGGAGACAGAGACAGAGACAGAGACAGAGACAGAGACAGAGACAGAGACAGAGACAGAGACAGAGACCGAGACAGACGCAGAGACAGAGACACAGACAGAGACAGAGACAGTTTCAGAGACAGAAACACAGAGAGAGACGGAGACAGAGGCAGAGACAGAGACAGAGTCAGAGACAGAGACAGAGACGGAGACAGAGGCGGAGACACAGGCAGGGACAGAGACAGAGACAGAGACAGAGACAGAAACAGAGACAGAGGCAGATACGGGGACAGAGACAGAGGCAGAGACAGAGACAGAGACAGAGACGGAGACAGAGACAGAGACAGAGACAGAGACAGCGGCAGAGACAGGGACGGAGACAGAGACAGAGACGGAGACAGAGGCAGAGACATATCCAGGGACGGAGACAGAGACAGAGACAGAGGGAGAGACAGAGACAGAGACAGAGACAGAGACAGAGACAGAGACCGAGACAGACGCAGAGACTGAGACAGAGGCAGAGACAGAGACGGAGACAGAGACGGAGACAAAGACCGAGACAGAGACAGAGACACAGATAGCGAGAGAGACAGAGACAGAGACAGAGACAGAGACAGAGTCAGAGACAGAGACAGAGACAGAGACAGAGACAGAGACAGGGACAGAGACAGAGTGAGGGACGGAGACAGAGACAGAGACAGAGACAGAGGCGGAGACAGAGACAGAGACGGAGACAGAGGCAGAGACATATCCAGGGACGGAGACAGAGACAGAGACAGAGGGAGAGACAGCGACAGAGACAGAGACGGAGACAGAGACACAGACAGAGAGAGAGACAGAGACAGAGGTAGAGACAGAGACAGAGACAGAGACAGAGACAGAGACAGAGACAGAGACGGAGACAGAGGCAGAGACAGAGACAGAGACAGAGACAGAGACAGAGACAGAGACAGAGACAGAGGCGGAGACACAGGCAGGGACAGAGACAGAGACAGAGACAGAAACAGAGACAGAGGCAGATACGGGGACAGAGACAGAGGCAGAGACAGAGACAGAGACAGAGACGGAGACAGAGACAGAGACAGAGACAGAGACAGAGACAGCGGCAGAGACAGGGACGGAGACAGAGACAGAGACACAGGCACAGACAGAGACAGAGACAGAGACAGAGACGGTGACAGAGGCAGAGACAGAGACAGAGACAGAGACAGAGACGGAGACAAAGACGGAGACAGGCGCAGGAACTGAGACAGAGGCAGAGACAGCGAAAGAGACAGGGGCAGAGACAGCGACAGAGACAGAGATAGAGACAGGGCAGAGACAGACACAGAGACAGAGACAGAGACAGAGACAGAGACAGAGACAGAGACAGAGACAGAGACAGAGACAGAGACAGAGACAGAGACAGAGACGGAGACAGAGGCAGAGACAGAGACAGAGACAGAGACAGAGACAGAGACAGAGACAGAGACAGAGACAGAGACAGAGACACAGAGACATAGGCACGGAGGCAGAGAAACTGATACAGAGACAAAGAGACAGAGGCAGAGACACTCAGACAGAGACCCAGAGACAGAGACACAGAGACAGAGACGGAGAGATTCACAGAGACCGAGACACAATGACAGAGGCAGAGACACAGAGACGGATACACAGAGACAGAGATGCAGAGACAGAGACACAGAGACAGAGACAGAGACGGAGACAGAGGCAGAGACAGACACAGAGACGGAGGCAGAGACAGAGACAGAGACAGAGACAGTGACAGAGGCAGAGACAGAGACGGAGACAGAGACGGAGGCAGAGACAGAGACAGAGACAGAGACAGAGACAGAGACGGAGACAGAGGCAGAGACAGAGACGGAGACAGAGACAGAGGCTGAGACAGAGACAGAGGCAGAGACAGAGACAGAGACAGAGACAGAGACAGAGACAGAGACAGAGACAGAGACAGAGACAGGGACAGAGGCAGTGACAGAGGCAGAGACAGAGACAGAGACGGAGGCAGAAACAGAGACAGAGACAGATACGGGGACAGAGACAGAGACAGAGACAGAGACGGAGACAGAGACAGAGACAGAGACAGAGACAGAGACAGAGACAGAGACAGAGACAGAGACAGAGACAGAGACAGAGACAGAGACCGAGACAGACGCAGAGACAGAGACACAGACAGAGACAGAGACAGTGTCAGAGACAGAAACACAGAGAGAGACGGAGACAGAGGCAGAGACAGAGACAGAGTCAGAGACAGAGACAGAGACGGAGACAGAGGCGGAGACACAGGCAGGGACAGAGACAGAGACAGAGACAGAAACAGAGACAGAGGCAGATACGGGGACAGAGACAGAGGCAGAGACAGAGACAGAGACAGAGACGGAGACAGAGACAGAGACAGAGACAGCGGCAGAGACAGGGACGGAGACAGAGACAGAGACACAGGCACAGACAGAGACAGAGACAGAGACAGAGACGGAGACAGAGACAGAGACGGAGACAGAGGCAGAGACATAACCAGGGACGGAGGCAGAGACAGAGACAGAGGGAGAGACAGCGACAGAGACAGAGACAGAGACAGACACAGAGACGGAGGCAGAGACAGAGACAGAGACAGAGACAGTGACAGAGGCAGAGACAGAGACGGAGACAGAGACGGAGACAGAGACAGAGACACAGACAGAGACAGAGACAGTGTCAGAGACAGAAACACAAAGAGAGACGGAGACAGAGGCAGAGACAGAGACAGAGTCAGAGACAGAGACAGAGACGGAGACAGAGGCAGAGACAGACACAGAGACGAAGGCAGAGACAGAGACAGAGACAGAGACAGTGACAGAGGCAGAGACAGAGACGGAGACAGAGACGGAGGCAGAGACAGAGACAGAGACAGAGACAGAGACAGAGACAGAGACAGAGACCGAGACAGACGCAGAGACAGAGACACAGACAGAGACAGAGACAGTGTCAGAGACAGAAACACAGAGAGAGACGGAGACAGAGGCAGAGACAGAGACAGAGTCAGGGACAGAGACAGAGACGGAGACAGAGGCGGAGACACAGGCAGGGACAGAGACAGAGACAGAGACAGAAACAGAGACAGAGGCAGATACGGGGACAGAGACAGAGGCAGAGACAGAGACAGAGACAGAGACGGAGACAGAGACAGAGACAGAGACAGCGGCAGAGACAGAGACAGAGACAGAGGCAGAGACAGAGACAGAGACAGAGACAGAGACAGAGACAGAGACAGAGACAGAGACAGAGACAGAGACAGAGACAGAGACAGAGACAGAGACAGAGACAGAGACAGAGACAGAGACAGAGACAGAGACAGAGACAGAGACAGAGACAGAGACAGAGACAGAGACAGAGACAGAGACAGAGACAGAGACAGAGACAGAGACAGAGACAGAGACAGAGACAGAGACAGAGACAGAGACAGACACAGAGACAGAGACAGAGACAGAGACAGAGACAGAGACAGAGACAGGGACAGAGACAGAGACGGAGACAGAGACAGAGACAGAGACGGAGACAGAGGCAGAGACATATCCAGGGACGGAGACAGAGACAGAGACAGAGGGAGAGACAGCGACAGAGACAGAGACGGAGACAGAGACACAGACAGAGAGAGAGACAGAGACAGAGGTAGAGACAGAGACAGAGACAGAGACAGAGACAGAGACAGAGGCAGAGATAGAGACAGAGACAGAGACAGAGACAGAGGGAGAGAGAGCGACAGAGGCAGAGACAGAGACAGAGACAGAGACAGAGACGGAGACAGAGACGGAGACAGACGCAGGAACTGAGACAGAGGCAGAGACAGCGAAAGAGACAGGGGCAGAGACAGCGACAGAGACAGAGATAGAGACAGGGCAGAGACAGACACAGAGACAGAGACAGAGACAGAGACAGAGACAGAGACAGAGACAGAGACAGAGACAGAGACAGAGACAGAGACAGAGACAGAGACAGAGACAGAGACAGAGACAGAGACAGAGACAGAGACAGAGACAGAGACAGAGACAGAGACAGAGACAGAGACAGAGACAGAGACAGAGACAGAGACAGAGACAGAGACAGAGACAGAGACAGAGACAGAGACAGAGACAGGGACAGAGACAGAGACGGAGACAGAGACAGAGACAGAGACGGAGACAGAGGCAGAGACATATCCAGGGACGGAGACAGAGACAGAGACAGAGGGAGAGACAGCGACAGAGACAGAGACGGAGACAGAGACACAGACAGAGAGAGAGACAGAGACAGAGGTAGAGACAGAGACAGAGACAGAGACAGAGACAGAGACAGAGGCAGAGATAGAGACAGAGACAGAGACAGAGACAGAGGGAGAGAGTGCGACAGAGGCAGAGACAGAGACAGAGACAGAGACAGAGACGGAGACAGAGACGGAGACAGACGCAGGAACTGAGACAGAGGCAGAGACAGCGAAAGAGACAGGGGCAGAGACAGCGACAGAGAGAGAGATAGAGACAGGGCAGAGACAGACACAGAGACAGAGACAGAGACAGAGACAGAGACAGAGACAGAGACAGAGACAGAGACAGAGACAGAGACAGAGACAGAGACAGAGACGGAGACAGAGGCAGAGACAGAGACGGAGACAGAGACAGAGACAGAGACACAGACAGAGACAGAGACAGAGACAGAGACCGAGACAGACGCAGAGACTGAGACAGAGGCAGAGACAGAGACAGAGACAGAGACAGAGACGGAGACAAAGACCGAGACAGAGACAGAGACACAGACAGCGAGAGAGACAGAGACAGAGACAGAGACAGATACGGAGACAGACAGAGACAGAGACGGAGACAGAGACAGAGACAGAGACAGAGACAGAGGCAGAGGCAGAGAAAGAGACAGAGACAGAGACAGAGACAGAGACAGAGACAGAGACAGAGACAGAGACGGAGACAGAGACAGAGGCAGAGACAGAGGCAGAGACAGAGACAGAGACAGAGACAGAGACAGAGGGAGAGACAGCGACAGAGACAGAGACAGAGACAGAGACAGAGACAGAGACAGAGACAGAGACAGAGACAGAGACAGAGACAGAGACAGAGACAGAGTCAGAGACAGGGACAGAGACGGAGACAGAGACAGAGGAAGAGACAGCGACAGAGAGAGACAGAGACAGAGACAGAGGCAGTGACAGAGACAGAGACAGAGACAGAGACAGAGACAGAGACAGAGACAGAGACAGAGACAGAGACAGAGACAGAGACAGAGGCAGAGGCAGAGAAAGAGACAGAGACAGAGACAGAGACAGAGACAGAGACAGAGACGGAGACAGAGACAGAGACAGAGACAGAGGCAGAGTCTCAGACAGAGAAAGAGACAGAGACAGAGACAGAGACAGAGACAGATACGGAGACAGACAGAGACAGAGACGGAGACAGAGACAGAGACAGAGACAGAGACAGAGACAGAGACCGAGACAGACGCAGAGACTGAGACAGAGGCAGAGACAGAGACAGAGACAGAGACAGAGACAGAGACGGAGACAAAGACCGAGACAGAGACAGAGACACAGACAGCGAGAGAGACAGGGGCAGAGACAGAGACAGAGACAGAGACAGAGTCAGAGACAGAGACAGAGACAGAGACAGAGACAGAGACAGGGACAGAGACAGAGTGAGGGACGGAGACAGAGACAGAGACAGAGACAGAGACAGAGACAGAGACAGAGACAGAGACAGAGACAGAGACAGGGACAGAGACAGAGACAGAGACAGAGACAGAGACAGAGACGGAGGCAGAGACAGAGACAGAGTCAGAGACAGGGACAGAGACGGAGACAGAGACAGAGGAAGAGACAGCGACAGAGAGAGACAGAGACAGAGACAGAGGCAGTGACAGAGACAGAGACAGAGACAGAGACAGAGACAGAGACAGAGGCAGAGGCAGAGAAAGAGACAGAGACAGAGACAGAGACAGAGCCAGAGACAGGGACAGAGACAGAGTGAGGGACGGAGACAGAGACAGAGACAGAGACAGAGACAGAGACAGAGACAGAGACGGAGACAAAGACCGAGACAGAGACAGAGACACAGACAGCGAGAGAGACAGAGACAGAGACAGAGACAGAGACAGAGACAGAGTCAGAGACAGAGACAGAGACAGAGACAGAGACAGGGACAGAGACAGAGTGAGGGACGGAGACAGAGACAGAGACAGAGACAGAGACAGAGACAGAGACAGAGACAGAGACAGAGACAGAGACAGGGACAGAGACAGAGACAGAGACAGAGACAGAGACAGAGACGGAGGCAGAGACAGAGACAGAGTCAGAGACAGGGACAGAGACGGAGACAGAGACAGTGGAAGAGACAGCGACAGAGAGAGACAGAGACAGAGACAGAGGCAGTGACAGAGACAGAGACAGAGACAGAGACACAGACAGCGAGAGAGACAGAGACAGAGACAGAGACAGAGACAGAGACAGAGTCAGAGACAGACACAGAGACAGAGACAGAGACAGGGACAGAGACAGAGTGAGGGACGGAGACAGAGACAGAGACAGAGACAGAGACAGAGACAGAGACAGAGACAGAGTCAGAGACAGGGACAGAGACGGAGACAGAGACAGAGGAAGAGACAGCGACAGAGAGAGACAGCGACAGAGACAGAGGCAGTGACAGAGACAGAGACAGAGACAGAGACAGAGACAGAGACAGAGACAGAGACAGAGGCAGAGTCTCAGACAGAGAAAGAGACAGAGACAGAGACAGAGACAGAGACAGAGACAGATACGGAGACAGACAGAGACAGAGACGGAGACAGAGACAGAGACAGAGACAGAGACAGAGACAGAGACAGAGACCGAGACAGACGCAGAGACTGAGACAGAGGCAGAGACAGAGACAGAGACAGAGACAGAGACGGAGACAAAGACCGAGACAGAGACAGAGACACAGACAGCGAGAGAGACAGAGTCAGAGACAGAGACAGAGACAGAGACAGGGACAGAGACAGAGTGAGGGACGGAGACAGAGACAGAGACAGAGACAGAGACAGAGGGAGAGACAGCGACAGAGACAGAGACAGAGACAGAGACTGAGACAGAGGCAGAGACAGAGACAGAGACGGAGACAAAGACCGAGACAGAGACAGAGACACAGACAGAGAGAGAGACAGAGACAGAGGTAGAGACAGAGACAGAGACAGAGACAGAGACAGAGACAGAGACAGAGGCAGAGATAGAGACAGAGACAGAGACAGAGACAGAGACAGAGACTGAGACAGAGGCAGAGACAGAGGCAGAGACAGAGGCAGAGACAGAGGCAGAGACAGAGGCAGAGACAGAGACAGAGACAGAGACAGAGACAGAGACAGAGACAGAGACGGAGACAAAGACCGAGACAGAGACAGAGACACAGACAGAGAGAGAGACAGAGACGGAGACAGAGACAGAGACAGAGACAGAGACGGAGACAGAGACAGAGACAGAGACAGTGTCAGAGACAGAAACACAGAGAGAGACGGAGACAGAGGCAGAGACAGAGACAGAGACAGAGACGGAGACAGAGACAGAGACAGAGACAGCGGCAGAGACAGGGACGGAGACAGAGACAGAGACACAGGCACAGACAGAGACAGAGACAGAGACAGAGACGGAGACAGAGACAGAGACGGAGACAGAGGCAGAGACATAACCAGGGACGGAGGCAGAGACAGAGACAGAGGGGGAGACAGCGACAGAGACAGAGACAGAGACAGAGACAGAGACAGAGACAGAGACAGAGACAGAGACAGAGACAGAGACAGAGGCAGAGACAGAGACAGAGACAGAGACAGAGACAGAGACAGAGACAGAGACAGAGACAGAGACAGAGACAGAGACAGAGACAGAGACAGAGACAGAGACAGAGACAGAGACAGAGACAGAGACAGAGACAGAGACAGAGACAGAGACAGAGACAGAGACAGAGACAGAGACAGAGACAGAGACAGAGACAGAGACAGAGGCAGAGACAGAGACAGGGACAGAGACAGAGACAGAGACAGAGACAGAGTCAGAGACAGAGACAGAGGCAGAGACAGAGACAGGGACAGAGACAGAGTGAGGGACGGAGACAGAGACAGAGACAGAGACAGAGACAGAGACAGAGACAGAGACAGAGACAGGGACAGAGACAGAGACAGAGACAGAGACAGAGACAGAGACGGAGGCAGAGACAGAGACAGAGTCAGAGACAGGGACAGAGACGGAGACAGAGACAGAGGAAGAGACAGCGACAGAGAGAGACAGAGACAGAGACAGAGGCAGTGACAGAGACAGAGACAGAGACAGAGACAGAGACAGAGACAGAGTCAGAGACAGAGACAGAGGCAGAGGCAGAGAAAGAGACAGAGACAGAGACAGAGACAGAGACAGAGACAGAGACGGAGACAGAGACAGAGACAGAGACAGAGGCAGAGTCTCAGACAGAGAAAGAGACAGAGACAGAGACAGAGACAGAGACAGATACGGAGACAGACAGAGACAGAGACGGAGACAGAGACAGAGACAGAGACAGAGTCAGATACGGAGACAGAGACAGAGACAGAGACAGAGACAGAGACAGAGACAGAGCAAGAGAGAGAGACAGAGACAGAGACAGAGACAGAGACAGAGACAGAGACAGAGACAGAGACAGAGACAGAGACCGAGACAGACGCAGAGACTGAGACAGAGGCAGAGACAGAGACAGAGACAGAGACAGAGACGGAGACAAAGACCGAGACAGAGACAGAGACACAGATAGCGAGAGAGACAGAGACAGAGACAGAGACAGAGACAGAGTCAGAGACAGAGACAGAGACAGAGACAGAGACAGGGACAGAGACAGAGTGAGGGACGGAGACAGAGACAGAGACAGAGACAGAGGCGGAGACAGAGACAGAGACGGAGACAGAGGCAGAGACATATCCAGGGACGGAGACAGAGACAGAGACAGAGGGAGAGACAGCGACAGAGACAGAGACGGAGACAGAGACACAGACAGAGAGAGAGACAGAGACAGAGGTAGAGACAGAGACAGAGACAGAGACAGAGACAGAGACAGAGACGGAGACAGAGGCAGAGACAGAGACAGGACAGAGACAGAGACAGAGACAGAGACAGAGACAGAGGCGGAGACACAGGCAGGGACAGAGACAGAGACAGAAACAGAGACAGAGGCAGATACGGGGACAGAGACAGAGGCAGAGACAGAGACAGAGACAGAGACGGAGACAGAGACAGAGACAGAGACAGCGGCAGAGACAGGCACGGAGACAGAGACAGAGACACAGGCACAGACAGAGACAGAGACAGAGACAGAGACGGAGACAGAGACAGAGACGGAGACAGAGGCAGAGATATATCCAGGGACGGAGACAGAGACAGAGACAGAGGGAGAGACAGCGACAGAGACCGAGACGGAGACAGAGACACAGACAGAGAGAGAGACAGAGACAGAGGTAGAGACAGAGACAGAGACAGAGACAGAGACAGAGACAGAGGCAGAGATAGAGACAGAGACAGAGACAGAGACAGAGGGAGAGAGAGCGACAGAGGCAGAGACAGAGACAGAGACAGAGACAGAGACGGAGACAAAGACGGAGACAGGCGCAGGAACTGAGACAGAGGCAGAGACAGCGAAAGAGACAGGGGCAGAGACAGCGACAGAGACAGAGATAGAGACAGGGCAGAGACAGACACAGAGACAGAGACAGAGACAGAGACAGAGACAGAGACAGAGACAGAGACAGAGACAGAGACAGAGACAGAGACAGAGACAGAGACAGAGACAGAGACGGAGACAGAGGCAGAGACAGAGACAGAGACAGAGACAGAGACAGAGACAGAGACAGAGACACAGAGACATAGGCACGGAGGCAGAGAAACTGATACAGAGACAAAGAGACAGAGGCAGAGACACTCAGACAGAGACCCAGAGACAGAGACACAGAGACAGAGACAGAGAGATTCACAGAGACCGAGACACAATGACAGAGGCAGAGACACAGAGACGGATACACAGAGACAGAGATGCAGAGACAGAGACACAGAGACAGAGACAGAGACGGAGACAGAGGCAGAGACAGACACAGAGACGGAGGCAGAGACAGAGACAGAGACAGAGACAGTGACAGAGGCAGAGACAGAGACGGAGACAGAGACGGAGGCAGAGACAGAGACAGAGACAGAGACAGAGACAGAGACGGAGACAGAGGCAGAGACAGAGACGGAGACAGAGACAGAGGCTGAGACAGAGACAGAGGCAGAGACAGAGACACAGACAGAGACAGAGACAGAGACAGAGACAGAGACAGAGACAGAGACAGAGACAGAGACAGAGACAGGGACAGAGGCAGTGACAGAGACAGAGACAGAGACAGAGACGGAGGCAGAAACAGAGACAGAGACAGATACGGGGACAGAGACAGAGACAGAGACAGAGACGGAGACAGAGACAGAGACAGAGACAGAGACAGAGACAGAGACAGAGACAGAGACAGAGACAGAGACAGAGACAGAGACAGAGACCGAGACAGACGCAGAGACAGAGACACAGACAGAGACAGAGACAGTGTCAGAGACAGAAACACAGAGAGAGACGGAGGCAGAGGCAGAGACAGAGACAGAGTCAGAGTCAGAGACAGAGACAGAGACGGAGACAGAGGCGGAGACACAGGCAGGGACAGAGACAGAGACAGAGACAGAAACAGAGACAGAGGCAGATACGGGGACAGAGACAGAGGCAGAGACAGAGACAGAGACAGAGACGGAGACAGAGACAGCGGCAGAGACAGGGACGGAGACAGAGACAGAGACACAGGCACAGACAGAGACAGAGACAGAGACAGAGACAGAGACGGAGACAGAGACAGAGACGGAGACAGAGGCAGAGACATAACCAGGGACGGAGGCAGAGACAGAGACAGAGGGAGAGACAGCGACAGAGACAGAGACAGAGACAGAGACAGAGACAGAGACAGAGACAGAGACAGAGACAGAGACAGAGACAGAGACAGAGACAGAGGCAGAGACAGAGACAGAGACAGAGACAGAGACAGAGACAGAGACAGAGACAGAGACAGAGACAGAGACAGAGACAGAGACAGAGACAGAGACAGAGACAGAGACAGAGACAGAGACAGAGACAGAGACAGAGACAGAGACAGAGACAGAGACAGAGACAGAGACAGAGACAGAGACAGAGACAGAGACAGAGACAGAGACAGGGACAGAGACAGAGACGGAGGCAGAAACAGAGACAGAGACTGATACGGGGACAGAGACAGAGACAGAGACAGAGACGGAGACAGAGACAGAGACAGAGACAGAGACAGAGACAGAGACAGAGACAGAGACAGAGACAGAGACAGAGACCGAGACAGACGCAGAGACAGAGACACAGACAGAGACAGAGACAGTTTCAGAGACAGAAACACAGAGAGAGACGGAGACAGAGGCAGAGACAGAGACAGAGTCAGAGACAGAGACAGAGACGGAGACAGAGGCGGAGACACAGGCAGGGACAGAGACAGAGACAGAGACAGAGACAGAAACAGAGACAGAGGCAGATACGGGGACAGAGACAGAGGCAGAGACAGAGACAGAGACAGAGACGGAGACAGAGACAGAGACAGAGACAGAGACAGCGGCAGAGACAGGGACGGAGACAGAGACAGAGACGGAGACAGAGGCAGAGACATATCCAGGGACGGAGACAGAGACAGAGACAGAGGGAGAGACAGAGACAGAGACAGAGACAGAGACAGAGACAGAGACCGAGACAGACGCAGAGACTGAGACAGAGGCAGAGACAGAGACGGAGACAGAGACGGAGACAAAGACCGAGACAGAGACAGAGACACAGATAGCGAGAGAGACAGAGACAGAGACAGAGACAGAGACAGAGTCAGAGACAGAGACAGAGACAGAGACAGAGACAGAGACAGGGACAGAGACAGAGTGAGGGACGGAGACAGAGACAGAGACAGAGACAGAGGCGGAGACAGAGACAGAGACGGAGACAGAGGCAGAGACATATCCAGGGACGGAGACAGAGACAGAGACAGAGGGAGAGACAGCGACAGAGACAGAGACGGAGACAGAGACACAGACAGAGAGAGAGACAGAGACAGAGGTAGAGACAGAGACAGAGACAGAGACAGAGACAGAGACAGAGACGGAGACAGAGGCAGAGACAGAGACAGAGACAGAGACAGAGACAGAGACAGAGACAGAGACAGAGGCGGAGACACAGGCAGGGACAGAGACAGAGACAGAGACAGAAACAGAGACAGAGGCAGATACGGGGACAGAGACAGAGGCAGAGACAGAGACAGAGACAGAGACGGAGACAGAGACAGAGACAGAGACAGAGATAGAGACAGCGGCAGAGACAGGGACGGAGACAGAGACAGAGACACAGGCACAGACAGAGACAGAGACAGAGACAGAGACGGAGACAGAGGCAGAGACAGAGACAGAGACAGAGACAGAGACGGAGACAAAGACGGAGACAGGCGCAGGAACTGGGACAGAGGCAGAGACAGCGAAAGAGACAGGGGCAGAGACAGCGACAGAGACAGAGATAGAGACAGGGCAGAGACAGACACAGAGACAGAGACAGAGACAGAGACAGAGACAGAGACAGAGACAGAGACAGAGACAGAGACAGAGACAGAGACAGAGACAGAGACGGAGACAGAGGCAGAGACAGAGACAGAGACAGAGACAGAGACAGAGACAGAGACAGAGACAGAGACAGAGACACAGAGACATAGGCACGGAGGCAGAGAAACTGATACAGAGACAAAGAGACAGAGGCAGAGACACTCAGACAGAGACCCAGAGACAGAGACACAGAGACAGAGACGGAGAGATTCACAGAGACCGAGACACAATGACAGAGGCAGAGACACAGAGACGGATACACAGAGACAGAGATGCAGAGACAGAGACACAGAGACAGAGACAGAGACGGAGACAGAGGCAGAGACAGACACAGAGACGGAGGCAGAGGCAGAGACAGAGACAGAGACAGTGACAGAGGCAGAGACAGAGACGGAGACAGAGACGGAGGCAGAGACAGAGACAGAGACAGAGACAGAGACAGAGACGGAGACAGAGGCAGAGACAGAGACGGAGACAGAGACAGAGACAGAGACAGAGACAGAGACAGAGACAGAGACAGAGACAGAGACAGAGACAGAGGCAGAGACAGAGACAGAGACAGAGACAGAGACAGAGACAGAGACAGAGACAGAGACAGAGACAGAGACAGAGACAGAGACAGAGACAGAGACAGAGACAGAGACAGAGACAGAGACAGAGACAGAGACAGAGACAGAGACAGAGACAGAGACAGAGACAGAGACAGAGACAGAGACAGAGACAGAGACAGAGACAGGGACAGAGACAGAGACGGAGGCAGAAACAGAGACAGAGACTGATACGGGGACAGAGACAGAGACAGAGACAGAGACGGAGACAGAGACAGAGACAGAGACAGAGACAGAGACAGGGACAGAGACAGAGACAGAGACAGAGACAGAGACCGAGACAGACGCAGAGACAGAGACACAGACAGAGACAGAGACAGTTTCAGAGACAGAAACACAGAGAGAGACGGAGACAGAGGCAGAGACAGAGACAGAGACGGAGACAGAGGCGGAGACACAGGCAGGGACAGAGACAGAGACAGAGACAGAGACAGAAACAGAGACAGAGGCAGATACGGGGACAGAGACAGAGGCAGAGACAGAGACAGAGACAGAGACGGAGACAGAGACAGAGACAGAGACAGAGACAGCGGCAGAGACAGGGACGGAGACAGAGACAGAGACGGAGACAGAGGCAGAGACATATCCAGGGACGGAGACAGAGACAGAGACAGAGGGAGAGACAGAGACAGAGACAGAGACAGAGACAGAGACAGAGACCGAGACAGACGCAGAGACTGAGACAGAGGCAGAGACAGAGACGGAGACAGAGACGGAGACAAAGACCGAGACAGAGACAGAGACACAGATAGCGAGAGAGACAGAGACAGAGACAGAGACAGAGACAGAGTCAGAGACAGAGACAGAGACAGAGACAGAGACAGAGACAGGGACAGAGACAGAGTGAGGGACGGAGACAGAGACAGAGACAGAGACAGAGGCGGAGACAGAGACAGAGACGGAGACAGAGGCAGAGACATATCCAGGGACGGAGACAGAGACAGAGACAGAGGGAGAGACAGCGACAGAGACAGAGACGGAGACAGAGACACAGACAGAGAGAGAGACAGAGACAGAGGTAGAGACAGAGACAGAGACAGAGACAGAGACAGAGACAGAGACGGAGACAGAGGCAGAGACAGAGACAGAGACAGAGACAGAGACAGAGACAGAGACAGAGACAGAGACAGAGGCGGAGACACAGGCAGGGACAGAGACAGAGACAGAGACAGAAACAGAGACAGAGGCAGATACGGGGACAGAGACAGAGGCAGAGACAGAGACAGAGACAGAGACGGAGACAGAGACAGAGACAGAGACAGAGACAGAGACAGCGGCAGAGACAGGGACGGAGACAGAGACAGAGACACAGGCACAGACAGAGACAGAGACAGAGACAGAGACGGAGACAGAGGCAGAGACAGAGACAGAGACAGAGACAGAGACGGAGACAAAGACGGAGACAGGCGCAGGAACTGAGACAGAGGCAGAGACAGCGAAAGAGACAGGGGCAGAGACAGCGACAGAGACAGAGATAGAGACAGGGCAGAGACAGACACAGAGACAGAGACAGAGACAGAGACAGAGACAGAGACAGAGACAGAGACAGAGACAGAGACAGAGACAGAGACAGAGACAGAGACGGAGACAGAGGCAGAGACAGAGACAGAGACAGAGACAGAGACAGAGACAGAGACAGAGACAGAGACAGAGACAGAGACACAGAGACATAGGCACGGAGGCAGAGAAACTGATACAGAGACAAAGAGACAGAGGCAGAGACACTCAGACAGAGACCCAGAGACAGAGACACAGAGACAGAGACGGAGAGATTCACAGAGACCGAGACACAATGACAGAGGCAGAGACACAGAGACGGATACACAGAGACAGAGATGCAGAGACAGAGACACAGAGACAGAGACAGAGACGGAGACAGAGGCAGAGACAGACACAGAGACGGAGGCAGAGACAGAGACAGAGACAGAGACAGTGACAGAGGCAGAGACAGAGACGGAGACAGAGACGGAGGCAGAGACAGAGACAGAGACAGAGACAGAGACAGAGACGGAGACAGAGGCAGAGACAGAGACGGAGACAGAGACAGAGGCTGAGACAGAGACAGAGGCAGAGACAGAGACAGAGACAGAGACAGAGACAGAGACAGAGACAGAGACAGAGACAGAGACGGAGGCAGAAACAGAGACAGAGACAGATACGGGGACAGAGACAGAGACAGAGACAGAGACGGAGACAGAGACAGAGACAGAGACAGAGACAGAGACAGAGACAGAGACAGAGACAGAGACAGAGACAGAGACAGAGACAGAGACAGAGACCGAGACAGACGCAGAGACAGAGACACAGACAGAGACAGAGACAGTGTCAGAGACAGAAACACAGAGAGAGACGGAGACAGAGGCAGAGACAGAGACAGAGTCAGAGACAGAGACAGAGACGGAGACAGAGGCGGAGACACAGGCAGGGACAGAGACAGAGACAGAGACAGAAACAGAGACAGAGGCAGATACGGGGACAGAGACAGAGGCAGAGACAGAGACAGAGACAGAGACGGAGACAGAGACAGAGACAGAGACAGCGGCAGAGACAGGGACGGAGACAGAGACAGAGACACAGGCACAGACAGAGACAGAGACAGAGACAGAGACGGAGACAGAGACAGAGACGGAGACAGAGGCAGAGACATAACCAGGGACGGAGGCAGAGACAGAGACAGAGGGAGAGACAGCGACAGAGACAGAGACAGAGACAGACACAGAGACGGAGGCAGAGACAGAGACAGAGACAGAGACAGTGACAGAGGCAGAGACAGAGACGGAGACAGAGACGGAGACAGAGACAGAGACACAGACAGAGACAGAGACAGTGTCAGAGACAGAAACACAAAGAGAGACGGAGACAGAGGCAGAGACAGAGACAGAGTCAGAGACAGAGACAGAGACGGAGACAGAGGCAGAGACAGACACAGAGACGAAGGCAGAGACAGAGACAGAGACAGAGACAGTGACAGAGGCAGAGACAGAGACGGAGACAGAGACGGAGGCAGAGACAGAGACAGAGACAGAGACAGAGACAGAGACAGAGACAGAGACCGAGACAGACGCAGAGACAGAGACACAGACAGAGACAGAGACAGTGTCAGAGACAGAAACACAGAGAGAGACGGAGACAGAGGCAGAGACAGAGACAGAGTCAGAGACAGAGACAGAGACGGAGACAGAGGCGGAGACACAGGCAGGGACAGAGACAGAGACAGAGACAGAAACAGAGACAGAGGCAGATACGGGGACAGAGACAGAGGCAGAGACAGAGGCAGAGACAGAGACAGAGACAGAGACAGAGACAGAGACGGAGACAGAGGCAGAGACAGAGACGGAGACAGAGACAGAGGCTGAGACAGAGACAGAGGCAGAGACAGAGACAGAGACAGAGACAGAGACAGAGACAGAGACAGAGACAGAGACAGAGACAGAGACAGGGACAGAGGCAGTGACAGAGGCAGAGACAGAGACAGAGACGGAGGCAGAAACAGAGACAGAGACAGATACGGGGACAGAGACAGAGACAGAGACAGAGACGGAGACAGAGACAGAGACAGAGACAGAGACAGAGACAGAGACAGAGACAGAGACAGAGACAGAGACAGAGACAGAGACCGAGACAGACGCAGAGACAGAGACACAGACAGAGACAGATACAGTGTCAGAGACAGAAACACAGAGAGAGACGGAGACAGAGGCAGAGACAGAGACAGAGTCAGAGACAGAGACAGAGACGGAGACAGAGGCGGAGACACAGGCAGGGACAGAGACAGAGACAGAGACAGAAACAGAGACAGAGGCAGATACGGGGACAGAGACAGAGGCAGAGACAGAGACAGAGACAGAGACGGAGACAGAGACAGAGACAGAGACAGCGGCAGAGACAGGGACGGAGACAGAGACAGAGACACAGGCACAGACAGAGACAGAGACAGAGACAGAGACGGAGACAGAGACAGAGACGGAGACAGAGGCAGAGACATAACCAGGGACGGAGGCAGAGACAGAGACAGAGGGAGAGACAGCGACAGAGACAGAGACAGAGACAGACACAGAGACGGAGGCAGAGACAGAGACAGAGACAGAGACAGTGACAGAGGCAGAGACAGAGACGGAGACAGAGACGGAGACAGAGACAGAGACACAGACAGAGACAGAGACAGTGTCAGAGACAGAAACACAAAGAGAGACGGAGACAGAGGCAGAGACAGAGACAGAGTCAGAGACAGAGACAGAGACGGAGACAGAGGCAGAGACAGACACAGAGACGAAGGCAGAGACAGAGACAGAGACAGAGACAGTGACAGAGGCAGAGACAGAGACGGAGACAGAGACGGAGGCAGAGACAGAGACAGAGACAGAGACAGAGACAGAGACAGAGACAGAGACCGAGACAGACGCAGAGACAGAGACACAGACAGAGACAGAGACAGTGTCAGAGACAGAAACACAGAGAGAGACGGAGACAGAGGCAGAGACAGAGACAGAGTCAGAGACAGAGACAGAGACGGAGACAGAGGCGGAGACACAGGCAGGGACAGAGACAGAGACAGAGACAGAAACAGAGACAGAGGCAGATACGGGGACAGAGACAGAGGCAGAGACAGAGACAGAGACAGAGACGGAGACAGAGACAGAGACAGAGACAGCGGCAGAGACAGAGACAGAGACAGAGGCAGAGACAGAGACAGAGACAGAGACAGAGACAGAGACAGAGACAGAGACAGAGACAGAGACAGAGATAGAGACAGAGACAGAGACAGAGACAGAGACAGAGACAGAGACAGAGACAGAGACAGAGACAGAGACAGAGACAGAGACAGAGACAGAGACAGACACAGAGACAGAGACAGAGACAGAGACAGAGACAGAGACAGAGACAGAGACAGGGACAGAGACAGAGACGGAGACAGAGACAGAGACAGAGACGGAGACAGAGGCAGAGACATATCCAGGGACGGAGACAGAGACAGAGACAGAGGGAGAGACAGCGACAGAGACAGAGACGGAGACAGAGACACAGACAGAGAGAGAGACAGAGACAGAGGTAGAGACAGAGACAGAGACAGAGACAGAGACAGAGACAGAGGCAGAGATAGAGACAGAGACAGAGACAGAGACAGAGGGAGAGAGAGCGACAGAGGCAGAGACAGAGACAGAGACAGAGACAGAGACGGAGACAGAGACGGAGACAGACGCAGGAACTGAGACAGAGGCAGAGACAGCGAAAGAGACAGGGGCAGAGACAGCGACAGAGACAGAGATAGAGACAGGGCAGAGACAGACACAGAGACAGAGACAGAGACAGAGACAGAGACAGAGACAGAGACAGAGACAGAGACAGAGACAGAGACAGAGACAGAGACAGAGACAGAGACAGAAACAGAGACAGAGACAGAGACAGAGACAGAGACAGAGACAGAGACAGAGACAGAGACAGAGACAGAGACAGAGACAGAGACAGAGACAGAGACAGAGACAGAGACAGAGACAGAGACAGAGACAGAGACAGAGACAGAGACAGAGACAGAGACAGAGACAGGGACAGAGACAGAGACGGAGACAGAGACAGAGACAGAGACGGAGACAGAGGCAGAGACATATCCAGGGACGGAGACAGAGACAGAGACAGAGGGAGAGACAGCGACAGAGACAGAGACGGAGACAGAGACACAGACAGAGAGAGAGACAGAGACAGAGGTAGAGACAGAGACAGAGACAGAGACAGAGACAGAGACAGAGGCAGAGATAGAGACAGAGACAGAGACAGAGACAGAGGGAGAGAGAGCGACAGAGGCAGAGACAGAGACAGAGACAGAGACAGAGACGGAGACAGAGACGGAGACAGACGCAGGAACTGAGACAGAGGCAGAGACAGCGAAAGAGACAGGGGCAGAGACAGCGACAGAGAGAGAGATAGAGACAGGGCAGAGACAGACACAGAGACAGAGACAGAGACAGAGACAGAGACAGAGACAGAGACAGAGACAGAGACAGAGACAGAGACAGAGACAGAGACAGAGACAGAGACAGAGACAGAGACAGAGACGGAGACAGAGGCAGAGACAGAGACGGAGACAGAGACAGAGACAGAGACACAGACAGAGACAGAGACAGAGACAGAGACCGAGACAGACGCAGAGACTGAGACAGAGGCAGAGACAGAGACAGAGACAGAGACAGAGACGGAGACAAAGACCGAGACAGAGACAGAGACACAGACAGCGAGAGAGACAGAGACAGAGACAGAGACAGATACGGAGACAGACAGAGACAGAGACGGAGACAGAGACAGAGACAGAGACAGAGACAGAGGCAGAGGCAGAGAAAGAGACAGAGACAGAGACAGAGACAGAGACAGAGACAGAGACAGAGACAGAGACGGAGACAGAGACAGAGGCAGAGACAGAGGCAGAGACAGAGACAGAGACAGAGACAGAGACAGAGGGAGAGACAGCGACAGAGACAGAGACAGAGACAGAGACAGAGACAGAGACAGAGACAGAGACAGAGACAGAGACAGAGTCAGAGACAGGGACAGAGACGGAGACAGAGACAGAGGAAGAGACAGCGACAGAGAGAGACAGAGACAGAGACAGAGGCAGTGACAGAGACAGAGACAGAGACAGAGACAGAGACAGAGACAGAGACAGAGACAGAGACAGAGACAGAGACAGAGACAGAGGCAGAGGCAGAGAAAGAGACAGAGACAGAGACAGAGACAGAGACAGAGACAGAGACGGAGACAGAGACAGAGACAGAGACAGAGGCAGAGTCTCAGACAGAGAAAGAGACAGAGACAGAGACAGAGATAGAGACAGATACGGAGACAGACAGAGACAGAGACGGAGACAGAGACAGAGACAGAGACAGAGACAGAGACAGAGACCGAGACAGACGCAGAGACTGAGACAGAGGCAGAGACAGAGACAGAGACAGAGACAGAGACAGAGACGGAGACAAAGACCGAGACAGAGACAGAGACACAGACAGCGAGAGAGACAGAGGCAGAGACAGAGACAGAGACAGAGACAGAGTCAGAGACAGAGACAGAGACAGAGACAGAGACAGAGACAGGGACAGAGACAGAGTGAGGGACGGAGACAGAGACAGAGACAGAGACAGAGACAGAGACAGAGACAGAGACAGAGACAGAGACAGAGACAGGGACAGAGACAGAGACAGAGACAGAGACAGAGACAGAGACGGAGGCAGAGACAGAGACAGAGTCAGAGACAGGGACAGAGACGGAGACAGAGACAGAGGAAGAGACAGCGACAGAGAGAGACAGAGACAGAGACAGAGGCAGTGACAGAGACAGAGACAGAGACAGAGACAGAGACAGAGACAGAGGCAGAGGCAGAGAAAGAGACAGAGACAGAGACAGAGACAGAGCCAGAGACAGGGACAGAGACAGAGTGAGGGACGGAGACAGAGACAGAGACAGAGACAGAGACAGAGACAGAGACGGAGACAAAGACCGAGACAGAGACAGAGACACAGACAGCGAGAGAGACAGAGACAGAGACAGAGACAGAGACAGAGACAGAGTCAGAGACAGAGACAGAGACAGAGACAGAGACAGGGACAGAGACAGAGTGAGGGACGGAGACAGAGACAGAGACAGAGACAGAGACAGAGACAGAGACAGAGACAGAGACAGAGACAGGGACAGAGACAGAGACAGAGACAGAGACAGAGACAGAGACGGAGGCAGAGACAGAGACAGAGTCAGAGACAGGGACAGAGACGGAGACAGAGACAGTGGAAGAGACAGCGACAGAGAGAGACAGAGACAGAGACAGAGGCAGTGACAGAGACAGAGACAGAGACAGAGACACAGACAGCGAGAGAGACAGAGACAGAGACAGAGACAGAGACAGAGACAGAGTCAGAGACAGACACAGAGACAGAGACAGAGACAGGGACAGAGACAGAGTGAGGGACGGAGACAGAGACAGAGACAGAGACAGAGACAGAGACAGAGACAGAGACAGAGTCAGAGACAGGGACAGAGACGGAGACAGAGACAGAGGAAGAGACAGCGACAGAGAGAGACAGCGACAGAGACAGAGGCAGTGACAGAGACAGAGACAGAGACAGAGACAGAGACAGAGACAGAGACAGAGACAGAGACAGAGGCAGAGTCTCAGACAGAGAAAGAGACAGAGACAGAGACAGAGACAGAGACAGAGACAGATACGGAGACAGACAGAGACAGAGACGGAGACAGAGACAGAGACAGAGACAGAGACAGAGACAGAGACAGAGACAGAGACCGAGACAGACGCAGAGACTGAGACAGAGGCAGAGACAGAGACAGAGACAGAGACAGAGACAGAGACGGAGACAAAGACCGAGACAGAGACAGAGACACAGACAGCGAGAGAGACAGAGTCAGAGACAGAGACAGAGACAGAGACAGGGACAGAGACAGAGTGAGGGACGGAGACAGAGACAGAGACAGAGACAGAGACAGAGGGAGAGACAGCGACAGAGACAGAGACAGAGACAGAGACAGAGACTGAGACAGAGGCAGAGACAGAGACAGAGACGGAGACAAAGACCGAGACAGAGACAGAGACACAGACAGAGAGAGAGACAGAGACAGAGGTAGAGACAGAGACAGAGACAGAGACAGAGACAGAGACAGAGACAGAGGCAGAGATAGAGACAGAGACAGAGACAGAGACAGAGACAGAGACTGAGACAGAGGCAGAGACAGAGGCAGAGACAGAGGCAGAGACAGAGGCAGAGACAGAGGCAGAGACAGAGACAGAGACAGAGACATAGACAGAGACAGAGACAGAGACGGAGACAAAGACCGAGACAGAGACAGAGACACAGACAGAGAGAGAGACAGAGACGGAGACAGAGACAGAGACAGAGACAGAGACGGAGACAGAGACAGAGACAGAGACAGTGTCAGAGACAGAAACACAGAGAGAGACGGAGACAGAGGCAGAGACAGAGACAGAGACAGAGACGGAGACAGAGACAGAGACAGAGACAGCGGCAGAGACAGGGACGGAGACAGAGACAGAGACACAGGCACAGACAGAGACAGAGACAGAGACAGAGACGGAGACAGAGACAGAGACGGAGACAGAGGCAGAGACATAACCAGGGACGGAGGCAGAGACAGAGACAGAGGGGGAGACAGCGACAGAGACAGAGACAGAGACAGAGACAGAGACAGAGACAGAGACAGAGACAGAGACAGAGACAGAGACAGAGGCAGAGACAGAGACAGAGACAGAGACAGAGACAGAGACAGAGACAGAGACAGAGACAGAGACAGAGACAGAGACAGAGACAGAGACAGAGACAGAGACAGAGACAGAGACAGAGACAGAGACAGAGACAGAGACAGAGACAGAGACAGAGACAGAGACAGAGACAGAGACAGAGACAGAGACAGAGACAGAGACAGAGACAGAGACAGAGACAGAGACAGAGACAGAGACAGAGACAGAGACAGAGACAGAGACAGAGACAGAGACAGAGACAGAGACAGGGACAGAGACAGAGACGGAGACAGAGACAGAGACGGAGACAGAGGCAGAGACATATCCAGGGACGGAGACAGAGACAGAGACAGAGGGAGAGACAGCGACAGAGACAGAGACGGAGACAGAGACACAGACAGAGAGAGAGACAGAGACAGAGGTAGAGACAGAGACAGAGACAGAGACAGAGACAGAGACAGAGGCAGAGATAGAGACAGAGACAGAGACAGAGACAGAGGGAGAGAGAGCGACAGAGGCAGAGACAGAGACAGAGACAGAGACAGAGACGGAGACAGAGACGGAGACAGACGCAGGAACTGAGACAGAGGCAGAGACAGCGAAAGAGACAGGGGCAGAGACAGCGACAGAGACAGAGATAGAGACAGGGCAGAGACAGACACAGAGACAGAGACAGAGACAGAGACGGAGACAGAGACAGAGACAGAGACAGAGACAGAGACAGAGACAGAGACGGAGACAGAGGCAGAGACAGAGACAGAGACAGAGACAGAGACAGAGACCGAGACAGAGACACAGAGACATAGGCACGGAGGCAGAGAAACTGATACAGAGACAAAGAGACAGAGGCAGAGACATAACCAGGGACGGAGGCAGAGACAGAGACAGAGGGAGAGACAGCGACAGAGACAGAGACAGAGACAGAGACAGAGACAGAGACAGAGACAGAGACAGAGACAGAGACAGAGACAGAGACAGAGACAGAGACAGAGACAGAGACAGAGACAGAGACAGAGACAGAGACAGAGACAGAGACAGAGACAGAGACAGAGACAGAGACAGAGACAGAGACAGAGACAGCGACAGAGACAGAGACAAGAGACAGAGACAGAGACAGAGACAGAGACAGAGACAGAGACAGAGACAGAGACAGAGACAGAGACAGAGACAGAGACAGAGACAGAGACAGAGACAGGGACAGAGACAGAGACAGAGACAGAGACAGAGACAGAGACGGAGGCAGAGACAGAGACAGAGTCAGAGACAGGGACAGAGACGGAGACAGAGACAGAGGAAGAGACAGCGACAGAGAGAGACAGAGACAGAGACAGAGGCAGTGACAGAGACAGAGACAGAGACAGAGACAGAGACAGAGACAGAGACAGAGACAGAGACAGAGACAGAGACAGAGGCAGAGGCAGAGAAAGAGACAGAGACAGAGACAGAGACAGAGACAGAGACAGAGACAGAGACAGAGACAGAGACAGAGACGGAGACAGAGACAGAGACAGAGACAGAGGCAGAGTCTCAGACAGAGAAAGAGACAGAGACAGAGACAGAGACAGAGACAGATACGGAGACAGAGACAGAGACAGAGACGGAGACAGAGACAGAGACAGAGACAGAGTCAGATACGGAGACAGAGACAGAGACAGAGACAGAGACAGAGACAGAGCAAGAGAGAGAGACAGAGACAGACACAGAGACAGAGACAGAGACAGAGACAGAGACAGAGACAGAGACAGAGACAGAGACAGAGACCGAGACAGACGCAGAGACTGAGACAGAGGCAGAGACAGAGACAGAGACAGAGACAGAGACGGAGACAAAGACCGAGACAGAGACAGAGACACAGACAGCGAGAGAGACAGAGACAGAGACAGAGACAGAGACGGAGACAGAGTCAGAGACAGAGACAGAGACAGAGACAGAGACAGAGACAGAGACAGGGACAGAGACAGAGGCAGGGACGGAGACAGAGACAGAGACAGAGACAGAGACAGAGACAGAGACAGAGACAGAGACAGAGACAGAGACAGAGACAGAGACAGAGACAGAGACCGAGACAGACGCAGAGACAGACGCAGAGACAGATGCAGAGACAGAGACAGAGACAGAGACAGAGACAGAGACAGAGACAGAGACAGAGACAGAGACAGAGACAGAGACAGAGACAGAGACAGAGACAGAGACAGAGACGGAGACAGAGACAGAGACAGAGACAGAGACAGAGACAGAGACAGAGACGGAGACAGAGGCAGAGACACAGGCAGGGACAGAGACAGAGACAGAGACAGAAACAGAGACAGGGACGGAGACAGAGACAGAGACACAGACACAGACAGAGACAGAGACAGAGACAGAGACAGAGACAGAGACAGAGACAGAGACGGAGACAGAGACGGAGACAGAGACAGAGACAGAGACAGAGACAGAGACAGAGACAGAGACCGAGACAGACGCAGAGACTGAGACAGAGGCAGAGACAGAGACAGAGACAGAGACAGAGACGGAGACAAAGACCGAGACAGAGACAGAGACACAGACAGCGAGAGAGACAGAGTCAGAGACAGAGACAGAGACAGAGACAGGGACAGAGACAGAGTGAGGGACGGAGACAGAGACAGAGACAGAGACAGAGACAGAGGGAGAGACAGCGACAGAGACAGAGACAGAGACAGAGACTGAGACAGAGGCAGAGACAGAGACAGAGACGGAGACAAAGACCGAGACAGAGACAGAGACACAGACAGAGAGAGAGACAGAGACAGAGGTAGAGACAGAGACAGAGACAGAGACAGAGACAGAGACAGAGACAGAGGCAGAGATAGAGACAGAGACAGAGACAGAGACAGAGACAGAGACTGAGACAGAGGCAGAGACAGAGGCAGAGACAGAGGCAGAGACAGAGGCAGAGACAGAGGCAGAGACAGAGACAGAGACAGAGACAGAGACAGAGACAGAGACAGAGACGGAGACAAAGACCGAGACAGAGACAGAGACACAGACAGAGAGAGAGACAGAGACGGAGACAGAGACAGAGACAGAGACAGAGACGGAGACAGAGACAGAGACAGAGACAGTGTCAGAGACAGAAACACAGAGAGAGACGGAGACAGAGGCAGAGACAGAGACAGAGACAGAGACGGAGACAGAGACAGAGACAGAGACAGCGGCAGAGACAGGGACGGAGACAGAGACAGAGACACAGGCACAGACAGAGACAGAGACAGAGACAGAGACGGAGACAGAGACAGAGACGGAGACAGAGGCAGAGACATAACCAGGGACGGAGGCAGAGACAGAGACAGAGGGGGAGACAGCGACAGAGACAGAGACAGAGATAGAGACAGAGACAGAGACAGAGACAGAGACAGAGACAGAGACAGAGACAGAGGCAGAGACAGAGACAGAGACAGAGACAGAGACAGAGACAGAGACAGAGACAGAGACAGAGACAGAGACAGAGACAGAGACAGAGACAGAGACAGAGACAGAGACAGAGACAGAGACAGAGACAGAGACAGAGACAGAGACAGAGACAGAGACAGAGACAGAGACAGAGACAGAGACAGAGACAGAGACAGAGACAGAGACAGAGACAGAGACAGAGACAGAGACAGAGACGGAGACAGAGACGGAGACAGACGCAGGAACTGAGACAGAGGCAGAGACAGCGAAAGAGACAGGGGCAGAGACAGCGACAGAGACAGAGATAGAGACAGGGCAGAGACAGACACAGAGACAGAGACAGAGACAGAGACGGAGACAGAGACAGAGACAGAGACAGAGACAGAGACAGAGACAGAGACGGAGACAGAGGCAGAGACAGAGACAGAGACAGAGACAGAGACAGAGACCGAGACAGAGACACAGAGACATAGGCACGGAGGCAGAGAAACTGATACAGAGACAAAGAGACAGAGGCAGAGACATAACCAGGGACGGAGGCAGAGACAGAGACAGAGGGAGAGACAGCGACAGAGACAGAGACAGAGACAGAGACAGAGACAGAGACAGAGACAGAGACAGAGACAGAGACAGAGACAGAGACAGAGACAGAGACAGAGACAGAGACAGAGACAGAGACAGAGACAGAGACAGAGACAGAGACAGAGACAGAGACAGAGACAGAGACAGAGACAGCGACAGAGACAGAGACAAGAGACAGAGACAGAGACAGAGACAGAGACAGAGACAGAGACAGAGACAGAGACAGAGACAGAGACAGAGACAGAGACAGAGACAGAGACAGAGACAGGGACAGAGACAGAGACAGAGACAGAGACAGAGACAGAGACGGAGGCAGAGACAGAGACAGAGTCAGAGACAGGGACAGAGACGGAGACAGAGACAGAGGAAGAGACAGCGACAGAGAGAGACAGAGACAGAGACAGAGGCAGTGACAGAGACAGAGACAGAGACAGAGACAGAGACAGAGACAGAGACAGAGACAGAGACAGAGACAGAGACAGAGACAGAGGCAGAGGCAGAGAAAGAGACAGAGACAGAGACAGAGACAGAGACAGAGACAGAGACAGAGACAGAGACAGAGACAGAGACAGAGACAGAGACGGAGACAGAGACAGAGACAGAGACAGAGGCAGAGTCTCAGACAGAGAAAGAGACAGAGACAGAGACAGAGACAGAGACAGATACGGAGACAGAGACAGAGACAGAGACGGAGACAGAGACAGAGACAGAGACAGAGTCAGATACGGAGACAGAGACAGAGACAGAGACAGAGACAGAGACAGAGCAAGAGAGAGAGACAGAGACAGACACAGAGACAGAGACAGAGACAGAGACAGAGACAGAGACAGAGACAGAGACAGAGACCGAGACAGACGCAGAGACTGAGACAGAGGCAGAGACAGAGACAGAGACAGAGACAGAGACGGAGACAAAGACCGAGACAGAGACAGAGACACAGACAGCGAGAGAGACAGAGACAGAGACAGAGACAGAGACGGAGACAGAGTCAGAGACAGAGACAGAGACAGAGACAGAGACAGAGACAGAGACAGGGACAGAGACAGAGGCAGGGACGGAGACAGAGACAGAGACAGAGACAGAGACAGAGACAGAGACAGAGACAGAGACAGAGACAGAGACAGTGACAGAGACAGAGACCGAGACAGACGCAGAGACAGACGCAGAGACAGATGCAGAGACAGAGACAGAGACAGAGACAGAGACAGAGACAGAGACAGAGACAGAGACAGAGACAGAGACAGAGACAGAGACAGAGACAGAGACAGAGACAGAGACAGAGACAGAGACAGAGACAGAGACGGAGACAGAGACAGAGACAGAGACAGAGACAGAGACAGAGACAGAGACGGAGACAGAGGCAGAGACACAGGCAGGGACAGAGACAGAGACAGAGACAGAAACAGAGACAGGGACGGAGACAGAGACAGAGACACAGACACAGACAGAGACAGAGACAGAGACAGAGACAGAGACAGAGACAGAGACAGAGACAGAGACGGAGACAGAGACAGAGACGGAGACAGAGGCAGAGACATATCCAGGGACGGAGACAGAGACAGAGACAGAGGGAGAGACAGCGACAGAGACAGGGGCAGAGACAGCGACAGGGACAGAGATAGAGACAGGGCAGAGACAGAGACAGAGACAGCGACAGAGACAGAGACAGAGACAGAGACAGAGACGGAGACGGAGACAGAGGCAGAGACAGAGACAGAGACAGAGACAGAGACAGAGACAGAGACAGAGACAGAGACAGAGACAGAGACAGAGACAGAGACAGAGACAGAGACAGAGACAGAGACTGAGACAGAGGCAGAGACAGAGGCAGAGACAGAGGCAGAGACAGAGACAGAGACAGAGACAGAGACAGAGACAGAGACAGAGACAGAGACAGAGTCAGAGACAGGGACAGAGACGGAGACAGAGACAGAGGAAGAGACAGCGACAGAGAGAGACAGCGACAGAGACAGAGGCAGTGACAGAGACAGAGACAGAGACAGAGACAGAGACAGAGACAGAGACAGAGACAGAGACAGAGGCAGAGTCTCAGACAGAGAAAGAGACAGAGACAGAGACAGAGACAGAGACAGAGACAGATACGGAGACAGACAGAGACAGAGACGGAGACAGAGACAGAGACAGAGACAGAGACAGAGACAGAGACAGAGACCGAGACAGACGCAGAGACTGAGACAGAGGCAGAGACAGAGACAGAGACAGAGACAGAGACGGAGACAAAGACCGAGACAGAGACAGAGACACAGACAGCGAGAGAGACAGAGTCAGAGACAGAGACAGAGACAGAGACAGGGACAGAGACAGAGTGAGGGACGGAGACAGAGACAGAGACAGAGACAGAGACAGAGGGAGAGACAGCGACAGAGACAGAGACAGAGACAGAGACTGAGACAGAGGCAGAGACAGAGACAGAGACGGAGACAAAGACCGAGACAGAGACAGAGACACAGACAGAGAGAGAGACAGAGACAGAGGTAGAGACAGAGACAGAGACAGAGACAGAGACAGAGACAGAGACAGAGGCAGAGATAGAGACAGAGACAGAGACAGAGACAGAGACAGAGACTGAGACAGAGGCAGAGACAGAGGCAGAGACAGAGGCAGAGACAGAGGCAGAGACAGAGGCAGAGACAGAGACAGAGACAGAGACAGAGACAGAGACAGAGACAGAGACGGAGACAAAGACCGAGACAGAGACAGAGACACAGACAGAGAGAGAGACAGAGACGGAGACAGAGACAGAGACAGAGACAGAGACGGAGACAGAGACAGAGACAGAGACAGTGTCAGAGACAGAAACACAGAGAGAGACGGAGACAGAGGCAGAGACAGAGACAGAGACAGAGACGGAGACAGAGACAGAGACAGAGACAGCGGCAGAGACAGGGACGGAGACAGAGACAGAGACACAGGCACAGACAGAGACAGAGACAGAGACAGAGACGGAGACAGAGACAGAGACGGAGACAGAGGCAGAGACATAACCAGGGACGGAGGCAGAGACAGAGACAGAGGGGGAGACAGCGACAGAGACAGAGACAGAGATAGAGACAGAGACAGAGACAGAGACAGAGACAGAGACAGAGACAGAGACAGAGGCAGAGACAGAGACAGAGACAGAGACAGAGACAGAGACAGAGACAGAGACAGAGACAGAGACAGAGACAGAGACAGAGACAGAGACAGAGACAGAGACAGAGACAGAGACAGAGACAGAGACAGAGACAGAGACAGAGACAGAGACAGAGACAGAGACAGAGACAGAGACAGAGACAGAGACAGAGACAGAGACAGAGACAGAGACAGAGACAGAGACAGAGACAGAGACAGAGACAGAGACAGAGACAGAGACAGAGACAGAGACAGAGACAGAGACAGGGACAGAGACAGAGACGGAGACAGAGACAGAGACGGAGACAGAGGCAGAGACATATCCAGGGACGGAGACAGAGACAGAGACAGAGGGAGAGACAGCGACAGAAACAGAGACGGAGACAGAGACACAGACAGAGAGAGAGACAGAGACAGAGGTAGAGACAGAGACAGAGACAGAGACAGAGACAGAGACAGAGGCAGAGATAGAGACAGAGACAGAGACAGAGACAGAGGGAGAGAGAGCGACAGAGGCAGAGACAGAGACAGAGACAGAGACAGAGACGGAGACAGAGACGGAGACAGACGCAGGAACTGAGACAGAGGCAGAGACAGCGAAAGAGACAGGGGCAGAGACAGCGACAGAGACAGAGATAGAGACAGGGCAGAGACAGACACAGAGACAGAGACAGAGACAGAGACGGAGACAGAGACAGAGACAGAGACAGAGACAGAGACAGAGACAGAGACGGAGACAGAGGCAGAGACAGAGACAGAGACAGAGACAGAGACAGAGACCGAGACAGAGACACAGGGACATAGGCACGGAGGCAGAGAAACTGATACAGAGACAAAGAGACAGAGGCAGAGACATAACCAGGGACGGAGGCAGAGACAGAGACAGAGGGAGAGACAGCGACAGAGACAGAGACAGAGACAGAGACAGAGACAGAGACAGAGACAGAGACAGAGACAGAGACAGAGACAGAGACAGAGACAGAGACAGAGACAGAGACAGAGACAGAGACAGAGACAGAGACAGAGACAGAGACAGAGACAGAGACAGAGACAGAGACAGAGACAGAGACAGCGACAGAGACAGAGACAAGAGACAGAGACAGAGACAGAGACAGAGACAGAGACAGAGACAGAGACAGAGACAGAGACAGAGACAGAGACAGAGACAGAGACAGGGACAGAGACAGAGACAGAGACAGAGACAGAGACAGAGACGGAGGCAGAGACAGAGACAGAGTCAGAGACAGGGACAGAGACGGAGACAGAGACAGAGGAAGAGACAGCGACAGAGAGAGACAGAGACAGAGACAGAGGCAGTGACAGAGACAGAGACAGAGACAGAGACAGAGACAGAGACAGAGACAGAGACAGAGACAGAGACAGAGACAGAGGCAGAGGCAGAGAAAGAGACAGAGACAGAGACAGAGACAGAGACAGAGACAGAGACAGAGACAGAGACAGAGACAGAGACGGAGACAGAGACAGAGACAGAGACAGAGGCAGAGTCTCAGACAGAGAAAGAGACAGAGACAGAGACAGAGACAGAGACAGATACGGAGACAGAGACAGAGACAGAGACGGAGACAGAGACAGAGACAGAGACAGAGTCAGATACGGAGACAGAGACAGAGACAGAGACAGAGACAGAGACAGAGCAAGAGAGAGAGACAGAGACAGACACAGAGACAGAGACAGAGACAGAGACAGAGACAGAGACAGAGACAGAGACAGAGACCGAGACAGACGCAGAGACTGAGACAGAGGCAGAGACAGAGACAGAGACAGAGACAGAGACGGAGACAAAGACCGAGACAGAGACAGAGACACAGACAGCGAGAGAGACAGAGACAGAGACAGAGACAGAGACGGAGACAGAGTCAGAGACAGAGACAGAGACAGAGACAGAGACAGAGACAGAGACAGGGACAGAGACAGAGGCAGGGACGGAGACAGAGACAGAGACAGAGACAGAGACAGAGACAGAGACAGAGACAGAGACAGAGACAGAGACAGAGACAGAGACCGAGACAGACGCAGAGACAGACGCAGAGACAGATGCAGAGACAGAGACAGAGACAGAGACAGAGACAGAGACAGAGACAGAGACAGAGACAGAGACAGAGACAGAGACAGAGACAGAGACAGAGACAGAGACAGAGACAGAGACGGAGACAGAGACAGAGACAGAGACAGAGACAGAGACAGAGACAGAGACGGAGACAGAGGCAGAGACACAGGCAGGGACAGAGACAGAGACAGAGACAGAAACAGAGACAGGGACGGAGACAGAGACAGAGACACAGACACAGACAGAGACAGAGACAGAGACAGAGACAGAGACAGAGACAGAGACAGAGACGGAGACAGAGACAGAGACGGAGACAGAGGCAGAGACATATCCAGGGACGGAGACAGAGACAGAGACAGAGGGAGAGACAGCGACAGAGACAGGGGCAGAGACAGCGACAGGGACAGAGATAGAGACAGGGCAGAGACAGAGACAGAGACAGCGACAGAGACAGGGACAGAGACAGAGACAGAGACGGAGACGGAGACAGAGGCAGAGACAGAGACAGAGACAGAGACAGAGACAGAGACAGAGACAGAGACAGAGACAGAGACAGAGACAGAGACAGAGACAGAGACAGAGACAGAGACAGAGACAGAGACAGAGACTGAGACAGAGGCAGAGACAGAGGCAGAGACAGAGGCAGAGACAGAGACAGAGACAGAGACAGAGACAGAGACAGAGACAGAGACAGAGACAGAGACTGAGACAGAGACAGAGACCGAGACAGACGCAGAGACAGACGCAGAGACAGATGCAGAGACAGAGACAGAGACAGAGACAGAGACAGAGACAGAGACAGAGACGGAGACAGAGACAGAGACAGAGACAGAGACAGAGACAGAGACAGAGACAGAGACAGAGACAGAGACAGAGACAGAGACAGAGACAGAGACAGAGACGGAGACAGAGACAGAGACAGAGACAGAGACAGCGGCAGAGACAGGGACGGAGACAGAGACAGAGACACAGGCACAGACAGAGACAGAGACAGAGACAGAGACAGAGACAGAGACAGAGTCAGAGACAGAGACAGAGGCAGAGGCAGAGAAAGAGACAGAGACAGAGACAGAGACAGAGACAGAGACAGAGACAGGGACAGAGACCGAGACAGACGCAGAGACAGACGCAGAGACAGATGCAGAGACAGAGACAGAGACAGAGACAGAGGCAGAGACAGAGACAGAGACAGAGACAGAGACAGAGACAGAGACAGAGACAGAGACAGAGACAGAGACAGAGACAGAGACAGAGACAGAGACAGAGACGGAGACAGAGACAGAGACAGAGACAGAGACAGAGACAGAGACAGAGACAGAGACAGAGACAGAGACAGAGGCGGAGACAGAGGCAGAGACACAGGCAGGGACAGAGACAGAGACAGAGACAGAAACAGAGACAGAGACAGATACGGGGACAGAGACAGAGGCAGAGACAGAGACAGAGACAGAGACAGAGACGGAGACAGAGACAGAGACAGAGACAGCGGCAGAGACAGGGACGGAGACAGAGACAGAGACACAGACACAGACAGAGACAGAGACAGAGACAGAGACAGAGACGGAGACAGAGACAGAGACGGAGACAGAGACAGAGACAGAGACAGAGACAGAGACAGAGACAGAGACGGAGACAGAGACAGAGACAGAGACGGAGACAGAGACAGAGACAGAGACAGAGACAGAGACGGAGACAGAGACGGAGACAGACGCAGGAACTGAGACAGAGGCAGAGACAGCGAAAGAGACAGGGGCAGAGACAGCGACAGAGACAGAGATAGAGACAGGGCAGAGACAGACACAGAGACAGAGACAGAGACAGAGACGGAGACAGAGACAGAGACAGAGACAGAGACAGAGACAGAGACAGAGACGGAGACAGAGGCAGAGACAGAGACAGAGACAGAGACAGAGACAGAGACCGAGACAGAGACACAGAGACATAGGCACGGAGGCAGAGAAACTGATACAGAGACAAAGAGACAGAGGCAGAGACATAACCAGGGACGGAGGCAGAGACAGAGACAGAGGGAGAGACAGCGACAGAGACAGAGACAGAGACAGAGACAGAGACATTGACAGAGACAGAGACAGAGACAGAGACAGAGACAGAGACAGAGACAGAGACAGAGACAGAGACAGAGACAGAGACAGAGACAGAGACAGAGACAGCGACAGAGACAGAGACAAGAGACAGAGACAGAGACAGAGACAGAGACAGAGACAGAGACAGAGACAGAGACAGAGACAGAGACAGAGACAGAGACAGAGACAGAGACAGGGACAGAGACAGAGACAGAGACAGAGACAGAGACAGAGACGGAGGCAGAGACAGAGACAGAGTCAGAGACAGGGACAGAGACGGAGACAGAGACAGAGGAAGAGACAGCGACAGAGAGAGACAGAGACAGAGACAGAGGCAGTGACAGAGACAGAGACAGAGACAGAGACAGAGACAGAGACAGAGACAGAGACAGAGACAGAGACAGAGACAGAGACAGAGACAGAGACAGAGACAGAGACAGAGGCAGAGATAGAGACAGAGACAGAGACAGAGACAGAGACAGAGACTGAGACAGAGGCAGAGACAGAGGCAGAGACAGAGGCAGAGACAGAGGCAGAGACAGAGGCAGAGACAGAGACAGAGACAGAGACAGAGACAGAGACAGAGACAGAGACGGAGACAAAGACCGAGACAGAGACAGAGACACAGACAGAGAGAGAGACAGAGACGGAGACAGAGACAGAGACAGAGACAGAGACGGAGACAGAGACAGAGACAGAGACAGTGTCAGAGACAGAAACACAGAGAGAGACGGAGACAGAGGCAGAGACAGAGACAGAGACAGAGACGGAGACAGAGACAGAGACAGAGACAGCGGCAGAGACAGGGACGGAGACAGAGACAGAGACACAGGCACAGACAGAGACAGAGACAGAGACAGAGACGGAGACAGAGACAGAGACGGAGACAGAGGCAGAGACATAACCAGGGACGGAGGCAGAGACAGAGACAGAGGGGGAGACAGCGACAGAGACAGAGACAGAGACAGAGACAGAGACAGAGACAGAGACAGAGACAGAGACAGAGACAGAGACAGAGACAGAGGCAGAGACAGAGACAGAGACAGAGACAGAGACAGAGACAGAGACAGAGACAGAGACAGAGACAGAGACAGAGACAGAGACAGAGACAGAGACAGGGACAGAGACAGAGACGGAGACAGAGACAGAGACGGAGACAGAGGCAGAGACATATCCAGGGACGGAGACAGAGACAGAGACAGAGGGAGAGACAGCGACAGAGACAGAGACGGAGACAGAGACACAGACAGAGAGAGAGACAGAGACAGAGGTAGAGACAGAGACAGAGACAGAGACAGAGACAGAGACAGAGGCAGAGATAGAGACAGAGACAGAGACAGAGACAGAGGGAGAGAGAGCGACAGAGGCAGAGACAGAGACAGAGACAGAGACAGAGACGGAGACAGAGACGGAGACAGACGCAGGAACTGAGACAGAGGCAGAGACAGCGAAAGAGACAGGGGCAGAGACAGCGACAGAGACAGAGATAGAGACAGGGCAGAGACAGACACAGAGACAGAGACAGAGACAGAGACGGAGACAGAGACAGAGACAGAGACAGAGACAGAGACAGAGACAGAGACAGAGACAGAGACAGAGACAGGGACAGAGACAGAGACAGAGACAGAGACAGAGACAGAGACGGAGGCAGAGACAGAGACAGAGTCAGAGACAGGGACAGAGACGGAGACAGAGACAGAGGAAGAGACAGCGACAGAGAGAGACAGAGACAGAGACAGAGGCAGTGACAGAGACAGAGACAGAGACAGAGACAGAGACAGAGACAGAGACAGAGACAGAGACAGAGACAGAGACAGAGGCAGAGGCAGAGAAAGAGACAGAGACAGAGACAGAGACAGAGACAGAGACAGAGACAGAGACAGAGACAGAGACAGAGACGGAGACAGAGACAGAGACAGAGACAGAGGCAGAGTCTCAGACAGAGAAAGAGACAGAGACAGAGACAGAGACAGAGACAGATACGGAGACAGAGACAGAGACAGAGACGGAGACAGAGACAGAGACAGAGACAGAGTCAGATACGGAGACAGAGACAGAGACAGAGACAGAGACAGAGACAGAGCAAGAGAGAGAGACAGAGACAGACACAGAGACAGAGACAGAGACAGAGACAGAGACAGAGACAGAGACAGAGACAGAGACAGAGACCGAGACAGACGCAGAGACTGAGACAGAGGCAGAGACAGAGACAGAGACAGAGACAGAGACGGAGACAAAGACCGAGACAGAGACAGAGACACAGACAGCGAGAGAGACAGAGACAGAGACAGAGACAGAGACGGAGACAGTGTCAGAGACAGAGACAGAGACAGAGACAGAGACAGAGACAGAGACAGAGACAGGGACAGAGACAGAGGCAGGGACGGAGACAGAGACAGAGACAGAGACAGAGACAGAGACAGAGACAGAGACAGAGACAGAGACAGAGACAGAGACAGAGACAGAGACCGAGACAGACGCAGAGACAGACGCAGAGACAGATGCAGAGACAGAGACAGAGACAGAGACAGAGACAGAGACAGAGACAGAGACAGAGACAGAGACAGAGACAGAGACAGAGACAGAGACAGAGACAGAGACAGAGACAGAGACAGAGACGGAGACAGAGACAGAGACAGAGACAGAGACAGAGACAGAGACAGAGACGGAGACAGAGGCAGAGACACAGGCAGGGACAGAGACAGAGACAGAGACAGAAACAGAGACAGGGACGGAGACAGAGACAGAGACACAGACACAGACAGAGACAGAGACAGAGACAGAGACAGAGACAGAGACAGAGACAGAGACGGAGACAGAGACAGAGACGGAGACAGAGGCAGAGACATATCCAGGGACGGAGACAGAGACAGAGACAGAGGGAGAGACAGCGACAGAGACAGGGGCAGAGACAGCGACAGGGACAGAGATAGAGACAGGGCAGAGACGGAGACAGAGACAGCGACAGAGACAGAGACAGAGACAGAGACAGAGACGGAGACGGAGACAGAGGCAGAGACAGAGACAGAGACAGAGACAGAGACAGAGACAGAGACAGAGACAGAGACAGAGACAGAGACAGAGACAGAGACAGAGACAGAGACAGAGACAGAGACTGAGACAGAGGCAGAGACAGAGGCAGAGACAGAGGCAGAGACAGAGACAGAGACAGAGACAGAGACAGAGACAGAGACAGAGACAGAGACAGAGACTGAGACAGAGACAGAGACCGAGACAGACGCAGAGACAGACGCAGAGACAGATGCAGAGACAGAGACAGAGACAGAGACAGAGACAGAGACAGAGACAGAGACGGAGACAGAGACAGAGACAGAGACAGAGACAGAGACAGAGACAGAGACAGAGACAGAGACAGAGACAGAGACAGAGACAGAGACAGAGACAGAGACGGAGACAGAGACAGAGACAGAGACAGAGACAGCGGCAGAGACAGGGACGGAGACAGAGACAGAGACACAGGCACAGACAGAGACAGAGACAGAGACAGAGACAGAGACAGAGACAGAGTCAGAGACAGAGACAGAGGCAGAGGCAGAGAAAGAGACAGAGACAGAGACAGAGACAGAGACAGAGACAGAGACAGGGACAGAGACCGAGACAGACGCAGAGACAGACGCAGAGACAGATGCAGAGACAGAGACAGAGACAGAGACAGAGGCAGAGACAGAGACAGAGACAGAGACAGAGACAGAGACAGAGACAGAGACAGAGACAGAGACAGAGACGGAGACAGAGACAGAGACAGAGACAGAGACAGAGACAGAGACAGAGACAGAGACAGAGACGGAGACAGAGACGGAGACAGACGCAGGAACTGAGACAGAGGCAGAGACAGCGAAAGAGACAGGGGCAGAGACAGCGACAGAGACAGAGATAGAGACAGGGCAGAGACAGACACAGAGACAGAGACAGAGACAGAGACGGAGACAGAGACAGAGACAGAGACAGAGACAGAGACAGAGACAGAGACGGAGACAGAGGCAGAGACAGAGACAGAGACAGAGACAGAGACAGAGACCGAGACAGAGACACAGAGACATAGGCACGGAGGCAGAGAAACTGATACAGAGACAAAGAGACAGAGGCAGAGACATAACCAGGGACGGAGGCAGAGACAGAGACAGAGGGAGAGACAGCGACAGAGACAGAGACAGAGACAGAGACAGAGACAGAGACAGAGACAGAGACAGAGACAGAGACAGAGACAGAGACAGAGACAGAGACAGAGACAGAGACAGAGACAGAGACAGAGACAGAGACAGAGACAGCGACAGAGACAGAGACAAGAGACAGAGACAGAGACAGAGACAGAGACAGAGACAGAGACAGAGACAGAGACAGAGACAGAGACAGAGACAGAGACAGAGACAGGGACAGAGACAGAGACAGAGACAGAGACAGAGACAGAGACGGAGGCAGAGACAGAGACAGAGTCAGAGACAGGGACAGAGACGGAGACAGAGACAGAGGAAGAGACAGCGACAGAGAGAGACAGAGACAGAGACAGAGGCAGTGACAGAGACAGAGACAGAGACAGAGACAGAGACAGAGACAGAGACAGAGACAGAGACAGAGACAGAGACAGAGGCAGAGGCAGAGAAAGAGACAGAGACAGAGACAGAGACAGAGACAGAGACAGAGACAGAGACAGAGACAGAGACAGAGACGGAGACAGAGACAGAGACAGAGACAGAGGCAGAGTCTCAGACAGAGAAAGAGACAGAGACAGAGACAGAGACAGAGACAGATACGGAGACAGAGACAGAGACAGAGACGGAGACAGAGACAGAGACAGAGACAGAGTCAGATACGGAGACAGAGACAGAGACAGAGACAGAGACAGAGACAGAGCAAGAGAGAGAGACAGAGACAGACACAGAGACAGAGACAGAGACAGAGACAGAGACAGAGACAGAGACAGAGACAGAGACAGAGACCGAGACAGACGCAGAGACTGAGACAGAGGCAGAGACAGAGACAGAGACAGAGACAGAGACGGAGACAAAGACCGAGACAGAGACAGAGACACAGACAGCGAGAGAGACAGAGACAGAGACAGAGACAGAGACGGAGACAGAGTCAGAGACAGAGACAGAGACAGAGACAGAGACAGAGACAGAGACAGAGACAGGGACAGAGACAGAGGCAGGGACGGAGACAGAGACAGAGACAGAGACAGAGACAGAGACAGAGACAGAGACAGAGACAGAGACAGAGACAGAGACAGAGACAGAGACAGAGACCGAGACAGACGCAGAGACAGACGCAGAGACAGATGCAGAGACAGAGACAGAGACAGAGACAGAGACAGAGACAGAGACAGAGACAGAGACAGAGACAGAGACAGAGACAGAGACAGAGACAGAGACGGAGACAGAGACAGAGACAGAGACAGAGACAGAGACAGAGACAGAGACGGAGACAGAGGCAGAGACACAGGCAGGGACAGAGACAGAGACAGAGACAGAAACAGAGACAGGGACGGAGACAGAGACAGAGACACAGACACAGACAGAGACAGAGACAGAGACAGAGACAGAGACAGAGACAGAGACAGAGACAGAGACGGAGACAGAGACAGAGACGGAGACAGAGGCAGAGACATATCCAGGGACGGAGACAGAGACAGAGACAGAGGGAGAGACAGCGACAGAGACAGGGGCAGAGACAGCGACAGGGACAGAGATAGAGACAGGGCAGAGACAGAGACAGAGACAGCGACAGAGACAGAGACAGAGACAGAGACAGAGACGGAGACGGAGACAGAGGCAGAGACAGAGACAGAGACAGAGACAGAGACAGAGACAGAGACAGAGACAGAGACAGAGACAGAGACAGAGGCAGAGACAGAGACAGAGACAGAGACAGAGACAGAGACAGAGACTGAGACAGAGGCAGAGACAGAGGCAGAGACAGAGGCAGAGACAGAGACAGAGACAGAGACAGAGACAGAGACAGAGACAGAGACAGAGACAGAGACTGAGACAGAGACAGAGACCGAGACAGACGCAGAGACAGACGCAGAGACAGATGCAGAGACAGAGACAGAGACAGAGACAGAGACAGAGACAGAGACAGAGACGGAGACAGAGACAGAGACAGAGACAGAGACAGAGACAGAGACAGAGACAGAGACAGAGACAGAGACAGAGACAGAGACAGAGACAGAGACGGAGACAGAGACAGAGACAGAGACAGAGACAGCGGCAGAGACAGGGACGGAGACAGAGACAGAGACACAGGCACAGACAGAGACAGAGACAGAGACAGAGACAGAGACAGAGACAGAGTCAGAGACAGAGACAGAGGCAGAGGCAGAGAAAGAGACAGAGACAGAGACAGAGACAGAGACAGAGACAGAGACAGGGACAGAGACCGAGACAGACGCAGAGACAGACGCAGAGACAGATGCAGAGACAGAGACAGAGACAGAGGCAGAGACAGAGACAGAGACAGAGACAGAGACAGAGACAGAGACAGAGACAGAGACAGAGACAGAGACAGAGACAGAGACAGAGACGGAGACAGAGACAGAGACAGAGACAGAGACAGAGACAGAGACAGAGACAGAGACAGAGACAGAGACAGAGGCGGAGACAGAGGCAGAGACACAGGCAGGGACAGAGACAGAGACAGAGACAGAAACAGAGACAGAGACAGATACGGGGACAGAGACAGAGGCAGAGACAGAGACAGAGACAGAGACAGAGACGGAGACAGAGACAGAGACAGAGACAGCGGCAGAGACAGGGACGGAGACAGAGACAGAGACACAGACACAGACAGAGACAGAGACAGAGACAGAGACAGAGACAGAGACGGAGACAGAGACAGAGACGGAGACAGAGACAGAGACAGAGACAGAGACAGAGACAGAGACAGAGACAGAGACGGAGACAGAGACAGAGACAGAGACGGAGACAGAGACAGAGACAGAGACAGAGACAGAGACGGAGACAGAGACGGAGACAGACGCAGGAACTGAGACAGAGGCAGAGACAGCGAAAGAGACAGGGGCAGAGACAGCGACAGAGACAGAGATAGAGACAGGGCAGAGACAGACACAGAGACAGAGACAGAGACAGAGACGGAGACAGAGACAGAGACAGAGACAGAGACAGAGACAGAGACAGAGACGGAGACAGAGGCAGAGACAGAGACAGAGACAGAGACAGAGACAGAGACCGAGACAGAGACACAGAGACATAGGCACGGAGGCAGAGAAACTGATACAGAGACAAAGAGACAGAGGCAGAGACATAACCAGGGACGGAGGCAGAGACAGAGACAGAGGGAGAGACAGCGACAGAGACAGAGACAGAGACAGAGACAGAGACAGAGACAGAGACAGAGACAGAGACAGAGACAGAGACAGAGACAGAGACAGAGACAGAGACAGAGACAGAGACAGAGACAGAGACAGAGACAGAGACAGAGACAGAGACAGAGACAGAGACAGCGACAGAGACAGAGACAAGAGACAGAGACAGAGACAGAGACAGAGACAGAGACAGAGACAGAGACAGAGACAGAGACAGAGACAGAGACAGAGACAGAGACAGAGACAGGGACAGAGACAGAGACAGAGACAGAGACAGAGACAGAGACAGAGACGGAGGCAGAGACAGAGACAGAGTCAGAGACAGGGACAGAGACGGAGACAGAGACAGAGGAAGAGACAGCGACAGAGAGAGACAGAGACAGAGACAGAGGCAGTGACAGAGACAGAGACAGAGACAGAGACAGAGACAGAGACAGAGACAGAGACAGAGACAGAGACAGAGACAGAGACAGAGACAGAGACAGAGACAGAGGCAGAGATAGAGACAGAGACAGAGACAGAGACAGAGACAGAGACTGAGACAGAGGCAGAGACAGAGGCAGAGACAGAGGCAGAGACAGAGGCAGAGACAGAGGCAGAGACAGAGACAGAGACAGAGACAGAGACAGAGACAGAGACAGAGACGGAGACAAAGACCGAGACAGAGACAGAGACACAGACAGAGAGAGAGACAGAGACGGAGACAGAGACAGAGACAGAGACAGAGACGGAGACAGAGACAGAGACAGAGACAGTGTCAGAGACAGAAACACAGAGAGAGACGGAGACAGAGGCAGAGACAGAGACAGAGACAGAGACGGAGACAGAGACAGAGACAGAGACAGCGGCAGAGACAGGGACGGAGACAGAGACAGAGACACAGGCACAGACAGAGACAGAGACAGAGACAGAGACGGAGACAGAGACAGAGACGGAGACAGAGGCAGAGACATAACCAGGGACGGAGGCAGAGACAGAGACAGAGGGGGAGACAGCGACAGAGACAGAGACAGAGACAGAGACAGAGACAGAGACAGAGACAGAGACAGAGACAGAGACAGAGACAGAGACAGAGGCAGAGACAGAGACAGAGACAGAGACAGAGACAGAGACAGAGACAGAGACAGAGACAGAGACAGAGACAGAGACAGAGACAGAGACAGAGACAGAGACAGAGACAGAGGCAGAGACAGAGACAGAGACAGAGACAGAGACAGAGACAGAGACAGAGACAGAGACAGAGACAGAGACAGAGACAGAGACAGAGACAGAGACAGAGACAGAGACAGAGACAGAGACAGAGACAGAGACAGAGACAGAGACAGAGACAGAGACAGGGACAGAGACAGAGACGGAGACAGAGACAGAGACGGAGACAGAGGCAGAGACATATCCAGGGACGGAGACAGAGACAGAGACAGAGGGAGAGACAGCGACAGAGACAGAGACGGAGACAGAGACACAGACAGAGAGAGAGACAGAGACAGAGGTAGAGACAGAGACAGAGACAGAGACAGAGACAGAGACAGAGGCAGAGATAGAGACAGAGACAGAGACAGAGACAGAGGGAGAGAGAGCGACAGAGGCAGAGACAGAGACAGAGACAGAGACAGAGACGGAGACAGAGACGGAGACAGACGCAGGAACTGAGACAGAGGCAGAGACAGCGAAAGAGACAGGGGCAGAGACAGCGACAGAGACAGAGATAGAGACAGGGCAGAGACAGACACAGAGACAGAGACAGAGACAGAGACGGAGACAGAGACAGAGACAGAGACAGAGACAGAGACAGAGACAGAGACGGAGACAGAGGCAGAGACAGAGACAGAGACAGAGACAGAGACAGAGACCGAGACAGAGACACAGAGACATAGGCACGGAGGCAGAGAAACTGATACAGAGACAAAGAGACAGAGGCAGAGACATAACCAGGGACGGAGGCAGAGACAGAGACAGAGGGAGAGACAGCGACAGAGACAGAGACAGAGACAGAGACAGAGACAGAGACAGAGACAGAGACAGAGACAGAGACAGAGACAGAGACAGAGACAGAGACAGAGACAGAGACAGAGACAGAGACAGAGACAGAGACAGAGACAGAGACAGAGACAGAGACAGAGACAGAGACAGCGACAGAGACAGAGACAAGAGACAGAGACAGAGACAGAGACAGAGACAGAGACAGAGACAGAGACAGAGACAGAGACAGAGACAGAGACAGAGACAGAGACAGAGACAGGGACAGAGACAGAGACAGAGACAGAGACAGAGACAGAGACGGAGGCAGAGACAGAGACAGAGTCAGAGACAGGGACAGAGACGGAGACAGAGACAGAGGAAGAGACAGCGACAGAGAGAGACAGAGACAGAGACAGAGGCAGTGACAGAGACAGAGACAGAGACAGAGACAGAGACAGAGACAGAGACAGAGACAGAGACAGAGACAGAGACAGAGGCAGAGGCAGAGAAAGAGACAGAGACAGAGACAGAGACAGAGACAGAGACAGAGACAGAGACAGAGACAGAGACAGAGACGGAGACAGAGACAGAGACAGAGACAGAGGCAGAGTCTCAGACAGAGAAAGAGACAGAGACAGAGACAGAGACAGAGACAGATACGGAGACAGAGACAGAGACAGAGACGGAGACAGAGACAGAGACAGAGACAGAGTCAGATACGGAGACAGAGACAGAGACAGAGACAGAGACAGAGACAGAGCAAGAGAGAGAGACAGAGACAGACACAGAGACAGAGACAGAGACAGAGACAGAGACAGAGACAGAGACAGAGACAGAGACAGAGACAGAGACCGAGACAGACGCAGAGACTGAGACAGAGGCAGAGACAGAGACAGAGACAGAGACAGAGACGGAGACAAAGACCGAGACAGAGACAGAGACACAGACAGCGAGAGAGACAGAGACAGAGACAGAGACAGAGACGGAGACAGTGTCAGAGACAGAGACAGAGACAGAGACAGAGACAGAGACAGAGACAGGGACAGAGACAGAGGCAGGGACGGAGACAGAGACAGAGACAGAGACAGAGACAGAGACAGAGACAGAGACAGAGACAGAGACAGAGACAGAGACAGAGACAGAGACAGAGACCGAGACAGACGCAGAGACAGACGCAGAGACAGATGCAGAGACAGAGACAGAGACAGAGACAGAGACAGAGACAGAGACAGAGACAGAGACAGAGACAGAGACAGAGACAGAGACAGAGACAGAGACAGAGACAGAGACAGAGACAGAGACGGAGACAGAGACAGAGACAGAGACAGAGACAGAGACAGAGACAGAGACGGAGACAGAGGCAGAGACACAGGCAGGGACAGAGACAGAGACAGAGACAGAAACAGAGACAGGGACGGAGACAGAGACAGAGACACAGACACAGACAGAGACAGAGACAGAGACAGAGACAGAGACAGAGACAGAGACAGAGACGGAGACAGAGACAGAGACGGAGACAGAGGCAGAGACATATCCAGGGACGGAGACAGAGACAGAGACAGAGGGAGAGACAGCGACAGAGACAGGGGCAGAGACAGCGACAGGGACAGAGATAGAGACAGGGCAGAGACAGAGACAGAGACAGCGACAGAGACAGAGACAGAGACAGAGACAGAGACGGAGACGGAGACAGAGGCAGAGACAGAGACAGAGACAGAGACAGAGACAGAGACAGAGACAGAGACAGAGACAGAGACAGAGACAGAGACAGAGACAGAGACAGAGACAGAGACAGAGACAGAGACAGAGACTGAGACAGAGGCAGAGACAGAGGCAGAGACAGAGGCAGAGACAGAGACAGAGACAGAGACAGAGACAGAGACAGAGACAGAGACAGAGACAGAGACAGAGACTGAGACAGAGACAGAGACCGAGACAGACGCAGAGACAGACGCAGAGACAGATGCAGAGACAGAGACAGAGACAGAGACAGAGACAGAGACAGAGACAGAGACGGAGACAGAGACAGAGACAGAGACAGAGACAGAGACAGAGACAGAGACAGAGACAGAGACAGAGACAGAGACAGAGACAGAGACAGAGACGGAGACAGAGACAGAGACAGAGACAGAGACAGCGGCAGAGACAGGGACGGAGACAGAGACAGAGACACAGGCACAGACAGAGACAGAGACAGAGACAGAGACAGAGACAGAGACAGAGTCAGAGACAGAGACAGAGGCAGAGGCAGAGAAAGAGACAGAGACAGAGACAGAGACAGAGACAGAGACAGAGACAGGGACAGAGACCGAGACAGACGCAGAGACAGACGCAGAGACAGATGCAGAGACAGAGACAGAGACAGAGACAGAGGCAGAGACAGAGACAGAGACAGAGACAGAGACAGAGACAGAGACAGAGACAGAGACAGAGACAGAGACAGAGACAGAGACAGAGACGGAGACAGAGACAGAGACAGAGACAGAGACAGAGACAGAGACAGAGACAGAGACAGAGACAGAGACAGAGACAGAGGCGGAGACAGAGGCAGAGACACAGGCAGGGACAGAGACAGAGACAGAGACAGAAACAGAGACAGAGACAGATACGGGGACAGAGACAGAGGCAGAGACAGAGACAGAGACAGAGACAGAGACGGAGACAGAGACAGAGACAGAGACAGCGGCAGAGACAGGGACGGAGACAGAGACAGAGACACAGACACAGACAGAGACAGAGACAGAGACAGAGACAGAGACGGAGACAGAGACAGAGACGGAGACAGAGACAGAGACAGAGACAGAGACAGAGACAGAGACAGAGACGGAGACAGAGACAGAGACAGAGACAGAGACGGAGACAGAGACAGAGACAGAGACAGAGACAGAGACGGAGACAGAGACGGAGACAGACGCAGGAACTGAGACAGAGGCAGAGACAGCGAAAGAGACAGGGGCAGAGACAGCGACAGAGACAGAGATAGAGACAGGGCAGAGACAGACACAGAGACAGAGACAGAGACAGAGACGGAGACAGAGACAGAGACAGAGACAGAGACAGAGACAGAGACAGAGACAGAGACGGAGACAGAGGCAGAGACAGAGACAGAGACAGAGACAGAGACAGAGACCGAGACAGAGACACAGAGACATAGGCACGGAGGCAGAGAAACTGATACAGAGACAAAGAGACAGAGGCAGAGACATAACCAGGGACGGAGGCAGAGACAGAGACAGAGGGAGAGACAGCGACAGAGACAGAGACAGAGACAGAGACAGAGACAGAGACAGAGACAGAGACAGAGACAGAGACAGAGACAGAGACAGAGACAGAGACAGAGACAGAGACAGAGACAGAGACAGAGACAGAGACAGAGACAGAGACAGAGACAGAGACAGAGACAGAGACAGCGACAGAGACAGAGACAAGAGACAGAGACAGAGACAGAGACAGAGACAGAGACAGAGACAGAGACAGAGACAGAGACAGAGACAGAGACAGAGACAGAGACAGGGACAGAGACAGAGACAGAGACAGAGACAGAGACAGAGACGGAGGCAGAGACAGAGACAGAGTCAGAGACAGGGACAGAGACGGAGACAGAGACAGAGGAAGAGACAGCGACAGAGAGAGACAGAGACAGAGACAGAGGCAGTGACAGAGACAGAGACAGAGACAGAGACAGAGACAGAGACAGAGACAGAGACAGAGACAGAGACAGAGACAGAGACAGAGGCAGAGGCAGAGAAAGAGACAGAGACAGAGACAGAGACAGAGACAGAGACAGAGACAGAGACAGAGACAGAGACAGAGACGGAGACAGAGACAGAGACAGAGACAGAGGCAGAGTCTCAGACAGAGAAAGAGACAGAGACAGAGACAGAGACAGAGACAGATACGGAGACAGAGACAGAGACAGAGACGGAGACAGAGACAGAGACAGAGACAGAGTCAGATACGGAGACAGAGACAGAGACAGAGACAGAGACAGAGACAGAGCAAGAGAGAGAGACAGAGACAGACACAGAGACAGAGACAGAGACAGAGACAGAGACAGAGACAGAGACAGAGACCGAGACAGACGCAGAGACTGAGACAGAGGCAGAGACAGAGACAGAGACAGAGACAGAGACGGAGACAAAGACCGAGACAGAGACAGAGACACAGACAGCGAGAGAGACAGAGACAGAGACAGAGACAGAGACGGAGACAGAGTCAGAGACAGAGACAGAGACAGAGACAGAGACAGAGACAGAGACAGGGACAGAGACAGAGGCAGGGACGGAGACAGAGACAGAGACAGAGACAGAGACAGAGACAGAGACAGAGACAGAGACAGAGACAGAGACAGAGACAGAGACCGAGACAGACGCAGAGACAGACGCAGAGACAGATGCAGAGACAGAGACAGAGACAGAGACAGAGACAGAGACAGAGACAGAGACAGAGACAGAGACAGAGACATAGACAGAGACAGAGACAGAGACAGAGACAGAGACGGAGACAGAGACAGAGACAGAGACAGAGACAGAGACAGAGACAGAGACGGAGACAGAGGCAGAGACACAGGCAGGGACAGAGACAGAGACAGAGACAGAAACAGAGACAGGGACGGAGACAGAGACAGAGACACAGACACAGACAGAGACAGAGACAGAGACAGAGACAGAGACAGAGACAGAGACAGAGACGGAGACAGAGACAGAGACGGAGACAGAGGCAGAGACATATCCAGGGACGGAGACAGAGACAGAGACAGAGGGAGAGACAGCGACAGAGACAGGGGCAGAGACAGCGACAGGGACAGAGATAGAGACAGGGCAGAGACAGAGACAGAGACAGCGACAGAGACAGAGACAGAGACAGAGACAGAGACGGAGACGGAGACAGAGGCAGAGACAGAGACAGAGACAGAGACAGAGACAGAGACAGAGACAGAGACAGAGACAGAGACAGAGACAGAGACAGAGACAGAGACAGAGACAGAGACAGAGACAGAGACAGAGACAGAGACTGAGACAGAGGCAGAGACAGAGGCAGAGACAGAGGCAGAGACAGAGACAGAGACAGAGACAGAGACAGAGACAGAGACAGAGACAGAGACAGAGACTGAGACAGAGACAGAGACCGAGACAGACGCAGAGACAGACGCAGAGACAGATGCAGAGACAGAGACAGAGACAGAGACAGAGACAGAGACAGAGACAGAGACGGAGACAGAGACAGAGACAGAGACAGAGACAGAGACAGAGACAGAGACAGAGACAGAGACAGAGACAGAGACAGAGACAGAGACAGAGACAGAGACGGAGACAGAGACAGAGACAGAGACAGAGACAGCGGCAGAGACAGGGACGGAGACAGAGACAGAGACACAGGCACAGACAGAGACAGAGACAGAGACAGAGACAGAGACAGAGACAGAGTCAGAGACAGAGACAGAGGCAGAGGCAGAGAAAGAGACAGAGACAGAGACAGAGACAGAGACAGAGACAGAGACAGAGACAGGGACAGAGACCGAGACAGACGCAGAGACAGACGCAGAGACAGATGCAGAGACAGAGACAGAGACAGAGACAGAGGCAGAGACAGAGACAGAGACAGAGACAGAGACAGAGACAGAGACAGAGACAGAGACAGAGACAGAGACAGAGACAGAGACAGAGACAGAGACGGAGACAGAGACAGAGACAGAGACAGAGGCAGAGTCTCAGACAGAGAAAGAGACAGAGACAGAGACAGCGGCAGAGACAGGGACGGAGACAGAGACAGAGACAGAGACAGAGACAGAGACGGAGACAGAGACGGAGACAGACGCAGGAACTGAGACAGAGGCAGAGACAGCGAAAGAGACAGGGGCAGAGACAGCGACAGAGACAGAGATAGAGACAGGGCAGAGACAGACACAGAGACAGAGACAGAGACAGAGACGGAGACAGAGACAGAGACAGAGACAGAGACAGAGACAGAGACAGAGACGGAGACAGAGGCAGAGACAGAGACAGAGACAGAGACAGAGACAGAGACCGAGACAGAGACACAGAGACATAGCCACGGAGGCAGAGAAACTGATACAGAGACAAAGAGACAGAGGCAGAGACATAACCAGGGACGGAGGCAGAGACAGAGACAGAGGGAGAGACAGCGACAGAGACAGAGACAGAGACAGAGACAGAGACAGAGACAGAGACAGAGACAGAGACAGAGACAGAGACAGAGACAGAGACAGAGACAGAGACAGAGACAGAGACAGAGACAGAGACAGAGACAGAGACAGAGACAGAGACAGCGACAGAGACAGAGACAAGAGACAGAGACAGAGACAGAGACAGAGACAGAGACAGAGACAGAGACAGAGACAGAGACAGAGACAGAGACAGAGACAGAGACAGGGACAGAGACAGAGACAGAGACAGAGACAGAGACAGAGACGGAGGCAGAGACAGAGACAGAGTCAGAGACAGGGACAGAGACGGAGACAGAGACAGAGGAAGAGACAGCGACAGAGAGAGACAGAGACAGAGACAGAGGCAGTGACAGAGACAGAGACAGAGACAGAGACAGAGACAGAGACAGAGACAGAGACAGAGACAGAGACAGAGACAGAGACAGAGACAGAGGCAGAGGCAGAGAAAGAGACAGAGACAGAGACAGAGACAGAGACAGAGACAGAGACAGAGACAGAGACAGAGACAGAGACGGAGACAGAGACAGAGACAGAGACAGAGGCAGAGTCTCAGACAGAGAAAGAGACAGAGACAGAGACAGAGACAGAGACAGATACGGAGACAGAGACAGAGACAGAGACGGAGACAGAGACAGAGACAGAGACAGAGTCAGATACGGAGACAGAGACAGAGACAGAGACAGAGACAGAGACAGAGCAAGAGAGAGAGACAGAGACAGACACAGAGACAGAGACAGAGACAGAGACAGAGACAGAGACAGAGACAGAGACAGAGACCGAGACAGACGCAGAGACTGAGACAGAGGCAGAGACAGAGACAGAGACAGAGACAGAGACGGAGACAAAGACCGAGACAGAGACAGAGACACAGACAGCGAGAGAGACAGAGACAGAGACAGAGACAGAGACGGAGACAGAGTCAGAGACAGAGACAGAGACAGAGACAGAGACAGAGACAGAGACAGGGACAGAGACAGAGGCAGGGACGGAGACAGAGACAGAGACAGAGACAGAGACAGAGACAGAGACAGAGACAGAGACAGAGACAGAGACAGAGACAGAGACAGAGACCGAGACAGACGCAGAGACAGACGCAGAGACAGATGCAGAGACAGAGACAGAGACAGAGACAGAGACAGAGACAGAGACAGAGACAGAGACAGAGACAGAGACATAGACAGAGACAGAGACAGAGACAGAGACAGAGACGGAGACAGAGACAGAGACAGAGACAGAGACAGAGACAGAGACAGAGACGGAGACAGAGGCAGAGACACAGGCAGGGACAGAGACAGAGACAGAGACAGAAACAGAGACAGGGACGGAGACAGAGACAGAGACACAGACACAGACAGAGACAGAGACAGAGACAGAGACAGAGACAGAGACAGAGACAGAGACGGAGACAGAGACAGAGACGGAGACAGAGGCAGAGACATATCCAGGGACGGAGACAGAGACAGAGACAGAGGGAGAGACAGCGACAGAGACAGGGGCAGAGACAGCGACAGGGACAGAGATAGAGACAGGGCAGAGACGGAGACAGAGACAGCGACAGAGACAGAGACAGAGACAGAGACAGAGACGGAGACGGAGACAGAGGCAGAGACAGAGACAGAGACAGAGACAGAGACAGAGACAGAGACAGAGACAGAGACAGAGACAGAGACAGAGACAGAGACAGAGACAGAGACAGAGACAGAGACAGAGACAGAGACAGAGACTGAGACAGAGACAGAGACCGAGACAGACGCAGAGACAGACGCAGAGACAGATGCAGAGACAGAGACAGAGACAGAGACAGAGACAGAGACAGAGACAGAGACAGAGACGGAGACAGAGACAGAGACAGAGACAGAGACAGAGACAGAGACAGAGACAGAGACAGATACAGAGACAGAGACAGAGACAGAGACAGAGACGGAGACAGAGACAGAGACAGAGACAGAGACAGCGGCAGAGACAGGGACGGAGACAGAGACAGAGACACAGGCACAGACAGAGACAGAGACAGAGACAGAGACAGAGACAGAGACAGAGACAGAGTCAGAGACAGAGACAGAGGCAGAGGCAGAGAAAGAGACAGAGACAGAGACAGAGACAGAGACAGAGACAGAGACAGAGACAGAGACAGGGACAGAGACCGAGACAGACGCAGAGACAGACGCAGAGACAGATGCAGAGACAGAGACAGAGACAGAGACAGAGACAGAGACAGAGACAGAGACAGAGACAGAGACAGAGACAGAGACAGAGACAGGGACAGAGACAGAGACAGAGACAGAGACAGAGACAGAGACGGAGGCAGAGACAGAGACAGAGTCAGAGACAGGGACAGAGACGGAGACAGAGACAGAGGAAGAGACAGCGACAGAGAGAGACAGAGACAGAGACAGAGGCAGTGACAGAGACAGAGACAGAGACAGAGACAGAGACAGAGACAGAGACAGAGACAGAGACAGAGACAGAGACAGAGGCAGAGGCAGAGAAAGAGACAGAGACAGAGACAGAGACAGAGACAGAGACAGAGACAGAGACAGAGACAGAGACAGAGACGGAGACAGAGACAGAGACAGAGACAGAGACAGAGACAGAGACAGAGACAGAGACAGAGACAGAGACAGAGACAGAGACGGAGACAGAGACAGAGACAGAGACAGAGGCAGAGTCTCAGACAGAGAAAGAGACAGAGACAGAGACAGAGACAGAGACAGATACGGAGACAGAGACAGAGACAGAGACGGAGACAGAGACAGAGACAGAGACAGAGTCAGATACGGAGACAGAGACAGAGACAGAGACAGAGACAGAGACAGAGCAAGAGAGAGAGACAGAGACAGACACAGAGACAGAGACAGAGACAGAGACAGAGACAGAGACAGAGACAGAGACACAGACAGAGACAGAGACCGAGACAGACGCAGAGACTGAGACAGAGGCAGAGACAGAGACAGAGACAGAGACAGAGACGGAGACAAAGACCGAGACAGAGACAGAGACACAGACAGCGAGAGAGACAGAGACAGAGACAGAGACAGAGACGGAGACAGTGTCAGAGACAGAGACAGAGACAGAGACAGAGACAGAGACAGAGACAGGGACAGAGACAGAGGCAGGGACGGAGACAGAGACAGAGACAGAGACAGAGACAGAGACAGAGACAGAGACAGAGACAGAGACAGAGACAGAGACAGAGACCGAGACAGACGCAGAGACAGACGCAGAGACAGATGCAGAGACAGAGACAGAGACAGAGACAGAGACAGAGACAGAGACAGAGACAGAGACAGAGACAGAGACAGAGACAGAGACAGAGACAGAGACAGAGACAGAGACAGAGACAGAGACAGAGACAGAGACGGAGACAGAGACAGAGACAGAGACAGAGACAGAGACAGAGACAGAGACGGAGACAGAGGCAGAGACACAGGCAGGGACAGAGACAGAGACAGAGACAGAAACAGAGACAGGGACGGAGACAGAGACAGAGACACAGACACAGACAGAGACAGAGACAGAGACAGAGACAGAGACAGAGACAGAGACAGAGACGGAGACAGAGACAGAGACGGAGACAGAGGCAGAGACATATCCAGGGACGGAGACAGAGACAGAGACACAGGCACAGACAGAGACAGAGACAGAGACAGAGACAGAGACAGAGACAGAGACAGAGACAGAGACAGAGACAGAGACAGAGACAGAGACAGAGACAGAGACAGAGACAGAGACAGAGACAGAGACAGAGACAGAGACAGAGACAGAGACAGCGACAGAGACAGAGACAAGAGACAGAGACAGAGACAGAGACAGAGACAGAGACAGAGACAGAGACAGAGACAGAGACAGAGACAGAGACAGAGACAGAGACAGAGACAGGGACAGAGACAGAGACAGAGACAGAGACAGAGACAGAGACGGAGGCAGAGACAGAGACAGAGTCAGAGACAGGGACAGAGACGGAGACAGAGACAGAGGAAGAGACAGCGACAGAGAGAGACAGAGACAGAGACAGAGGCAGTGACAGAGACAGAGACAGAGACAGAGACAGAGACAGAGACAGAGACAGAGACAGAGACAGAGACAGAGACAGAGGCAGAGGCAGAGAAAGAGACAGAGACAGAGACAGAGACAGAGACAGAGACAGAGACAGAGACAGAGACAGAGACAGAGACGGAGACAGAGACAGAGACAGAGACAGAGGCAGAGTCTCAGACAGAGAAAGAGACAGAGACAGAGACAGAGACAGAGACAGATACGGAGACAGAGACAGAGACAGAGACGGAGACAGAGACAGAGACAGAGACAGAGTCAGATACGGAGACAGAGACAGAGACAGAGACAGAGACAGAGACAGAGCAAGAGAGAGAGACAGAGACAGACACAGAGACAGAGACAGAGACAGAGACAGAGACAGAGACAGAGACAGAGACAGAGACCGAGACAGACGCAGAGACTGAGACAGAGGCAGAGACAGAGACAGAGACAGAGACAGAGACGGAGACAAAGACCGAGACAGAGACAGAGACACAGACAGCGAGAGAGACAGAGACAGAGACAGAGACAGAGACGGAGACAGAGTCAGAGACAGAGACAGAGACAGAGACAGAGACAGAGACAGAGACAGGGACAGAGACAGAGGCAGGGACGGAGACAGAGACAGAGACAGAGACAGAGACAGAGACAGAGACAGAGACAGAGACAGAGACAGAGACAGAGACAGAGACCGAGACAGACGCAGAGACAGACGCAGAGACAGATGCAGAGACAGAGACAGAGACAGAGACAGAGACAGAGACAGAGACAGAGACAGAGACAGAGACAGAGACATAGACAGAGACAGAGACAGAGACAGAGACAGAGACGGAGACAGAGACAGAGACAGAGACAGAGACAGAGACAGAGACAGAGACGGAGACAGAGGCAGAGACACAGGCAGGGACAGAGACAGAGACAGAGACAGAAACAGAGACAGGGACGGAGACAGAGACAGAGACACAGACACAGACAGAGACAGAGACAGAGACAGAGACAGAGACAGAGACAGAGACAGAGACGGAGACAGAGACAGAGACGGAGACAGAGGCAGAGACATATCCAGGGACGGAGACAGAGACAGAGACAGAGGGAGAGACAGCGACAGAGACAGGGGCAGAGACAGCGACAGGGACAGAGATAGAGACAGGGCAGAGACAGAGACAGAGACAGCGACAGAGACAGAGACAGAGACAGAGACAGAGACGGAGACGGAGACAGAGGCAGAGACAGAGACAGAGACAGAGACAGAGACAGAGACAGAGACAGAGACAGAGACAGAGACAGAGACAGAGACAGAGACAGAGACAGAGACAGAGACAGAGACAGAGACAGAGACAGAGACAGAGACAGAGACTGAGACAGAGGCAGAGACAGAGGCAGAGACAGAGGCAGAGACAGAGACAGAGACAGAGACAGAGACAGAGACAGAGACAGAGACAGAGACAGAGACTGAGACAGAGACAGAGACCGAGACAGACGCAGAGACAGACGCAGAGACAGATGCAGAGACAGAGACAGAGACAGAGACAGAGACAGAGACAGAGACAGAGACGGAGACAGAGACAGAGACAGAGACAGAGACAGAGACAGAGACAGAGACAGAGACAGAGACAGAGACAGAGACAGAGACAGAGACAGAGACGGAGACAGAGACAGAGACAGAGACAGAGACAGCGGCAGAGACAGGGACGGAGACAGAGACAGAGACACAGGCACAGACAGAGACAGAGACAGAGACAGAGACAGAGACAGAGACAGAGTCAGAGACAGAGACAGAGGCAGAGGCAGAGAAAGAGACAGAGACAGAGACAGAGACAGAGACAGAGACAGAGACAGAGACAGGGACAGAGACCGAGACAGACGCAGAGACAGACGCAGAGACAGATGCAGAGACAGAGACAGAGACAGAGACAGAGGCAGAGACAGAGACAGAGACAGAGACAGAGACAGAGACAGAGACAGAGACAGAGACAGAGACAGAGACAGAGACAGAGACAGAGACAGAGACGGAGACAGAGACAGAGACAGAGACAGAGGCAGAGTCTCAGACAGAGAAAGAGACAGAGACAGAGACAGCGGCAGAGACAGGGACGGAGACAGAGACAGAGACAGAGACAGAGACAGAGACGGAGACAGAGACGGAGACAGACGCAGGAACTGAGACAGAGGCAGAGACAGCGAAAGAGACAGGGGCAGAGACAGCGACAGAGACAGAGATAGAGACAGGGCAGAGACAGTCACAGAGACAGAGACAGAGACAGAGACGGAGACAGAGACAGAGACAGAGACAGAGACAGAGACAGAGACAGAGACGGAGACAGAGGCAGAGACAGAGACAGAGACAGAGACAGAGACAGAGACCGAGACAGAGACACAGAGACATAGGCACGGAGGCAGAGAAACTGATACAGAGACAAAGAGACAGAGGCAGAGACATAACCAGGGACGGAGGCAGAGACAGAGACAGAGGGAGAGACAGCGACAGAGACAGAGACAGAGACAGAGACAGAGACAGAGACAGAGACAGAGACAGAGACAGAGACAGAGACAGAGACAGAGACAGAGACAGAGACAGAGACAGAGACAGAGACAGAGACAGAGACAGCGACAGAGACAGAGACAAGAGACAGAGACAGAGACAGAGACAGAGACAGAGACAGAGACAGAGACAGAGACAGAGACAGAGACAGAGACAGAGACAGAGACAGGGACAGAGACAGAGACAGAGACAGAGACAGAGACAGAGACGGAGGCAGAGACAGAGACAGAGTCAGAGACAGGGACAGAGACGGAGACAGAGACAGAGGAAGAGACAGCGACAGAGGGAGACAGAGACAGAGACAGAGGCAGTGACAGAGACAGAGACAGAGACAGAGACAGAGACAGAGACAGAGACAGAGACAGAGACAGAGACAGAGACAGAGACAGAGGCAGAGGCAGAGAAAGAGACAGAGACAGAGACAGAGACAGAGACAGAGACAGAGACAGAGACAGAGACAGAGACAGAGACGGAGACAGAGACAGAGACAGAGACAGAGGCAGAGTCTCAGACAGAGAAAGAGACAGAGACAGAGACAGAGACAGAGACAGATACGGAGACAGAGACAGAGACAGAGACGGAGACAGAGACAGAGACAGAGACAGAGTCAGATACGGAGACAGAGACAGAGACAGAGACAGAGACAGAGACAGAGCAAGAGAGAGAGACAGAGACAGACACAGAGACAGAGACAGAGACAGAGACAGAGACAGAGACAGAGACAGAGACAGAGACCGAGACAGACGCAGAGACTGAGACAGAGGCAGAGACAGAGACAGAGACAGAGACAGAGACGGAGACAAAGACCGAGACAGAGACAGAGACACAGACAGCGAGAGAGACAGAGACAGAGACAGAGACAGAGACGGAGACAGAGTCAGAGACAGAGACAGAGACAGAGACAGAGACAGAGACAGAGACAGGGACAGAGACAGAGGCAGGGACGGAGACAGAGACAGAGACAGAGACAGAGACAGAGACAGAGACAGAGACAGAGACAGAGACAGAGACAGAGACAGAGACCGAGACAGACGCAGAGACAGACGCAGAGACAGATGCAGAGACAGAGACAGAGACAGAGACAGAGACAGAGACAGAGACAGAGACAGAGACAGAGACAGAGACAGAGACATAGACAGAGACAGAGACAGAGACAGAGACAGAGACGGAGACAGAGACAGAGACAGAGACAGAGACAGAGACAGAGACAGAGACAGAGACGGAGACAGAGGCAGAGACACAGGCAGGGACAGAGACAGAGACAGAGACAGAAACAGAGACAGGGACGGAGACAGAGACAGAGACACAGACACAGACAGAGACAGAGACAGAGACAGAGACAGAGACAGAGACAGAGACAGAGACGGAGACAGAGACAGAGACGGAGACAGAGGCAGAGACATATCCAGGGACGGAGACAGAGACAGAGACAGAGGGAGAGACAGCGACAGAGACAGGGGCAGAGACAGCGACAGGGACAGAGATAGAGACAGGGCAGAGACGGAGACAGAGACAGCGACAGAGACAGAGACAGAGACAGAGACAGAGACGGAGACGGAGACAGAGGCAGAGACAGAGACAGAGACAGAGACAGAGACAGAGACAGAGACAGAGACAGAGACAGAGACAGAGACAGAGACAGAGACAGAGACAGAGACAGAGACAGAGACAGAGACAGAGACAGAGACAGAGACAGAGACTGAGACAGAGGCAGAGACAGAGGCAGAGACAGAGGCAGAGACAGAGACAGAGACAGAGACAGAGACAGAGACAGAGACAGAGACAGAGACAGAGACTGAGACAGAGACAGAGACCGAGACAGACGCAGAGACAGACGCAGAGACAGATGCAGAGACAGAGACAGAGACAGAGACAGAGACAGAGACAGAGACAGAGACAGAGACGGAGACAGAGACAGAGACAGAGACAGAGACAGAGACAGAGACAGAGACAGAGACAGAGACAGAGACAGAGACAGAGACGGAGACAGAGACAGAGACAGAGACAGAGACAGCGGCAGAGACAGGGACGGAGACAGAGACAGAGACACAGGCACAGACAGAGACAGAGACAGAGACAGAGACAGAGACAGAGACAGAGTCAGAGACAGAGACAGAGGCAGAGGCAGAGAAAGAGACAGAGACAGAGACAGAGACAGAGACAGAGACAGAGACAGAGACAGAGACAGGGACAGAGACCGAGACAGACGCAGAGACAGACGCAGAGACAGATGCAGAGACAGAGACAGAGACAGAGACAGAGGCAGAGACAGAGACAGAGACAGAGACAGAGACAGAGACAGAGACAGAGACAGAGACAGAGACAGAGACAGAGACAGAGACAGAGACAGAGACGGAGACAGAGACAGAGACAGAGACAGAGACAGAGACAGAGACAGAGACAGAGACAGAGACAGAGACAGAGGCGGAGACAGAGGCAGAGACACAGGCAGGGACAGAGACAGAGACAGAGACAGAAACAGAGACAGAGACAGATACGGGGACAGAGACAGAGGCAGAGACAGAGACAGAGACAGAGACAGAGACGGAGACAGAGACAGAGACAGAGACAGCGGCAGAGACAGGGACGGAGACAGAGACAGAGACACAGACACAGACAGAGACAGAGACAGAGACAGAGACAGAGACGGAGACAGAGACAGAGACGGAGACAGAGGCAGAGACATATCCAGGGACGGAGACAGAGACAGAGACAGAGGGAGAGGCAGCGACAGAGACAGAGACAGAGACAGAGACAGAGACAGAGACAGAGACAGAGACAGAGACAGGGACAGAGACAGAGACAGAGACAGAGACAGAGTCAGAGACAGAGACAGAGGCAGAGACAGAGACAGGGACAGAGACAGAGTGAGGGACGGAGACAGAGACAGAGACAGAGACAGAGACAGAGACAGAGACAGAGACAGAGACAGGGACAGAGACAGAGACAGAGACAGGGACAGAGACAGAGACGGAGGCAGAGACAGAGACAGAGTCAGAGACAGGGACAGAGACGGAGACAGAGACAGAGGAAGAGACAGCGACAGAGAGAGACAGAGACAGAGACAGAGGCAGTGACAGAGACAGAGACAGAGACAGAGACAGAGACAGAGACAGAGTCAGAGACAGAGACAGAGGCAGAGGCAGAGAAAGAGACAGAGACAGAGACAGAGACAGAGACAGAGACAGAGACGGAGACAGAGACAGAGACAGAGACAGAGGCAGAGTCTCAGACAGATAAAGAGACAGAGACAGAGACAGAGACAGAGACAGATACGGAGACAGACAGAGACAGAGACGGAGACAGAGACAGAGACAGAGACAGAGTCAGATACGGAGACAGAGACAGAGACAGAGACAGAGACAGAGACAGAGACAGAGACAGAGCAAGAGAGAGAGACAGAGACAGAGACAGAGACAGAGACAGAGACAGAGACAGAGACCGAGACAGACGCAGAGACTGAGACAGAGGCAGAGACAGAGACAGAGACAGAGACGGAGACAAAGACCGAGACAGAGACAGAGACACAGATAGCGAGAGAGACAGAGACAGGGACAGAGACAGAGACAGAGTCAGAGACAGAGACAGGGACAGAGACAGAGACAGGGACAGAGACAGAGTGAGGGACGGAGACAGAGACAGAGACAGAGACAGAGGCGGAGACAGAGACAGAGACGGAGACAGAGGCAGAGACATATCCAGGGACGGAGACAGAGACAGAGACAGAGGGAGAGACAGCGACAGAGACAGAGACGGAGACAGAGACACAGACAGAGAGAGAGACAGAGACAGAGGTAGAGACAGAGACAGAGACAGAGACAGAGACAGAGACAGAGACGGAGACAGAGGCAGAGACAGAGACAGGACAGAGACAGAGACAGAGACAGAGACAGAGACAGAGGCGGAGACACAGGCAGGGACAGAGACAGAGACAGAGACAGAAACAGAGACAGAGGCAGATACGGGGACAGAGACAGAGGCAGAGACAGAGACAGAGACAGAGACGGAGACTGAGACAGAGACAGAGACAGCGGCAGAGACAGGCACGGAGACAGAGACAGAGACACAGGCACAGACAGAGACAGAGACAGAGACAGAGACGGAGACAGAGACAGAGACGGAGACAGAGGCAGAGACATATCCAGGGACGGAGACAGAGACAGAGACAGAGGGAGAGACAGCGACAGAGACCGAGACGGAGACAGAGACACAGACAGAGAGAGAGACAGAGACAGAGGTAGAGACAGAGACAGAGACAGAGACAGAGACAGAGACAGAGGCAGAGATAGAGACAGAGACAGAGACAGAGACAGAGGGAGAGAGAGCGACAGAGGCAGAGACAGAGACAGAGACAGAGACAGAGACGGAGACAAAGACGGAGACAGGCGCAGGAACTGAGACAGAGGCAGAGACAGCGAAAGAGACAGGGGCAGAGACAGCGACAGAGACAGAGATAGAGACAGGGCAGAGACAGACACAGAGACAGAGACAGAGACAGAGACAGAGACAGAGACAGAGACAGAGACAGAGACAGAGACAGAGACAGAGACAGAGACAGAGACGGAGACAGAGGCAGAGACAGAGACAGAGACAGAGACAGAGACAGAGACAGAGACAGAGACACAGAGACATAGGCACGGAGGCAGAGAAACTGATACAGAGACAAAGAGACAGAGGCAGAGACACTCAGACAGAGACCCAGAGACAGAGACACAGAGACAGAGACAGAGAGATTCACAGAGACCGAGACACAATGACAGAGGCAGAGACACAGAGACGGATACACAGAGACAGAGATGCAGAGACAGAGACACAGAGACAGAGACAGAGACGGAGACAGAGGCAGAGACAGACACAGAGACGGAGGCAGAGACAGAGACAGAGACAGAGACAGTGACAGAGGCAGAGACAGAGACGGAGACAGAGACGGAGGCAGAGACAGAGACAGAGACAGAGACAGAGACAGAGACAGAGACGGAGACAGAGGCAGAGACAGAGACGGAGACAGAGACAGAGGCTGAGACAGAGACAGAGGCAGAGACAGAGACAGAGACAGAGACAGAGACAGAGACAGAGACAGAGACAGAGACAGAGACAGAGACAGGGACAGAGGCAGTGACAGAGACAGAGACAGAGACAGAGACGGAGGTAGAAACAGAGACAGAGACAGATACGGGGACAGAGACAGAGACAGAGACAGAGACGGAGACAGAGACAGAGACAGAGACAGAGACAGAGACAGAGACAGAGACAGAGACAGAGACAGAGACAGAGACAGAGACCGAGACAGACGCAGAGACAGAGACACAGACAGAGACAGAGACAGTGTCAGAGACAGAAACACAGAGAGAGACGGAGGCAGAGGCAGAGACAGAGACAGAGTCAGAGACAGAGACAGAGACGGAGACAGAGGCGGAGACACAGGCAGGGACAGAGACAGAGACAGAGACAGAAACAGAGACAGAGGCAGATACGGGGACAGAGACAGAGGCAGAGACAGAGACAGAGACAGAGACGGAGACAGAGACAGCGGCAGAGACAGGGACGGAGACAGAGACAGAGACACAGGCACAGACAGAGACAGAGACAGAGACAGAGACGGAGACAGAGACAGAGACGGAGACAGAGGCAGAGACATAACCAGGGACGGAGGCAGAGACAGAGACAGAGGGAGAGACAGCGACAGAGACAGAGACAGAGACAGAGACAGAGACAGAGACAGAGACAGAGACAGAGACAGAGACAGAGACAGAGACAGAGGCAGAGACAGAGACAGAGACAGAGACAGAGACAGAGACAGAGACAGAGACAGAGACAGAGACAGAGACAGAGACAGAGACAGAGACAGAGACAGAGACAGAGACAGAGACAGAGACAGAGACAGAGACAGAGACAGAGACAGAGACAGAGACAGAGACAGAGACAGGGACAGAGACAGAGACGGAGGCAGAAACAGAGACAGAGACTGATACGGGGACAGAGACAGAGACAGAGACAGAGACGGAGACAGAGACAGAGACAGAGACAGAGACAGAGACAGAGACAGAGACAGAGACAGAGACAGAGACCGAGACAGACGCAGAGACAGAGACACAGACAGAGACAGAGACAGTTTCAGAGACAGAAACACAGAGAGAGACGGAGACAGAGGCAGAGACAGAGACAGAGTCAGAGACAGAGACAGAGACGGAGACAGAGGCGGAGACACAGGCAGGGACAGAGACAGAGACAGAGACAGAGACAGAAACAGAGACAGAGGCAGATACGGGGACAGAGACAGAGGCAGAGACAGAGACAGAGACAGAGACGGAGACAGAGACAGAGACAGAGACAGAGACAGCGGCAGAGACAGGGACGGAGACAGAGACAGAGACGGAGACAGAGGCAGAGACATATCCAGGGACGGAGACAGAGACAGAGACAGAGGGAGAGACAGAGACAGAGACAGAGACAGAGACAGAGACAGAGACCGAGACAGACGCAGAGACTGAGACAGAGGCAGAGACAGAGACGGAGACAGAGACGGAGACAAAGACCGAGACAGAGACAGAGACACAGATAGCGAGAGAGACAGAGACAGAGACAGAGACAGAGACAGAGTCAGAGACAGAGACAGAGACAGAGACAGAGACAGAGACAGGGACAGAGACAGAGTGAGGGACGGAGACAGAGACAGAGACAGAGACAGAGGCGGAGACAGAGACAGAGACGGAGACAGAGGCAGAGACATATCCAGGGACGGAGACAGAGACAGAGACAGAGGGAGAGACAGCGACAGAGACAGAGACGGAGACAGAGACACAGACAGAGAGAGAGACAGAGACAGAGGTAGAGACAGAGACAGAGACAGAGACAGAGACAGAGACAGAGACGGAGACAGAGGCAGAGACAGAGACAGAGACAGAGACAGAGACAGAGACAGAGACAGAGACAGAGGCGGAGACACAGGCAGGGACAGAGACAGAGACAGAGACAGAAACAGAGACAGAGGCAGATACGGGGACAGAGACAGAGGCAGAGACAGAGACAGAGACAGAGACGGAGACAGAGACAGAGACAGAGACAGAGACAGAGACAGCGGCAGAGACAGGGACGGAGACAGAGACAGAGACACAGGCACAGACAGAGACAGAGACAGAGACAGAGACGGAGACAGAGGCAGAGACAGAGACAGAGACAGAGACAGAGACGGAGACAAAGACGGAGACAGGCGCAGGAACTGAGACAGAGGCAGAGACAGCGAAAGAGACAGGGGCAGAGACAGCGACAGAGACAGAGATAGAGACAGGGCAGAGACAGACACAGAGACAGAGACAGAGACAGAGACAGAGACAGAGACAGAGACAGAGACAGAGACAGAGACAGAGACAGAGACAGAGACAGAGACGGAGACAGAGGCAGAGACAGAGACAGAGACAGAGACAGAGACAGAGACAGAGACAGAGACAGAGACAGAGACACAGAGACATAGGCACGGAGGCAGAGAAACTGATACAGAGACAAAGAGACAGAGGCAGAGACACTCAGACAGAGACCCAGAGACAGAGACACAGAGACAGAGACGGAGAGATTCACAGAGACCGAGACACAATGACAGAGGCAGAGACACAGAGACGGATACACAGAGACAGAGATGCAGAGACAGAGACACAGAGACAGAGACAGAGACGGAGACAGAGGCAGAGACAGACACAGAGACGGAGGCAGAGACAGAGACAGAGACAGAGACAGTGACAGAGGCAGAGACAGAGACGGAGACAGAGACGGAGGCAGAGACAGAGACAGAGACAGAGACAGAGACAGAGACGGAGACAGAGGCAGAGACAGAGACGGAGACAGAGACAGAGGCTGAGACAGAGACAGAGGCAGAGACAGAGACAGAGACAGAGACAGAGACAGAGACAGAGACAGAGACAGAGACAGAGACAGAGACAGAGACAGAGACAGGGACAGAGGCAGTGACAGAGGCAGAGACAGAGACAGAGACGGAGGCAGAAACAGAGACAGAGACAGATACGGGGACAGAGACAGAGACAGAGACAGAGACGGAGACAGAGACAGAGACAGAGACAGAGACAGAGACAGAGACAGAGACAGAGACAGAGACAGAGACCGAGACAGACGCAGAGACAGAGACACAGACAGAGACAGAGACAGTGTCAGAGACAGAAACACAGAGAGAGACGGAGACAGAGGCAGAGACAGAGACAGAGTCAGAGACAGAGACAGAGACGGAGACAGAGGCGGAGACACAGGCAGGGACAGAGACAGAGACAGAGACAGAAACAGAGACAGAGGCAGATACGGGGACAGAGACAGAGGCAGAGACAGAGACAGAGACAGAGACGGAGACAGAGACAGAGACAGAGACAGCGGCAGAGACAGGGACGGAGACAGAGACAGAGACACAGGCACAGACAGAGACAGAGACAGAGACAGAGACGGAGACAGAGACAGAGACGGAGACAGAGGCAGAGACATAACCAGGGACGGAGGCAGAGACAGAGACAGAGGGAGAGACAGCGACAGAGACAGAGACAGAGACAGACACAGAGACGGAGGCAGAGACAGAGACAGAGACAGAGACAGTGACAGAGGCAGAGACAGAGACGGAGACAGAGACGGAGGCAGAGACAGAGACAGAGACAGAGACAGAGACAGAGACGGAGACAGAGGCAGAGACAGAGACGGAGACAGAGACAGAGGCAGAGACAGAGACAGAGACAGAGGCAGAGACAGAGACAGAGACAGAGACAGAGACAGAGACAGAGACAGAGACAGAGACAGAGACAGAGACAGGGACAGAGGCAGTGACAGAGACAGAGACAGAGACAGAGACGGAGGCAGAAACAGAGACAGAGACTGATACGGGGACAGAGACAGAGACAGAGACAGAGACGGAGACAGAGACAGAGACAGAGACAGAGACAGAGACAGAGACAGAGACAGAGACCGAGACAGACGCAGAGACAGAGACACAGACAGAGACAGAGACAGTGTCAGAGACAGAAACACAGAGAGAGACGGAGACAGAGGCAGAGACAGAGACAGAGTCAGAGACAGAGACAGAGACGGAGACAGAGGCGGAGACACAGGCAGGGACAGAGACAGAGACAGAGACAGAGACAGAAACAGAGACAGAGGCAGATACGGGGACAGAGACAGAGGCAGAGACAGAGACAGAGACAGAGACGGAGACAGAGACAGAGACAGAGACAGAGACAGCGGCAGAGACAGGGACGGAGACAGAGACAGAGACACAGGCACAGACAGAGACAGAGACAGAGACAGAGACGGAGACAGAGACAGAGACGGAGACAGAGGCAGAGACATAACCAGGGACGGAGGCAGAGACAGAGACAGAGGGAGAGACAGCGACAGAGACAGAGACAGAGACAGAGACAGAGACAGAGACAGAGACAGAGACAGAGACAGAGACAGAGACAGAGGCAGAGACAGAGACAGAGACAGAGACAGAGACAGAGACAGAGACAGAGACAGAGACAGAGACAGAGACAGAGACAGAGACAGAGACAGAGACAGAGACAGAGACAGAGACAGAGACAGAGACAGAGACAGAGACAGAGACAGAGACAGAGACAGCGACAGAGACAGAGACAGAGACAGAGACAGAGACAGAGGCAGAGACAGAGACAGAGACAGAGACAGAGACAGAGACAGAGACAGAGACAGAGACAGAGACGGAGACAGAGACAGAGACAGAGACAGCGGCAGAGACAGGCACGGAGACAGAGACAGAGACACAGGCACAGACAGAGACAGAGACAGAGACAGAGACGGAGACAGAGACAGAGACGGAGACAGAGGCAGAGACATATCCAGGGACGGAGACAGAGACAGAGACAGAGGGAGAGACAGCGACAGAGACCGAGACGGAGACAGAGACACAGACAGAGAGAGAGACAGAGACAGAGGTAGAGACAGAGACAGAGACAGAGACAGAGACAGAGACAGAGGCAGAGATAGAGACAGAGACAGAGACAGAGACAGAGGGAGAGAGAGCGACAGAGGCAGAGACAGAGACAGAGACAGAGACAGAGACGGAGACAAAGACGGAGACAGGCGCAGGAACTGAGACAGAGGCAGAGACAGCGAAAGAGACAGGGGCAGAGACAGCGACAGAGACAGAGATAGAGACAGGGCAGAGACAGACACAGAGACAGAGACAGAGACAGAGACAGAGACAGAGACAGAGACAGAGACAGAGACAGAGACAGAGACAGAGACAGAGACAGAGACGGAGACAGAGGCAGAGACAGAGACAGAGACAGAGACAGAGACAGAGACAGAGACAGAGACACAGAGACATAGGCACGGAGGCAGAGAAACTGATACAGAGACAAAGAGACAGAGGCAGAGACACTCAGACAGAGACCCAGAGACAGAGACACAGAGACAGAGACAGAGAGATTCACAGAGACCGAGACACAATGACAGAGGCAGAGACACAGAGACGGATACACAGATACAGAGATGCAGAGACAGAGACACAGAGACAGAGACAGAGACGGAGACAGTGGCAGAGACAGACACAGAGACGGAGGCAGAGACAGAGACAGAGACAGAGACAGTGACAGAGGCAGAGACAGAGATGGAGACAGAGACGGAGGCAGAGACAGAGACAGAGACAGAGACAGAGACAGAGACGGAGACAGAGGCAGAGACAGAGACGGAGACAGAGACAGAGGCTAAGACAGAGACAGAGGCAGAGACAGAGACAGAGACAGAGACAGAGACAGAGACAGAGACAGAGACAGAGACAGAGACAGAGACAGGGACAGAGGCAGTGACAGAGACAGAGACAGAGACAGAGACGGAGGCAGAAACAGAGACAGAGACAGATACGGGGACAGAGACAGAGACAGAGACAGAGACGGAGACAGAGACAGAGACAGAGACAGAGACAGAGACAGAGACAGAGACAGAGACAGAGACAGAGACAGAGACAGAGACCGAGACAGACGCAGAGACAGAGACACAGACAGAGACAGAGACAGTGTCAGAGACAGAAACACAGAGAGAGACGGAGACAGAGGCAGAGACAGAGACAGAGTCAGAGACAGAGACAGAGACGGAGACAGAGGCGGAGACACAGGCAGGGACAGAGACAGAGACAGAGACAGAAACAGAGACAGAGGCAGATACGGGGACAGAGACAGAGGCAGAGACAGAGACAGAGACAGAGACGGAGACAGAGACAGAGACAGAGACAGCGGCAGAGACAGGGACGGAGACAGAGACAGAGACACAGGCACAGACAGAGACAGAGACAGAGACAGAGACGGAGACAGAGACAGAGACGGAGACAGAGGCAGAGACATAACCAGGGACGGAGGCAGAGACAGAGACAGAGGGAGAGACAGCGACAGAGACAGAGACAGAGACAGAGACAGAGACAGAGACAGAGACAGAGACAGAGACAGAGACAGAGACAGAGACAGAGGCAGAGACAGAGACAGAGACAGAGACAGAGACAGAGACAGAGACAGAGACAGAGACAGAGACAGAGACAGAGACAGAGACAGAGACAGAGACAGAGACAGAGACAGAGACAGAGACAGAGACAGAGACAGAGACAGAGACAGGGGCAGAGACAGCGACAGAGACAGAGATAGAGACAGGGCAGAGACAGACACAGAGACAGAGACAGAGACAGAGACAGAGACAGAGACAGAGACAGAGACAGAGACAGAGACAGAGACAGAGACGGAGACAGAGGCAGAGACAGAGACAGAGACAGAGACAGAGACAGAGACAGAGACAGAGACAGAGACAGAGACACAGAGACATAGGCACGGAGGCAGAGAAACTGATACAGAGACAAAGAGACAGAGGCAGAGACACTCAGACAGAGACCCAGAGACAGAGACACAGAGACAGAGACAGAGAGATTCACAGAGACCGAGACACAATGACAGAGGCAGAGACACAGAGACGGATACACAGAGACAGAGATGCAGAGACAGAGACACAGAGACAGAGACAGAGACGGAGACAGAGGCAGAGACAGACACAGAGACGGAGGCAGAGACAGAGACAGAGACAGAGACAGTGACAGAGGCAGAGACAGAGCCGGAGACAGAGACGGAGGCAGAGACAGAGACAGAGACAGAGACAGAGACAGAGACGGAGACAGAGGCAGAGACAGAGTCGGAGACAGAGACAGAGGCAGAGACAGAGACAGAGGCAGAGACAGCGACAGAGACAGAGACAGAGACAGAGACCGAGACCGAGACAGAGACAGAGACAGAGACAGAGACAGAGACAGAGACAGGGACAGAGACAGAGACAGAGACAGAGACAGAGACAGAGACGGAGGCAGAAACAGAGACAGAGACAGATACGGGGACAGAGACAGAGACAGAGACAGAGACGGAGACAGAGACAGAGACAGAGACAGAGACAGAGACAGAGACAGAGACAGAGACAGAGACAGAGACAGAGACAGAGACAGAGACAGAGACCGAGACAGACGCAGAGACAGAGACACAGACAGAGACAGAGACAGTGTCAGAGACAGAAACACAGAGAGAGACGGAGACAGAGGCAGAGACAGAGACAGAGACGGAGACAGAGGCGGAGACACAGGCAGGGACAGAGACAGAGACAGAGACAGAAACAGAGACAGAGGCAGATACGGGACAGAGACAGAGGCAGAAACAGAGACAGAGACAGAGACGGAGACAGAGACAGAGACAGAGACAGCGGCAGAGACAGGGACGGAGACAGAGACAGAGACACAGGCACAGACAGAGACAGTGACAGAGACAGAGACAGAGACAGAGACAGAGACAGAGGCAGAGGCAGAGAAAGAGACAGAGACAGAGACAGAGACAGAGACAGAGACAGAGACAGAGACAGAGACAGAGACGGAGACAGAGACAGAGACAGAGACAGAGGCAGAGTCTCAGACAGAGAAAGAGCCAGAGACAGCGACAGAGACAGAGACAGATACGGAGACAGAGACAGAGACAGAGACGGAGACAGAGACAGAGACAGAGACAGAGTCAGATACGGAGACAGAGACAGAGACAGAGACAGAGACAGAGACAGAGCAAGAGAGAGAGGCAGAGACAGAGACAGAGACAGAGACAGAGACAGAGACAGAGACAGAGACAGAGACAGAGACAGAGACAGAGACAGAGACAGAGACAGAGACAGAGACCGAGACAGACGCAGAGACTGAGACAGAGGCAGAGACAGAGACAGAGACAGAGACAGAGACGGAGACAAAGACCGAGACAGAGACAGAGACACAGACAGCGAGAGAGACAGAGACAGAGACAGAGACAGAGACAGAGACAGAGTCAGAGACAGAGACAGAGACAGAGACAGAGACAGAGACAGGGACAGAGACAGAGGCAGGGACGGAGACAGAGACAGAGACAGAGACAGAGACAGAGACAGAGACAGAGACAGAGACAGAGACAGAGACAGAGACAGAGACCGAGACAGACGCAGAGACAGAGACAGAGACAGAGACCGAGACAGACGCAGAGACAGACGCAGAGACAGATGCAGAGACAGAGACAGAGACAGAGACAGAGACAGAGACAGAGACAGAGACAGAGACAGAGACAGAGACAGAGACAGAGACAGAGACAGAGACAGAGACGGAGACAGAGACAGAGACAGAGACAGAGACAGAGACAGAGACGGAGACAGAGGCAGAGACACAGGCAGGGACAGAGACACAGACAGAGACAGAAACAGAGACAGGGACGGAGACAGAGACAGAGACACAGACACAGACAGAGACAGAGACAGAGACAGAGACAGAGACAGAGACGGAGACAGAGCTAGAGACGGAGACAGAGGCAGAGACATATCCAGGGACGGAGACAGAGACAGAGACAGAGGGAGAGACAGCGACAGAGACAGAGACAGAGACAGAGACAGAGACAGAGACAGAGACAGAGACAGAGACAGAGACAGAGACATAGGCACGGAGGCAGAGAAACTGATACAGAGACAAAGAGACAGAGGCAGAGACACTCAGACAGAGACCCAGAGACAGAGACACAGAGACAGAGATGCAGAGACAGAGACACAGAGACGGAGACAGAGACGGAGACAGAGGCAGAGACAGACACAGAGACAGAGACAGAGACGGAGACAGAGACAGTGACAGAGACAGAGACAGAGACAGAGACAGAGACAGAGACAGAGACAGAGACAGAGACTGAGACAGAGGCAGAGACAGAGGCAGAGACAGAGGCAGAGACAGAGGCAGAGACAGAGACAGAGACAGAGACAGAGACAGAGACAGAGACGGAGACAAAGACCGAGACAGAGACAGAGACACAGACAGAGAGAGAGACAGAGACAGAGGTAGAGACAGAGACAGAGACAGAGACAGAGACAGAGACAGAGGCAGAGATAGAGACAGAGACAGAGACAGAGACAGAGACAGAGACTGAGACAGAGGCAGAGACAGAGGCAGAGACAGAGACAGAGACAGAGGCAGAGACAGAGGCAGAGACAGAGACAGAGACAGAGACAGAGACAGAGACAGAGACAGAGACGGAGACAAAGACCGAGACAGAGACAGAGACACAGATAGCGAGAGAGACAGAGACAGAGACAGAGACAGAGACAGAGTCAGAGACAGAGACAGAGACAGAGACAGAGACAGGGACAGAGACAGAGTGAGGGACGGAGACAGAGACAGAGACAGAGACAGAGACAGAGACAGAGACAGAGACAGAGACAGAGACAGAGACAGAGACAGAGAAAGAGACAGAGACAGAGACAGAGACAGAGACAGAGACCAAGACAGACGCAGAGACAGACGCAGAGACAGATGCAGAGACAGAGACAGAGACAGAGACAGAGACAGAGACAGAGACAGAGACAGAGACAGAGACAGAGACAGAGACAGAGACAGAGACAGAGACAGAGACAGAGACAGAGACAGAGACAGAGACGGAGACAGAGAGAGAGACAGAGACAGAGACAGAGTCAGAGACAGAGACAGAGACGGAGACAGAGGCAGAGACACAGGCAGGGACAGAGACAGAGACAGAGACAGAAACAGAGACAGAGACAGATACGGGGACAGAGACAGAGGCAGAGACAGAGACAGAGACAGAGACAGAGACGGAGACAGAGACAGAGACAGAGACAGCGGCAGAGACAGGGACGGAGACAGAGATAGAGACACAGACACAGACAGAGACAGAGACAGAGACAGAGACAGAGACAGAGACAGAGACGGAGACAGAGACAGAGACGGAGACAGAGGCAGAGACATATCCAGGGACGGAGACAGAGACAGAGACAGAGGGAGAGACAGCGACAGAGACAGAGACAGAGACAGAGACAGAGACAGAGACAGAGACACAGAGACATAGCCACGGAGGCAGAGAAACTGATACAGAGACAAAGAGACAGAGGCAGAGACACTCACACAGAGACCCAGAGACAGAGACACAGAGACAGAGATGCAGAGACAGAGACACAGAGACGGAGACAGAGACGGAGACAGAGGCAGAGACAGACACAGAGACAGAGACAGAGACGGAGACAGAGACAGAGACAGAGACAGAGACAGAGACAGAGACAGAGACAGAGGCAGAGACAGAGACAGAGACAGAGACAGAGACAGAGACTGAGACAGAGGCAGAGACAGAGGCAGAGACAGAGGCAGAGACAGAGGCAGAGACAGAGACAGAGACAGAGACAGAGACAGAGACAGAGACGGAGACAAAGACCGAGACAGAGACAGAGACACAGACAGAGAGAGAGACAGAGACAGAGGTAGAGACAGAGACAGAGACAGAGACAGAGACAGAGACAGAGGCAGAGATAGAGACAGAGACAGAGACAGAGACAGAGACAGAGACTGAGACAGAGGCAGAGACAGAGGCAGAGACAGGGGCAGAGACAGAGGCAGAGACAGAGGCAGAGACAGAGACAGAGACAGAGACAGAGACAGAGACAGAGACAGAGACAGAGACGGAGACAAAGACCGAGAGAGAGACAGAGACACAGACAGAGAGAGAGACAGAGACGGAGACAGAGACAGAGACAGAGACAGAGACGGAGACAGAGACAGAGACAGAGACAGAGACAGAGACAGAGACAGAGACAGAGACAGAGACAGAGACTGAGACAGAGACAGAGACAGAGACAGAGACAGAGACAGAGACAGAGACAGAGACAGAGACAGAGACAGAGACAGAGACAGAGAGAGATAGAGAGACAGAGACAGAGACAGAGACAGAGACAGAGACAGAGACAGAGACAGAGACAGAGACGGAGACATAGACAGAGACAGAGTCACAGACAGAGACAGACACAGTGTCAGAGACAGAAACACAGAGAGAGACGGAGACAGAGGCAGTGACAGGGACAGAGTCAGAGACAGAGACAGAGACGGAGACAGAGGCGGAGACACAGGCAGGGACAGAGACAGAGACAGAGACAGAAACAGAGACAGAGGCAGATACGGGGACAGAGACAGAGGCAGAGACAGAGACAGAGACAGAGACAGAGACGGAGACAGAGACAGAGACAGAGACAGCGGCAGAGACAGGGACGGAGACAGAGACAGAGACACAGGCACAGACAGAGACAGAGACAGATACAGAGACGGAGACAGAGACAGAGACGGAGACAGAGGCAGAGACATATCCAGGGACGGAGACAGAGACAGAGACAGAGGGAGAGACAGCGACAGAGACAGAGACGGAGACAGAGACACAGACAGAGAGAGAGACAGAGACAGAGGTAGAGACAGAGACAGAGACAGAGACAGAGACAGAGACAGAGGCAGAGATAGAGACAGAGACAGAGACAGAGACAGAGGGAGAGAGAGCGACAGAGGCAGAGACAGAGACAGAGACAGAGACAGAGACGGAGACAAAGACGGAGACAGACGCAGGAACTGAGACAGAGGCAGAGACAGCGAAAGAGACAGGGGCAGAGACAGCGACAGAGACAGAGATAGAGACAGGGCAGAGACAGAGACAGAGACAGAGACAGAGACAGAGACAGAGACAGAGACAGAGACAGAGACAGAGACAGAGACAGAGACAGAGACAGAGACAGAGACAGAGACAGAGACAGAGACGGAGACAGAGGCAGAGACAGAGACAGAGACAGAGACAGAGACAGAGACAGAGACAGAGACAGAGACAGAGACACAGAGACATAGGCACGGGGGCAGAGAAACTGATACAGAGACAAAGAGACAGAGGCAGAGACACTCAGACAGAGACCCAGAGACAGAGACACAGAGACAGAGACAGAGAGATTCACAGAGACCGAGACACAATGACAGAGGCAGAGACACAGAGACGGATACACAGAGACAGAGATGCAGAGACAGAGACACAGAGACAGAGACAGAGACGGAGACAGAGGCAGAGACAGACACAGAGACGGAGGCAGAGACAGAGACAGAGACAGAGACAGTGACAGAGGCAGAGACAGAGACGGAGACAGAGACGGATGCAGAGACAGAGACAGAGACGGAGACAGAGACAGAGACGGAGACAGAGGCAGAGACAGAGTCGGAGACAGAGACAGAGACAGAGACAGAGACAGAGGCAGAGACAGAGACAGAGACAGAGACAGAGACAGAGACAGAGACAGAGACAGAGACAGAGACAGAGACAGAGACAGAGACAGAGACAGGGACAGGGACAGAGACAGAGACAGAGACAGTGACAGAGACAGAGACGGAGGCAGAAAAAGAGACAGAGACAGATACGGGGACAGAGACAGAGACAGAGACAGAGACGGAGACAGAGACAGAGACAGAGACAGAGGCAGAGACATATCCAGGGACGGAGACAGAGACAGAGACAGAGGGAGAGACAGCGACAGAGACCGAGACGGAGACAGAGACACAGACAGAGAGAGAGACAGAGACAGAGGTAGAGACAGAGACAGAGACAGAGACAGAGACAGAGACAGAGGCAGAGATAGAGACAGAGACAGAGACAGAGACAGAGGGAGAGAGAGCGACAGAGGCAGAGACAGAGACAGAGACAGAGACAGAGACGGAGACAAAGACGGAGACAGGCGCAGGAACTGAGACAGAGGCAGAGACAGCGAAAGAGACAGGGGCAGAGACAGCGACAGAGACAGGGATAGAGACAGGGCAGAGACAGACACAGAGACAGAGACAGAGACAGAGACAGAGACAGAGACGGAGGCAGAGACAGAGACAGAGACAGAGACAGTGACAGAGGCAGAGACAGAGATGGAGACAGAGACGGAGGCAGAGACAGAGACAGAGACAGAGACAGAGACAGAGACGGAGACAGAGGCAGAGACAGAGACGGAGACAGAGACAGAGGCTAAGACAGAGACAGAGGCAGAGACAGAGACAGAGACAGAGACAGAGACAGAGACAGAGACAGAGACAGATACGGGGACAGAGACAGAGACAGAGACAGAGACGGAGACAGAGACAGAGACAGAGACAGAGACAGAGGCAGAGACAGAGACAGAGACAGAGACAGAGACAGAGACAGAGACAGAGACCGAGACAGACGCAGAGACAGAGACACAGACAGAGACAGAGACAGTGTCAGAGACAGAAACACAGAGAGAGACGGAGACAGAGGCAGAGACAGAGACAGAGTCAGAGACAGAGACAGAGACGGAGACAGAGGCGGAGACACAGGCAGGGACAGAGACAGAGACAGAGACAGAAACAGAGACAGAGGCAGATACGGGACAGAGACAGAGGCAGAAACAGAGACAGAGACAGAGACGGAGACAGAGACAGAGACAGAGACAGCGGCAGAGACAGGGACGGAGACAGAGACAGAGACACAGGCACAGACAGAGACAGTGACAGAGACAGAGACAGAGACAGAGACAGAGACAGAGACAGAGGCAGAGGCAGAGAAAGAGACAGAGACAGAGACAGAGACAGAGACAGAGACAGAGACAGAGACAGAGACAGAGACAGAGACGGAGACAGAGACAGAGACAGAGACAGAGGCAGAGTCTCAGACAGAGAAAGAGCCAGAGACAGCGACAGAGACAGAGACAGATACGGAGACAGAGACAGAGACAGAGACGGAGACAGAGACAGAGACAGAGACAGAGTCAGATACGGAGACAGAGACAGAGACAGAGACAGAGACAGAGACAGAGCAAGAGAGAGAGACAGAGACAGAGACAGAGACAGAGACAGAGACAGAGACAGAGACAGAGACAGAGACAGAGACAGAGACAGAGACAGAGACAGAGACAGAGACAGAGACCGAGACAGACGCAGAGACTGAGACAGAGGCAGAGACAGAGACAGAGACAGAGACAGAGACGGAGACAAAGACCGAGACAGAGACAGAGACACAGACAGCGAGAGAGACAGAGACAGAGACAGAGACAGAGACAGAGACAGAGTCAGAGACAGAGACAGAGACAGAGGCAGAGACAGAGACAGGGACAGAGACAGAGGCAGGGACGGAGACAGAGACAGAGACAGAGACAGAGACAGAGACAGAGACAGAGACAGAGACAGAGACAGAGACAGAGACCGAGACAGACGCAGAGACAGAGACAGAGACAGAGACCGAGACAGACGCAGAGACAGACGCAGAGACAGATGCAGAGACAGAGACAGAGACAGAGACAGAGACAGAGACAGAGACAGAGACAGAGACAGAGACAGAGACAGAGACAGAGACAGAGACAGAGACGGAGACAGAGACAGAGACAGAGACAGAGACAGAGACAGAGACAGAGACGGAGACAGAGGCAGAGACACAGGCAGGGACAGAGACACAGACAGAGACAGAAACAGAGACAGGGACGGAGACAGAGACAGAGACACAGACACAGACAGAGACAGAGACAGAGACAGAGACAGAGACAGAGACAGAGACGGAGACAGAGCTAGAGACGGAGACAGAGGCAGAGACATATCCAGGGACGGAGACAGAGACAGAGACAGAGGGAGAGACAGCGACAGAGACAGAGACAGAGACAGAGACAGAGACAGAGACAGAGACAGAGACAGAGACAGAGACATAGGCACGGAGGCAGAGAAACTGATACAGAGACAAAGAGACAGAGGCAGAGACACTCAGACAGAGACCCAGAGACAGAGACACAGAGACAGAGATGCAGAGACAGAGACACAGAGACGGAGACAGAGACGGAGACAGAGGCAGAGACAGACACAGAGACAGAGACAGAGACGGAGACAGAGACAGTGACAGAGACAGAGACAGAGACAGAGACAGAGACAGAGACAGAGACAGAGACAGAGACTGAGACAGAGGCAGAGACAGAGGCAGAGACAGAGGCAGAGACAGAGGCAGAGACAGAGACAGAGACAGAGACAGAGACAGAGACAGAGACGGAGACAAAGACCGAGACAGAGACAGAGACACAGACAGAGAGAGAGACAGAGACAGAGGTAGAGACAGAGACAGAGACAGAGACAGAGACAGAGACAGAGGCAGAGATAGAGACAGAGACAGAGACAGAGACAGAGACAGAGACTGAGACAGAGGCAGAGACAGAGGCAGAGACAGAGACAGAGACAGAGGCAGAGACAGAGGCAGAGACAGAGACAGAGACAGAGACAGAGACAGAGACAGAGACAGAGACGGAGACAAAGACCGAGACAGAGACAGAGACACAGACAGAGAGAGAGACAGAGACAGAGGTAGAGACAGAGACAGAGACAGAGACAGAGACAGAGACAGAGGCAGAGATAGAGACAGAGACAGAGACAGAGACAGAGGGAGAGAGAGCGACAGAGGCAGAGACAGAGACAGAGACAGAGACAGAGACGGAGACAAAGACGGAGACAGACGCAGGAACTGAGACAGAGGCAGAGGCAGCGAAAGAGACAGAGGCAGAGACAGCGACAGGGACAGAGATAGAGACAGGGCAGAGACAGAGACAGAGACAGAGACAGAGACAGAGACAGAGACGGAGACAGAGACAGAGACGGAGACAGAGACAGAGACAGAGACAGAGACAGAGACAGAGACAGAGACGGAGACAGAGGCAGAGACACAGGCAGGGACAGAGACACAGACAGAGACAGAAACAGAGACAGGGACGGAGACAGAGACAGAGACACAGACACAGACAGAGACAGAGACAGAGACAGAGACAGAGACAGAGACGGAGACAGAGCTAGAGACGGAGACAGAGGCAGAGACATATCCAGGGACGGAGACAGAGACAGAGACAGAGGGAGAGACAGCGACAGAGACAGAGACAGAGACAGAGACAGAGACAGAGACAGAGACAGAGACAGAGACATAGGCACGGAGGCAGAGAAACTGATACAGAGACAAAGAGACAGAGGCAGAGACACTCAGACAGAGACCCAGAGACAGAGACACAGAGACAGAGATGCAGAGACAGAGACACAGAGACGGAGACAGAGACGGAGACAGAGGCAGAGACAGACACAGAGACAGAGACAGAGACGGAGACAGAGACAGTGACAGAGACAGAGACAGAGACAGAGACAGAGACAGAGACAGAGACAGAGACAGAGACTGAGACAGAGGCAGAGACAGAGGCAGAGACAGAGGCAGAGACAGAGGCAGAGACAGAGACAGAGACAGAGACAGAGACAGAGACAGAGACGGAGACAAAGACCGAGACAGAGACAGAGACACAGACAGAGAGAGAGACAGAGACAGAGGTAGAGACAGAGACAGAGACAGAGACAGAGACAGAGACAGAGGCAGAGATAGAGACAGAGACAGAGACAGAGACAGAGACAGAGACTGAGACAGAGGCAGAGACAGAGGCAGAGACAGAGACAGAGACAGAGACAGAGCAAGAGAGAGAGACAGAGACAGAGACAGAGACAGAGACAGAGACAGAGACCGAGACAGACGCAGAGACTGAGACAGAGGCAGAGACAGAGACAGAGACAGAGACAGAGACGGAGACAAAGACCGAGACAGAGACAGAGACACAGATAGCGAGAGAGACAGAGACAGAGACAGAGACAGAGACAGAGTCAGAGACAGAGACAGAGACAGAGACAGAGACAGGGACAGAGACAGAGTGAGGGACGGAGACAGAGACAGAGACAGAGACAGAGACAGAGACAGAGACAGAGACAGAGACAGAGACAGAGACAGAGACAGAGACAGAGACAGAGACAGAGACAGAGACAGAGACAGAGACAGAGACCGAGACAGACGCAGAGACAGACGCAGAGACAGATGCAGAGACAGAGACAGAGACAGAGACAGAGACAGAGACAGAGACAGAGACAGAGACAGAGACAGAGACAGAGACAGAGACAGAGACGGAGACAGAGAGAGAGACAGAGACAGAGACAGAGTCAGAGACAGAGACAGAGACGGAGACAGAGGCAGAGACACAGGCAGGGACAGAGACAGAGACAGAGACAGAAACAGAGACAGAGACAGATACGGGGACAGAGACAGAGGCAGAGACAGAGACAGAGACAGAGACAGAGACGGAGACAGAGACAGAGACAGAGACAGCGGCAGAGACAGGGACGGAGACAGAGATAGAGACACAGACACAGACAGAGACAGAGACAGAGACAGAGACAGAGACAGAGACGGAGACAGAGACAGAGACGGAGACAGAGGCAGAGACATATCCAGGGACGGAGACAGAGACAGAGACAGAGGGAGAGACAGAGACAGAGGCAGAGACAGAGACAGAGACAGAGACAGAGACAGAGACCGAGACAGAGGCAGAGACAGAGGCAGAGACAGAGGCAGAGACAGAGGCAGAGACAGAGACAGAGACAGAGACAGAGACAGAGACAGAGACAGAGACGGAGACAAAGACCGAGACAGAGACAGAGACACAGACAGAGAGAGAGACAGAGACAGAGGTAGAGACAGAGACAGAGACAGAGACAGAGACAGAGACAGAGGCAGAGATAGAGACAGAGACAGAGACAGAGACAGAGACAGAGACTGAGACAGAGGCAGAGACAGAGGCAGAGACAGGGGCAGAGACAGAGGCAGAGACAGAGGCAGAGACAGAGACAGAGACAGAGACAGAGACAGAGACAGAGACAGAGACAGAGACAGAGACGGAGACAAAGACCGAGAGAGAGACAGAGACACAGACAGAGAGAGAGACAGAGACGGAGACAGAGACAGAGACAGAGACAGAGACGGAGACAGAGACAGAGACAGAGACAGAGACAGAGACAGAGACAGAGACAGAGACAGAGACAGAGACCGAGACAGAGACAGAGACAGAGACAGAGACAGAGACAGAGACAGAGACAGAGACAGAGACAGAGAGAGATAGAGAGACAGAGACAGAGACAGAGACAGAGACAGAGACAGAGACAGAGACAGAGACAGAGACGGAGACATAGACAGAGACAGAGACACAGACAGAGACAGACACAGTGTCAGAGACAGAAACACAGAGAGAGACGGAGACAGAGGCAGTGACAGGGACAGAGTCAGAGACAGAGACAGAGACGGAGACAGAGGCGGAGACACAGGCAGGGACAGAGACAGAGACAGAGACAGAAACAGAGACAGAGGCAGATACGGGGACAGAGACAGAGGCAGAGACAGAGACAGAGACAGAGACAGAGACGGAGACAGAGACAGAGACAGAGACAGCGGCAGAGACAGGGACGGAGACAGAGACAGAGACACAGGCACAGACAGAGACAGAGACAGATACAGAGACGGAGACAGAGACAGAGACGGAGACAGAGGCAGAGACATATCCAGGGACGGAGACAGAGACAGAGACAGAGGGAGAGACAGCGACAGAGACAGAGACGGAGACAGAGACACAGACAGAGAGAGAGACAGAGACAGAGGTAGAGACAGAGACAGAGACAGAGACAGAGACAGAGACAGAGACAGAGGCAGAGATAGAGACAGAGACAGAGACAGAGACAGAGGGAGAGAGAGCGACAGAGGCAGAGACAGAGACAGAGACAGAGACAGAGACGGAGACAAAGACGGAGACAGACGCAGGAACTGAGACAGAGGCAGAGACAGCGAAAGAGACAGGGGCAGAGACAGCGACAGAGACAGAGATAGAGACAGGGCAGAGACAGAGACAGAGACAGAGACAGAGACAGAGACAGAGACAGAGACAGAGACAGAGACAGAGACAGAGACAGAGACAGAGACAGAGACAGAGACAGAGACGGAGACAGAGGCAGAGACAGAGACAGAGACAGAGACAGAGACAGAGACAGAGACAGAGACAGAGACAGAGACAGAGACACAGAGACATAGGCACGGGGGCAGAGAAACTGATACAGAGACAAAGAGACAGAGGCAGAGACACTCAGACAGAGACCCAGAGACAGAGACACAGAGACAGAGACAGAGAGATTCACAGAGACCGAGACACAATGACAGAGGCAGAGACACAGAGACGGATACACAGAGACAGAGATGCAGAGACAGAGACACAGAGACAGAGACAGAGACGGAGACAGAGGCAGAGACAGACACAGAGACGGAGGCAGAGACAGAGACAGAGACAGAGACAGTGACAGAGGCAGAGACAGAGACGGAGATAGAGACGGATGCAGAGACAGAGACAGAGACGGAGACAGAGACAGAGACGGAGACAGAGGCAGAGACAGAGTCGGAGACAGAGACAGAGACAGAGACAGAGACAGAGGCAGAGACAGAGACAGAGACAGAGACAGAGACAGAGACAGAGACAGAGACAGAGACAGAGACAGAGACAGAGACAGAGACAGAGACAGAGACAGGGACAGAGACAGAGACAGAGACAGAGACAGAGACAGAGACGGAGGCAGAAACAGAGACAGAGACAGATACGGGGACAGAGACAGAGACAGAGACAGAGACGGAGACAGAGACAGAGACAGAGACAGAGACAGACACAGAGACAGAGACAGAGACAGAGACAGAGACAGAGACCGAGACAGACGCAGAGACAGAGACACAGACAGAGACAGAGACAGTGTCAGAGACAGAAACACAGAGAGAGACGGAGACAGAGGCAGAGACAGAGACAGAGTCAGAGACAGAGACAGAGACGGAGACAGAGGCGGAGACACAGGCAGGGACAGAGAGAGAGACAGAGACAGAAACAGAGACAGAGGCAGATACGGGGACAGAGACAGAGGCAGAGACAGAGACAGAGACAGAGACGGAGACAGAGACAGAGACAGAGACAGCGGCAGAGACAGGGACGGAGACAGAGACAGAGACACAGGCACAGACAGGGACAGAGACAGAGACAGAGACGGAGACAGAGACAGAGACGGAGACAGAGGCAGAGACATAACCAGGGACGGAGGCAGAGACAGAGACAGAGGGAGAGACAGCGACAGAGACAGAGACAGAGACAGAGACAGAGACAGAGACAGAGACAGAGACAGAGACAGAGACAGAGACAGAGACAGAGACAGAGACAGAGACAGAGACAGAGACAGAGAGAGAGACAGAGACAGAGACAGAGACAGAGACAGAGACAGAGACAGAGACAGAGACAGAGACAGAGACAGAGACAGAGACGGAGACAGAGACAGAGACAGAGACAGAGACAGAGACAGAGACAGAGACAGAGACAGGGACAGAGACAGAGACAGAGACAGAGACAGAGACAGAGACGGAGGCAGAGACAGAGACAGAGTCAGAGACAGGGACAGAGACGGAGACAGAGACAGAGGAAGAGACAGCGACAGAGAGAGACAGAGACAGAGACAGAGGCAGTGACAGAGACAGAGACTGAGACAGAGACAGAGACAGAGACAGAGACAGAGACAGAGGCAGAGGCAGAGAAAGAGACAGAGACAGAGACAGAGACAGAGACAGAGACAGAGACAGAGACGGAGACAGAGACAGAGACAGAGACAGAGACAGAGACAGAGACAGAGACAGATACGGAGACAGAGACAGAGACAGAGACGGAGACAGAGACAGAGACAGAGACAGAGTCAGATACGGAGACAGAGACAGAGACAGAGACAGAGACAGAGACAGAGCAAGAGAGAGAGACAGAGACAGAGACAGAGACAGAGACAGAGACAGAGACAGAGACAGAGACAGAGACAGAGACAGAGACAGAGACAGAGACAGAGACAGAGACAGAGACAGAGACGGAGACAGAGACAGAGACAGAGACAGAGACAGAGACAGAGACGGAGACAGAGGCAGAGACACAGGCAGGGACAGAGACAGAGACAGAGACAGAAACAGAGACAGGGACGGAGACAGAGACAGAGACACAGACACAGACAGAGACAGAGACAGAGACAGAGACAGAGACAGAGACAGAGACAGAGACAGAGACAGAGACCGAGACAGACGCAGAGACTGAGACAGAGGCAGAGACAGAGACAGAGACAGAGACAGAGACGGAGACAAAGACCGAGACAGAGACAGAGACACAGATAGCGAGAGAGACAGAGACAGAGACAGAGACAGAGACAGAGTCAGAGACAGAGACAGAGACAGAGACAGAGACAGAGACAGAGACAGGGACAGAGACAGAGTGAGGGACGGAGACAGAGACAGAGACAGAGACAGAGACAGAGACAGAGACAGAGACAGAGACAGAGACAGAGACAGAGACAGAGACAGAGACCGAGACAGACGCAGAGACAGACGCAGAGACAGATGCAGAGACAGAGACAGAGACAGAGACAGAGACAGAGACAGAGACAGAGACAGAGACAGAGACAGAGACAGAGACAGAGACAGAGACAGAGACAGAGACGGAGACAGAGACAGAGACAGAGACAGAGACAGAGACAGAGGCAGAGACAGAGACAGAGACAGAGACAGAGACAGAGACTGAGACAGAGGCAGAGACAGAGACAGAGACAGAGACAGAGACAGAGACAGAGACAGAGACAGAGACAGAGACAGAGACAGAGACAGAGACAGAGACCGAGACAGACGCAGAGACAGACGCAGAGACAGATGCAGAGACAGAGACAGAGACAGAGACAGAGACAGAGACAGAGACAGAGACAGAGACAGAGACAGAGACAGAGACAGAGACAGAGACAGAGACAGAGACAGAGACAGAGACAGAGACGGAGACAGAGACAGAGACAGAGACAGAGACAGAGACAGAGGCAGAGACAGAGACAGAGACAGAGACAGAGACAGAGACTGAGACAGAGGCAGAGACAGAGGCAGAGACAGAGGCAGAGACAGAGGCAGAGACAGAGACAGAGACAGAGACAGAGACAGAGACAGAGACGGAGACAAAGACCGAGACAGAGACAGAGACACAGACAGAGAGAGAGACAGAGACAGAGGTAGAGACAGAGACAGAGACAGAGACAGAGACAGAGACAGAGGCAGAGATAGAGACAGAGACAGAGACAGAGACAGAGACAGAGACTGAGACAGAGGCAGAGACAGAGGCAGAGACAGGGGCAGAGACAGAGGCAGAGACAGAGGCAGAGACAGAGACAGAGACAGAGACAGAGACAGAGACAGAGACAGAGACGGAGACAAAGACCGAGACAGAGACAGAGACACAGACAGAGAGAGAGACAGAGACGGAGACAGAGACAGAGACAGAGACAGAGACGGAGACAGAGACAGAGACAGAGACAGAGACAGAGACAGAGACAGAGACAGAGACAGAGACAGAGACAGAGACAGAGACAGAGACCGAGACAGAGACAGAGACAGAGACACAGACAGAGACAGAGACAGAGACAGAGACAGAGACAGAGACAGAGAGAGATGGAGAGACAGAGACAGAGACAGAGACAGAGACAGAGACAGAGACAGAGACAGAGACAGAGACGGAGACATAGACAGAGACAGAGACACAGACAGAGACAGACACAGTGTCAGAGACAGAAACACAGAGAGAGACGGAGACAGAGGGCGAGAGAGCGACAGAGGCAGAGACAGAGACAGAGACAGGGACAGAGACGGAGACAAAGACGGAGACAGACGCAGGAACTGAGACAGAGGCAGAGACAGCGAAAGAGACAGAGGCAGAGACAGCGACAGGGACAGAGATAGAGACAGGGCAGAGACAGAGACAGAGACAGAGACAGAGACAGAGACAGAGACAGAGACAGAGACAGAGACAGAGACAGAGACAGAAACAGAGACAGAGGCAGATACGGGGACAGAGACAGAGGCAGAGACAGAGACAGAGACAGAGACAGAGACGGAGACAGAGACAGAGACAGAGACAGCGGCAGAGACAGGGACGGAGACAGAGACAGAGACACAGGCACAGACAGAGACAGAGACAGATACAGAGACGGAGACAGAGACAGAGACGGAGACAGAGGCAGAGACATATCCAGGGACGGAGACAGAGACAGAGACAGAGGGAGAGACAGCGACAGAGACAGAGACAGAGACAGAGACAGAGACAGAGACAGAGACAGAGACAGAGACAGAGACGGAGACGGAGACAGAGGCAGAGACAGAGACAGAGACAGAGACAGAGACAGAGACAGAGACAGAGACAGAGACAGAGACAGAGACAGAGACAGAGACAGAGACAGAGACAGAGACAGAGACAGAGACTGAGACAGAGGCAGAGACAGAGGCAGAGACAGAGGCAGAGACAGAGACAGAGACAGAGACAGAGACAGAGACAGAGACAGAGACAGAGACAGAGACTGAGACAGAGACAGAGACCGAGACAGACGCAGAGACAGACGCGGAGACAGATGCAGAGACAGAGACAGAGACAGAGACAGAGACAGAGACAGAGACAGAGACAGAGACAGAGACAGAGACAGAGACAGAGACAGAGACAGAGACAGAGACAGAGACAGAGACAGAGACAGAGAGAGAGACAGAGACAGAGACAGAGACAGAGACAGAGACGGAGACAGAGACAGAGACAGCGGCAGAGACAGGGACGGAGACAGAGACAGAGACACAGGCACAGACAGAGACAGAGACAGAGACAGAGACGGAGACAGAGACAGAGACGGAGACTGAGACAGAGGCAGAGACAGAGGCAGAGACAGAGGCAGAGACAGAGACAGAGACCGAGACAGACGCAGAGACAGACGCAGAGACAGATGCAGAGACAGAGACAGAGACAGAGACAGAGACAGAGACAGAGACAGAGACAGAGACAGAGACAGAGACAGAGACAGAGACAGAGACAGAGACAGAGACAGAGGCAGAGGCAGAGAAAGAGACAGAGACAGAGACAGAGACAGAGACAGACGCAGAGACAGAGACAGAGACAGAGACAGAGACAGAGACAGAGACAGAGACAGAGACAGAGACAGAGACAGAGACAGAGGCAGAGGCAGAGAAAGAGACAGAGACAGAGACAGAGACAGAGACAGACGCAGAGACAGAGACAGAGACAGAGACAGAGACAGAGACAGAGACAGAGACAGAGACAGAGACAGAGACAGAGACAGAGACAGAGACAGAGACAGAGACAGAGACAGAGACAGAGACAGAGACGGAGACAGAGACAGAGACAGAGACAGAGACAGAGACAGAGACAGAGACAGAGACAGAGACGGAGACAGAGGCAGAGACACAGGCAGGGACAGAGACAGAGACAGAGACAGAAACAGAGACAGAGACAGATACGGGGACAGAGACAGAGGCAGAGACAGAGACAGAGACAGAGACAGAGATAGAGACGGAGACAGAGACAGAGACAGAGACAGCGGCAGAGACAGAGGCAGAGACAGCGGCAGATACGGAGACAGAGACAGAGACAGAGACAGAGACAGAGACAGAGCAAGAGAGAGAGACAGAGACAGAGACAGAGACAGAGACAGAGACAGAGACAGAGACAGGGACAGAGACAGAGACAGAGACAGAGACAGAGACAGAGACAGAGACAGAGACCGAGACAGACGCAGAGACTGAGACAGAGGCAGAGACAGAGACAGAGACAGAGACAGAGACGGAGACAAAGACCGAGACAGAGACAGAGACACAGATAGCGAGAGAGACAGAGACAGAGACAGAGACAGAGACAGAGTCAGAGACAGAGACAGAGACAGAGACAGAGACAGGGACAGAGACAGAGTGAGGGACGGAGACAGAGACAGAGACAGAGACAGAGACAGAGACAGAGACAGAGACAGAGACAGAGATAGAGACAGAGACAGGGACAGAGACAGAGACAGAGACAGAGACAGAGACAGAGACAGAGACAGAGACAGAGACGGAGACAGAGACAGAGACGGAGACTGAGACAGAGGCAGAGACAGAGGCAGAGACAGAGGCAGAGACAGAGACAGAGACCGAGACAGACGCAGAGACAGACGCAGAGACAGATGCAGAGACAGAGACAGAGACAGAGACAGAGACAGAGACAGAGACAGAGACAGAGACAGAGACAGAGACAGAGACAGAGACAGAGACAGAGACAGAGACAGAGGCAGAGGCAGAGAAAGAGACAGAGACAGAGACAGAGACAGAGACAGACGCAGAGACAGAGACAGAGACAGAGACAGAGACAGAGACAGAGACAGAGACAGAGACAGAGACAGAGACAGAGACAGAGACAGAGGCAGAGGCAGAGAAAGAGACAGAGACAGAGACAGAGACAGAGACAGACGCAGAGACAGAGACAGAGACAGAGACAGAGACAGAGACAGAGACAGAGACAGAGACAGAGACAGAGACAGAGACAGAGACAGAGACAGAGACAGAGACAGAGACAGAGACAGAGACAGAGACGGAGACAGAGACAGAGACAGAGACAGAGACAGAGACAGAGACAGAGACAGAGACAGAGACGGAGACAGAGGCAGAGACACAGGCAGGGACAGAGACAGAGACAGAGACAGAAACAGAGACAGAGACAGATACGGGGACAGAGACAGAGGCAGAGACAGAGACAGAGACAGAGACAGAGATAGAGACGGAGACAGAGACAGAGACAGAGACAGCGGCAGAGACAGAGGCAGAGACAGCGGCAGATACGGAGACAGAGACAGAGACAGAGACAGAGACAGAGACAGAGCAAGAGAGAGAGACAGAGACAGAGACAGAGACAGAGACAGAGACAGAGACAGAGACAGGGACAGAGACAGAGACAGAGACAGAGACAGAGACAGAGACAGAGACAGAGACCGAGACAGACGCAGAGACTGAGACAGAGGCAGAGACAGAGACAGAGACAGAGACAGAGACGGAGACAAAGACCGAGACAGAGACAGAGACACAGATAGCGAGAGAGACAGAGACAGAGACAGAGACAGAGACAGAGTCAGAGACAGAGACAGAGACAGAGACAGAGACAGGGACAGAGACAGAGTGAGGGACGGAGACAGAGACAGAGACAGAGACAGAGACAGAGACAGAGACAGAGACAGAGACAGAGATAGAGACAGAGACAGGGACAGAGACAGAGACAGAGACAGAGACAGAGACAGAGACAGAGACAGAGACCGAGACAGACGCAGAGACAGACGCAGAGACAGATGCAGAGACAGAGACAGAGACAGAGACAGAGACAGAGACAGAGACAGAGACAGAGACAGAGACAGAGACAGAGACAGAGACAGAGACAGAGACAGAGACGGAGACAGAGAGAGAGACAGAGACAGAGACAGAGTCAGAGACAGAGACAGAGACGGAGACAGAGGCAGAGACACAGGCAGGGACAGAGACAGAGACAGAGACAGAAACAGAGACAGGGACGGAGACAGAGACAGAGACACAGACACAGACAGAGACAGAGACAGAGACAGAGACAGAGACAGAGACAGAGACAGAGACAGAGACAGAGACAGAGACAGAGACCGAGACAGACGCAGAGACTGAGACAGAGGCAGAGACAGAGACAGAGACAGAGACAGAGACGGAGACAAAGACCGAGACAGAGACAGAGACACAGATAGCGAGAGAGACAGAGACAGAGACAGAGACAGAGACAGAGTCAGAGACAGAGACAGAGACAGAGACAGAGACAGAGACAGAGACAGAGACAGAGACAGAGACAGAGACAGAGACAGAGACAGAGACAGAGACAGAGACCGAGACAGACGCAGAGACAGACGCAGAGACAGATGCAGAGACAGAGACAGAGACAGAGACAGAGACAGAGACAGAGACAGAGACAGAGACAGAGACAGAGACAGAGACAGAGACAGAGACAGAGACGGAGACAGAGACAGAGACAGAGACAGAGACAGAGACAGAGGCAGAGACAGAGACAGAGACAGAGACAGAGACAGAGACTGAGACAGAGGCAGAGACAGAGACAGAGACAGAGACAGAGACCGAGACAGAGACAGAGACAGAGACAGAGACAGAGACAGAGACAGAGACCGAGACAGACGCAGAGACAGACGCAGAGACAGATGCAGAGACGGAGACAAAGACCGAGACAGAGACAGAGACACAGACAGAGAGAGAGACAGAGACAGAGATAGAGACAGAGACAGAGACAGAGACAGAGACAGAGACAGAGGCAGAGATAGAGACAGAGACAGAGACAGAGACTGAGACAGAGGCAGAGACAGAGGCAGAGACAGGGGCAGAGACAGAGGCAGAGACAGAGGCAGAGACAGAGACAGAGAAAGAGACAGAGACAGAGACGGAGACAAAGACGGAGACAGACGCAGGAACTGAGACAGAGGCAGAGACAGCGAAAGAGACAGAGGCAGAGACAGCGACAGGGACAGAGATAGAGACAGGGCAGAGACAGAGACAGAGACAGAGACAGAGACAGAGACAGAGACAGAGACAGAGACAGAGACAGAGACAGAGACAGAGACAGAAACAGAGACAGAGGCAGATACGGGGACAGAGACAGAGGCAGAGACAGAGACAGAGACAGAGACAGAGACGGAGACAGAGACAGAGACAGAGACAGCGGCAGAGACAGGGACGGAGACAGAGACAGAGACACAGGCACAGACAGAGACAGAGACAGATACAGAGACGGAGACAGAGACAGAGACGGAGACAGAGGCAGAGACATATCCAGGGACGGAGACAGAGACAGAGACAGAGGGAGAGACAGCGACAGAGACAGAGACAGAGACAGAGACAGAGACAGAGACAGAGACAGAGACAGAGACAGAGACAGAGACAGAGACAGAGACAGAGACAGAGACAGAGACAGAGACAGAGGCAGAGGCAGAGAAAGAGACAGAGACAGAGACAGAGACAGAGACAGACGCAGAGACAGAGTCAGAGACAGAGACAGAGACAGAGACAGAGACAGAGACAGAGACAGAGACAGAGACAGAGACAGAGACAGAGACAGAGACCGAGACACACGCAGAGACAGACGCAGAGACAGATGCAGAGACAGAGACAGAGACAGAGACAGAGACAGAGACAGAGACAGAGACAGAGTCACAGACAGAGACAGAGACAGAGACAGAGACAGAGACAGAGACAGAGACAGAGACAGAGACAGAGACAGAGACGGAGACAGAGACAGAGACAGAGACAGAGACAGAGACAGAGACAGAGACAGAGACAGAGACGGAGACAGAGGCAGAGACACAGGCAGGGACAGAGACAGAGACAGAGACAGAAACAGAGACAGAGACAGATACGGGGACAGAGACAGAGGCAGAGACAGAGACAGAGACAGAGACAGAGATAGAGACGGAGACAGAGACAGAGACAGAGACAGCGGCAGAGACAGAGGCAGAGACAGCGGCAGATACGGAGACAGAGACAGAGACAGAGACAGAGACAGAGACAGAGCAAGAGAGAGAGACAGAGACAGAGACAGAGACAGAGACAGAGACAGAGACAGGGACAGAGACAGAGACAGAGACAGAGACAGAGACAGAGACAGAGACCGAGACAGACGCAGAGACTGAGACAGAGGCAGAGACAGAGACAGAGACAGAGACAGAGACGGAGACAAAGACCGAGACAGAGACAGAGACACAGATAGCGAGAGAGACAGAGACAGAGACAGAGACAGAGACAGAGACAGAGACAGAGACAGAGACGGAGACAAAGACCGAGACAGAGACAGAGACACAGACAGAGAGAGAGACAGAGACGGAGACAGAGACAGAGACAGAGACAGAGACGGAGACAGAGACAGAGACAGAGACAGAGACAGAGACAGAGACAGAGACAGAGACAGAGACAGAGACAGAGACCGAGACAGAGACAGAGACAGAGACAGAGACAGAGACAGAGACAGAGACAGAGACAGAGACAGAGACAGAGACAGAGACAGAGAGAGATGGAGAGACAGAGACAGAGACAGAGACAGAGACAGAGACAGAGACAGAGACAGAGACAGAGACGGAGACATAGACAGAGACAGAGACACAGACAGAGACAGACACAGTGTCAGAGACAGAAACACAGAGAGAGACGGAGACAGAGGGCGAGAGAGCGACAGAGGCAGAGACAGAGACAGAGACAGAGACAGAGACGGAGACAAAGACGGAGACAGACGCAGGAACTGAGACAGAGGCAGAGACAGCGAAAGAGACAGAGGCAGAGACAGCGACAGGGACAGAGATAGAGACAGGGCAGAGACAGAGACAGAGACAGAGACAGAGACAGAGACAGAGACAGAGACAGAGACAGAGACAGAGACAGAGACAGAGACAGAGACAGAGACAGAGACAGAGACAGAGACAGAAACAGAGACAGAGGCAGATACGGGGACAGAGACAGAGGCAGAGACAGAGACGGAGACAGAGACAGAGACGGAGACAGAGACAGAGACAGAGACAGCGGCAGAGACAGGGACGGAGACAGAGACAGAGACACAGGCACAGACAGAGACAGAGACAGATACAGAGACGGAGACAGAGACAGAGACGGAGACAGAGGCAGAGACATATCCAGGGACGGAGACAGAGACAGAGACAGAGGGAGAGACAGCGACAGAGACAGAGACAGAGACAGAGACAGAGACAGAGACAGAGACAGAGACAGAGACAGAGACAGAGACGGAGACGGAGACAGAGGCAGAGACAGAGACAGAGACAGAGACAGAGACAGAGACAGAGACAGAGACAGAGACAGAGGCAGAGACAGAGACAGAGACAGAGACAGAGACAGAGACAGAGACAGAGACAGAGACTGAGACAGAGGCAGAGACAGAGGCAGAGACAGAGGCAGAGACAGAGACAGAGACAGAGGCAGAGACAGAGACAGAGACAGAGACAGAGACAGAGACAGAGACTGAGACAGAGGCAGAGACAGAGGCAGAGACAGAGACAGAGACAGAGGCAGAGACAGAGGCAGAGACAGAGACAGAGACAGAGACAGAGACAGAGACAGAGACGGAGACAAAGACCGAGACAGAGACAGAGACACAGACAGAGAGAGAGACAGAGACAGAGGTAGAGACAGAGACAGAGACAGAGACAGAGACAGAGACAGAGACAGAGACGGAGACAGAGACAGAGACAGAGACAGAGGGAGAGAGAGCGACAGAGGCAGAGACAGAGACAGAGACAGAGACAGAGACAGAGACAGAGACCGAGACAGAGGCAGAGACAGAGGCAGAGACAGAGGCAGAGACAGAGGCAGAGACAGAGACAGAGACAGAGACAGAGACAGAGACAGAGACGGAGACAAAGACCGAGACAGAGACAGAGACACAGACAGAGAGAGAGACAGAGACAGAGGTAGAGACAGAGACAGAGACAGAGACAGAGACAGAGACAGAGGCAGAGATAGAGACAGAGACAGAGACAGAGACAGAGACAGAGACTGAGACAGAGGCAGAGACAGAGGCAGAGACAGGGGCAGAGACAGAGGCAGAGACAGAGGCAGAGACAGAGACAGAGACAGAGACAGAGACAGAGACAGAGACAGAGACAGAGACAGAGACGGAGACAAAGACCGAGAGAGAGACAGAGACACAGACAGAGAGAGAGACAGAGACGGAGACAGAGACAGAGACAGAGACAGAGACGGAGACAGAGACAGAGACAGAGACAGAGACAGAGACAGAGACAGAGACAGAGACAGAGACAGAGACCGAGACAGAGACAGAGACAGAGACAGAGACAGAGACAGAGACAGAGACAGAGACAGAGACAGAGACAGAGACAGAGACAGAGAGAGATAGAGAGACAGAGACAGAGACAGAGACAGAGACAGAGACAGAGACAGAGACAGAGACAGAGACGGAGACATAGACAGAGACAGAGACACAGACAGAGACAGACACAGTGTCAGAGACAGAAACACAGAGAGAGACGGAGACAGAGGCAGTGACAGGGACAGAGTCAGAGACAGAGACAGAGACGGAGACAGAGGCGGAGACACAGGCAGGGACAGAGACAGAGACAGAGACAGAAACAGAGACAGAGGCAGATACGGGGACAGAGACAGAGGCAGAGACAGAGACAGAGACAGAGACAGAGACGGAGACAGAGACAGAGACAGAGACAGCGGCAGAGACAGGGACGGAGACAGAGACAGAGACACAGGCACAGACAGAGACAGAGACAGATACAGAGACGGAGACAGAGACAGAGACGGAGACAGAGGCAGAGACATATCCAGGGACGGAGACAGAGACAGAGACAGAGGGAGAGACAGCGACAGAGACAGAGACGGAGACAGAGACACAGACAGAGAGAGAGACAGAGACAGAGGTAGAGACAGAGACAGAGACAGAGACAGAGACAGAGACAGAGGCAGAGATAGAGACAGAGACAGAGACAGAGACAGAGGGAGAGAGAGCGACAGAGGCAGAGACAGAGACAGAGACAGAGACAGAGACGGAGACAAAGACGGAGACAGACGCAGGAACTGAGACAGAGGCAGAGACAGCGAAAGAGACAGGGGCAGAGACAGCGACAGAGACAGAGATAGAGACAGGGCAGAGACAGAGACAGAGACAGAGACAGAGACAGAGACAGAGACAGAGACAGAGACAGAGACAGAGACAGAGACAGAGACAGAGACAGAGACAGAGACAGAGACGGAGACAGAGGCAGAGACAGAGACAGAGACAGAGACAGAGACAGAGACAGAGACAGAGACAGAGACAGAGACACAGAGACATAGGCACGGGGGCAGAGAAACTGATACAGAGACAAAGAGACAGAGGCAGAGACACTCAGACAGAGACCCAGAGACAGAGACACAGAGACAGAGACAGAGAGATTCACAGAGACCGAGACACAATGACAGAGGCAGAGACACAGAGACGGATACACAGAGACAGAGATGCAGAGACAGAGACACAGAGACAGAGACAGAGACGGAGACAGAGGCAGAGACAGACACAGAGACGGAGGCAGAGACAGAGACAGAGACAGAGACAGTGACAGAGGCAGAGACAGAGACGGAGATAGAGACGGATGCAGAGACAGAGACAGAGACGGAGACAGAGACAGAGACGGAGACAGAGGCAGAGACAGAGTCGGAGACAGAGACAGAGACAGAGACAGAGACAGAGGCAGAGACAGAGACAGAGACAGAGACAGAGACAGAGACAGAGACAGAGACAGAGACAGAGACAGAGACAGAGACAGAGACAGAGACAGAGACAGGGACAGAGACAGAGACAGAGACAGAGACAGAGACAGAGACGGAGGCAGAAACAGAGACAGAGACAGATACGGGGACAGAGACAGAGACAGAGACAGAGACGGAGACAGAGACAGAGACAGAGACAGAGACAGACACAGAGACAGAGACAGAGACAGAGACAGAGACAGAGACCGAGACAGACGCAGAGACAGAGACACAGACAGAGACAGAGACAGTGTCAGAGACAGAAACACAGAGAGAGACGGAGACAGAGGCAGAGACAGAGACAGAGTCAGAGACAGAGACAGAGACGGAGACAGAGGCGGAGACACAGGCAGGGACAGAGAGAGAGACAGAGACAGAAACAGAGACAGAGGCAGATACGGGGACAGAGACAGAGGCAGAGACAGAGACAGAGACAGAGACGGAGACAGAGACAGAGACAGAGACAGCGGCAGAGACAGGGACGGAGACAGAGACAGAGACACAGGCACAGACAGGGACAGAGACAGAGACAGAGACGGAGACAGAGACAGAGACGGAGACAGAGGCAGAGACATAACCAGGGACGGAGGCAGAGACAGAGACAGAGGGAGAGACAGCGACAGAGACAGAGACAGAGACAGAGACAGAGACAGAGACAGAGACAGAGACAGAGACAGAGACAGAGACAGAGACAGAGACAGAGACAGAGACAGAGACAGAGAGAGAGACAGAGACAGAGACAGAGACAGAGACAGAGACAGAGACAGAGACAGAGACAGAGACAGAGACAGAGACAGAGACGGAGACAGAGACAGAGACAGAGACAGAGACAGAGACAGAGACAGAGACAGAGACAGGGACAGAGACAGAGACAGAGACAGAGACAGAGACAGAGACGGAGGCAGAGACAGAGACAGAGTCAGAGACAGGGACAGAGACGGAGACAGAGACAGAGGAAGAGACAGCGACAGAGAGAGACAGAGACAGAGACAGAGGCAGTGACAGAGACAGAGACTGAGACAGAGACAGAGACAGAGACAGAGACAGAGACAGAGGCAGAGGCAGAGAAAGAGACAGAGACAGAGACAGAGACAGAGACAGAGACAGAGACAGAGACGGAGACAGAGACAGAGACAGAGACAGAGACAGAGACAGAGACAGATACGGAGACAGAGACAGAGACAGAGACGGAGACAGAGACAGAGACAGAGACAGAGTCAGATACGGAGACAGAGACAGAGACAGAGACAGAGACAGAGACAGAGCAAGAGAGAGAGACAGAGACAGAGACAGAGACAGAGACAGAGACAGAGACAGAGACAGAGACAGAGACAGAGACAGAGACAGAGACAGAGACAGAGACAGAGACAGAGACAGAGACAGAGACAGAGACGGAGACAGAGACAGAGACAGAGACAGAGACAGAGACAGAGACGGAGACAGAGGCAGAGACACAGGCAGGGACAGAGACAGAGACAGAGACAGAAACAGAGACAGGGACGGAGACAGAGACAGAGACACAGACACAGACAGAGACAGAGACAGAGACAGAGACAGAGACAGAGACAGAGACAGAGACAGAGACAGAGACCGAGACAGACGCAGAGACTGAGACAGAGGCAGAGACAGAGACAGAGACAGAGACAGAGACGGAGACAAAGACCGAGACAGAGACAGAGACACAGATAGCGAGAGAGACAGAGACAGAGACAGAGACAGAGACAGAGTCAGAGACAGAGACAGAGACAGAGACAGAGACAGAGACAGAGACAGGGACAGAGACAGAGTGAGGGACGGAGACAGAGACAGAGACAGAGACAGAGACAGAGACGGAGACAGAGACAGAGACAGAGACAGAGACAGAGACAGAGACAGAGACAGAGACCGAGACAGACGCAGAGACAGACGCAGAGACAGATGCAGAGACAGAGACAGAGACAGAGACAGAGACAGAGACAGAGACAGAGACAGAGACAGAGACAGAGACAGAGACAGAGACAGAGACAGAGACAGAGACAGAGACGGAGACAGAGACAGAGACAGAGACAGAGACAGAGACAGAGACCGAGACAGACGCAGAGACAGACGCAGAGACAGATGCAGAGACAGAGACAGAGACAGAGACAGAGACAGAGACAGAGACAGAGACAGAGACAGAGACAGAGACAGAGACAGAGACAGAGACAGAGACAGAGACAGAGACAGAGACAGAGACGGAGACAGAGACAGAGACAGAGACAGAGACAGAGACAGAGGCAGAGACAGAGACAGAGACAGAGACAGAGACAGAGACTGAGACAGAGGCAGAGACAGAGGCAGAGACAGAGGCAGAGACAGAGGCAGAGACAGAGACAGAGACAGAGACAGAGACAGAGACAGAGACGGAGACAAAGACCGAGACAGAGACAGAGACACAGACAGAGAGAGAGACAGAGACAGAGGTAGAGACAGAGACAGAGACAGAGACAGAGACAGAGACAGAGGCAGAGATAGAGACAGAGACAGAGACAGAGACAGAGACAGAGACTGAGACAGAGGCAGAGACAGAGGCAGAGACAGGGGCAGAGACAGAGGCAGAGACAGAGGCAGAGACAGAGACAGAGACAGAGACAGAGACAGAGACAGAGACAGAGACGGAGACAAAGACCGAGACAGAGACAGAGACACAGACAGAGAGAGAGACAGAGACGGAGACAGAGACAGAGACAGAGACAGAGACGGAGACAGAGACAGAGACAGAGACAGAGACAGAGACAGAGACAGAGACAGAGACAGAGACAGAGACAGAGACAGAGACCGAGACAGAGACAGAGACAGAGACACAGACAGAGACAGAGACAGAGACAGAGACAGAGACAGAGACAGAGAGAGATGGAGAGACAGAGACAGAGACAGAGACAGAGACAGAGACAGAGACAGAGACAGAGACAGAGACGGAGACATAGACAGAGACAGAGACACAGACAGAGACAGACACAGTGTCAGAGACAGAAACACAGAGAGAGACGGAGACAGAGGGCGAGAGAGCGACAGAGGCAGAGACAGAGACAGAGACAGGGACAGAGACGGAGACAAAGACGGAGACAGACGCAGGAACTGAGACAGAGGCAGAGACAGCGAAAGAGACAGAGGCAGAGACAGCGACAGGGACAGAGATAGAGACAGGGCAGAGACAGAGACAGAGACAGAGACAGAGACAGAGACAGAGACAGAGACAGAGACAGAGACAGAGACAGAGACAGAGACAGAGACAGAGACAGAAACAGAGACAGAGGCAGATACGGGGACAGAGACAGAGGCAGAGACAGAGACAGAGACAGAGACAGAGACGGAGACAGAGACAGAGACAGAGACAGCGGCAGAGACAGGGACGGAGACAGAGACAGAGACACAGGCACAGACAGAGACAGAGACAGATACAGAGACGGAGACAGAGACAGAGACGGAGACAGAGGCAGAGACATATCCAGGGACGGAGACAGAGACAGAGACAGAGGGAGAGACAGCGACAGAGACAGAGACAGAGACAGAGACAGAGACAGAGACAGAGACAGAGACAGAGACGGAGACGGAGACAGAGGCAGAGACAGAGACAGAGACAGAGACAGAGACAGAGACAGAGACAGAGACAGAGACAGAGACAGAGACAGAGACAGAGACAGAGACAGAGACAGAGACAGAGACAGAGACTGAGACAGAGGCAGAGACAGAGGCAGAGACAGAGGCAGAGACAGAGACAGAGACAGAGACAGAGACAGAGACAGAGACAGAGACAGAGACAGAGACTGAGACAGAGACAGAGACCGAGACAGACGCAGAGACAGACGCGGAGACAGATGCAGAGACAGAGACAGAGACAGAGACAGAGACAGAGACAGAGACAGAGACAGAGACAGAGACAGAGACAGAGACAGAGACAGAGACAGAGACAGAGACAGAGACAGAGACAGAGACAGAGAGAGAGACAGAGACAGAGACAGAGACAGAGACAGAGACGGAGACAGAGACAGAGACAGCGGCAGAGACAGGGACGGAGACAGAGACAGAGACACAGGCACAGACAGAGACAGAGACAGAGACAGAGACGGAGACAGAGACAGAGACGGAGACTGAGACAGAGGCAGAGACAGAGGCAGAGACAGAGGCAGAGACAGAGACAGAGACCGAGACAGACGCAGAGACAGACGCAGAGACAGATGCAGAGACAGAGACAGAGACAGAGACAGAGACAGAGACAGAGACAGAGACAGAGACAGAGACAGAGACAGAGACAGAGACAGAGACAGAGACAGAGACAGAGACAGAGGCAGAGGCAGAGAAAGAGACAGAGACAGAGACAGAGACAGAGACAGACGCAGAGACAGAGACAGAGACAGAGACAGAGACAGAGACAGAGACAGAGACAGAGACAGAGACAGAGACAGAGACAGAGACAGAGACAGAGACAGAGACCGAGACACACGCAGAGACAGACGCAGAGACAGATGCAGAGACAGAGACAGAGACAGAGACAGAGACAGAGACAGAGACAGAGACAGAGTCACAGACAGAGACAGAGACAGAGACAGAGACAGAGACAGAGACAGAGACAGAGACAGAGACAGAGACAGAGACAGAGACGGAGACAGAGACAGAGACAGAGACAGAGACAGAGACAGAGACAGAGACAGAGACAGAGACGGAGACAGAGGCAGAGACACAGGCAGGGACAGAGACAGAGACAGAGACAGAAACAGAGACAGAGACAGATACGGGGACAGAGACAGAGGCAGAGACAGAGACAGAGACAGAGACAGAGATAGAGACGGAGACAGAGACAGAGACAGAGACAGCGGCAGAGACAGAGGCAGAGACAGCGGCAGATACGGAGACAGAGACAGAGACAGAGACAGAGACAGAGACAGAGCAAGAGAGAGAGACAGAGACAGAGACAGAGACAGAGACAGAGACAGAGACAGAGACAGAGACAGAGACAGAGACAGAGACAGAGACAGAGACAGAGACAGAGACAGAGACAGAGACGGAGACAGAGAGAGAGACAGAGACAGAGACAGAGTCAGAGACAGAGACAGAGACGGAGACAGAGGCAGAGACACAGGCAGGGACAGAGACAGAGACAGAGACAGAAACAGAGACAGGGACGGAGACAGAGACAGAGACACAGACACAGACAGAGACAGAGACAGAGACAGAGACAGAGACAGAGACAGAGACAGAGACAGAGACAGAGACAGAGACCGAGACAGACGCAGAGACTGAGACAGAGGCAGAGACAGAGACAGAGACAGAGACAGAGACGGAGACAAAGACCGAGACAGAGACAGAGACACAGATAGCGAGAGAGACAGAGACAGAGACAGAGACAGAGACAGAGTCAGAGACAGAGACAGAGACAGAGACAGAGACAGAGACAGAGACAGGGACAGAGACAGAGTGAGGGACGGAGACAGAGACAGAGACAGAGACAGAGACAGAGACAGAGACAGAGACAGAGACAGAGACAGAGACAGAGACAGAGACAGAGACAGAGACCGAGACAGACGCAGAGACAGACGCAGAGACAGATGCAGAGACAGAGACAGAGACAGAGACAGAGACAGAGACAGAGACAGAGACAGAGACAGAGACAGAGACAGAGACAGAGACAGAGACAGAGACAGAGACAGAGACGGAGACAGAGACAGAGACAGAGACAGAGACAGAGACAGAGGCAGAGACAGAGACAGAGACAGAGACAGAGACAGAGACTGAGACAGAGGCAGAGACAGAGACAGAGACAGAGACAGAGACCGAGACAGAGACAGAGACAGAGACAGAGACAGAGACAGAGACAGAGACAGAGACCGAGACAGACGCAGAGACAGACGCAGAGACAGATGCAGAGACGGAGACAAAGACCGAGACAGAGACAGAGACACAGACAGAGAGAGAGACAGAGACAGAGGTAGAGACAGAGACAGAGACAGAGACAGAGACAGAGACAGAGGCAGAGATAGAGACAGAGACAGAGACAGAGACTGAGACAGAGGCAGAGACAGAGGCAGAGACAGGGGCAGAGACAGAGGCAGAGACAGAGGCAGAGACAGAGACAGAGACAGAGACAGAGACAGAGACAGAGACAGAGACGGAGACAAAGACCGAGACAGAGACAGAGACACAGACAGAGAGAGAGACAGAGACGGAGACAGAGACAGAGACAGAGGCAGAGACGGAGACAGAGACAGAGACAGAGACAGAGACAGAGACAGAGACAGAGACAGAGACAGAGACCGAGACAGAGACAGAGACAGAGACAGAGACAGAGACAGAGACAGAGACAGAGACAGAGACAGAGACAGAGACAGAGACAGAGACAGAGACAGAGAGAGATGGAGAGACAGAGACAGAGACAGAGACAGAGACAGAGACAGAGACAGAGACAGAGACAGAGACAGAGACGGAGACATAGACAGAGACAGAGACACAGACAGAGACAGACACAGTGTCAGAGACAGAAACACAGAGAGAGACGGAGACAGAGGGCGAGAGAGCGACAGAGGCAGAGACAGAGACAGAGACAGAGACAGAGACGGAGACAAAGACGGAGACAGACGCAGGAACTGAGACAGAGGCAGAGACAGCGAAAGAGACAGAGGCAGAGACAGCGACAGGGACAGAGATAGAGACAGGGCAGAGACAGAGACAGAGACAGAGACAGAGACAGAGACAGAGACAGAGACAGAGACAGAGACAGAGACAGAGACAGAAACAGAGACAGAGGCAGATACGGGGACAGAGACAGAGGCAGAGACAGAGACAGAGACAGAGACAGAGACAGAGACGGAGACAGAGACAGAGACAGAGACAGCGGCAGAGACAGGGACGGAGACAGAGACAGAGACACAGGCACAGACAGAGACAGAGACAGATACAGAGACGGAGACAGAGACAGAGACGGAGACAGAGGCAGAGACATATCCAGGGACGGAGACAGAGACAGAGACAGAGGGAGAGACAGCGACAGAGACAGAGACAGAGACAGAGACAGAGACAGAGACAGAGACAGAGACAGAGACAGAGACAGAGACAGAGACAGAGACTGAGACAGAGACAGAGACCGAGACAGAGACAGAGACAGAGACAGAGACAGAGACAGAGACAGAGACAGAGACAGAGACAGAGAGAGAGACAGAGACAGAGACAGAGACAGAGACAGAGACGGAGACAGAGACAGAGACAGCGGCAGAGACAGGGACGGAGACAGAGACAGAGACACAGGCACAGACAGAGACAGAGACAGAGACAGAGACGGAGACAGAGACAGAGACGGAGACTGAGACAGAGGCAGAGACAGAGGCAGAGACAGAGGCAGAGACAGAGACAGAGACCGAGACAGACGCAGAGACAGACGCAGAGACAGATGCAGAGACAGAGACAGAGACAGAGACAGAGACAGAGACAGAGACAGAGACAGAGACAGAGACAGAGACAGAGACAGAGACAGAGACAGAGACAGAGACAGAGACAGAGACAGAGACAGAGGCAGAGGCAGAGAAAGAGACAGAGACAGAGACAGAGACAGAGACAGACGCAGAGACAGAGTCAGAGACAGAGACAGAGACAGAGACAGAGACAGAGACAGAGACAGAGACAGAGACAGAGACAGAGACAGAGACAGAGACCGAGACACACGCAGAGACAGACGCAGAGACAGATGCAGAGACAGAGACAGAGACAGAGACAGAGACAGAGACAGAGACAGAGACAGAGTCACAGACAGAGACAGAGACAGAGACAGAGACAGAGACAGAGACAGAGACAGAGACAGAGACAGAGACAGAGACGGAGACAGAGACAGAGACAGAGACAGAGACAGAGACAGAGACAGAGACAGAGACAGAGACGGAGACAGAGGCAGAGACACAGGCAGGGACAGAGACAGAGACAGAGACAGAAACAGAGACAGAGACAGATACGGGGACAGAGACAGAGGCAGAGACAGAGACAGAGACAGAGACAGAGATAGAGACGGAGACAGAGACAGAGACAGAGACAGCGGCAGAGACAGAGGCAGAGACAGCGGCAGATACGGAGACAGAGACAGAGACAGAGACAGAGACAGAGACAGAGACAGAGCAAGAGAGAGAGACAGAGACAGAGACAGAGACAGAGACAGAGACAGAGACAGGGACAGAGACAGAGACAGAGACAGAGACAGAGACAGAGACAGAGACCGAGACAGACGCAGAGACTGAGACAGAGGCAGAGACAGAGACAGAGACAGAGACAGAGACGGAGACAAAGACCGAGACAGAGACAGAGACACAGATAGCGAGAGAGACAGAGACAGAGACAGAGACAGAGACAGAGACAGAGACAGAGACAGAGACGGAGACAAAGACCGAGACAGAGACAGAGACACAGACAGAGAGAGAGACAGAGACGGAGACAGAGACAGAGACAGAGACAGAGACGGAGACAGAGACAGAGACAGAGACAGAGACAGAGACAGAGACAGAGACAGAGACAGAGACAGAGACAGAGACCGAGACAGAGACAGAGACAGAGACAGAGACAGAGACAGAGACAGAGACAGAGACAGAGACAGAGACAGAGACAGAGAGAGATGGAGAGACAGAGACAGAGACAGAGACAGAGACAGAGACAGAGACAGAGACAGAGACAGAGACAGAGACGGAGACATAGACAGAGACAGAGACACAGACAGAGACAGACACAGTGTCAGAGACAGAAACACAGAGAGAGACGGAGACAGAGGGCGAGAGAGCGACAGAGGCAGAGACAGAGACAGAGACAGAGACAGAGACGGAGACAAAGACGGAGACAGACGCAGGAACTGAGACAGAGGCAGAGACAGCGAAAGAGACAGAGGCAGAGACAGCGACAGGGACAGAGATAGAGACAGGGCAGAGACAGAGACAGAGACAGAGACAGAGACAGAGACAGAGACAGAGACAGAGACAGAGACAGAGACAGAGACAGAGACAGAGACAGAGACAGAGACAGAGACAGAGACAGAGACAGAAACAGAGACAGAGGCAGATACGGGGACAGAGACAGAGGCAGAGACAGAGACAGAGACAGAGACAGAGACGGAGACAGAGACAGAGACAGAGACAGCGGCAGAGACAGGGACGGAGACAGAGACAGAGACACAGGCACAGACAGAGACAGAGACAGATACAGAGACGGAGACAGAGACAGAGACGGAGACAGAGGCAGAGACATATCCAGGGACGGAGACAGAGACAGAGACAGAGGGAGAGACAGCGACAGAGACAGAGACAGAGACAGAGACAGAGACAGAGACAGAGACAGAGACAGAGACAGAGACGGAGACGGAGACAGAGGCAGAGACAGAGACAGAGACAGAGACAGAGACAGAGACAGAGACAGAGACAGAGACAGAGGCAGAGACAGAGACAGAGACAGAGACAGAGACAGAGACAGAGACAGAGACAGAGACTGAGACAGAGGCAGAGACAGAGGCAGAGACAGAGGCAGAGACAGAGACAGAGACAGAGACAGAGACAGAGACAGAGACAGAGACAGAGACAGAGACTGAGACAGAGACAGAGACCGAGACAGACGCAGAGACAGACGCGGAGACAGATGCAGAGACAGAGACAGAGACAGAGACAGAGACAGAGACAGAGACAGAGACAGAGACAGAGACAGAGACAGAGACAGAGACAGAGACAGAGACAGAGACAGAGACAGAGACAGAGAGAGAGACAGAGACAGAGACAGAGACAGAGACAGAGACGGAGACAGAGACAGAGACAGCGGCAGAGACAGGGACGGAGACAGAGACAGAGACACAGGCACAGACAGAGACAGAGACAGAGACAGAGACGGAGACAGAGACAGAGACGGAGACTGAGACAGAGGCAGAGACAGAGGCAGAGACAGAGGCAGAGACAGAGACAGAGACCGAGACAGACGCAGAGACAGACGCAGAGACAGATGCAGAGACAGAGACAGAGACAGAGACAGAGACAGAGACAGAGACAGAGACAGAGACAGAGACAGAGACAGAGACAGAGACAGAGACAGAGACAGAGACAGAGACAGAGGCAGAGGCAGAGAAAGAGACAGAGACAGAGACAGAGACAGAGACAGACGCAGAGACAGAGTCAGAGACAGAGACAGAGACAGAGACAGAGACAGAGACAGAGACAGAGACAGAGACAGAGACAGAGACAGAGACAGAGACAGAGACAGAGACCGAGACACACGCAGAGACAGACGCAGAGACAGATGCAGAGACAGAGACAGAGACAGAGACAGAGACAGAGACAGAGACAGAGACAGAGACAGAGTCACAGACAGAGACAGAGACAGAGACAGAGACAGAGACAGAGACAGAGACAGAGACAGAGACAGAGACAGAGACAGAGACGGAGACAGAGACAGAGACAGAGACAGAGACAGAGACAGAGACAGAGACAGAGACGGAGACAGAGGCAGAGACACAGGCAGGGACAGAGACAGAGACAGAGACAGAAACAGAGACAGAGACAGATACGGGGACAGAGACAGAGGCAGAGACAGAGACAGAGACAGAGACAGAGATAGAGACGGAGACAGAGACAGAGACAGAGACAGCGGCAGAGACAGAGGCAGAGACAGCGGCAGATACGGAGACAGAGACAGAGACAGAGACAGAGACGGAGACAAAGACCGAGACAGAGACAGAGACACAGATAGCGAGAGAGACAGAGACAGAGACAGAGACAGAGACAGAGTCAGAGACAGAGACAGAGACAGAGACAGAGACAGGGACAGAGACAGAGTGAGGGACGGAGACAAAGACAGAGACAGAGACAGAGACAGAGACAGAGACAGAGACAGAGATAGAGACAGAGACAGGGACAGAGACAGAGACAGAGACAGAGACAGAGACAGAGACAGAGACCGAGACAGACGCAGAGACAGACGCAGAGACAGATGCAGAGACAGAGACAGAGACAGAGACAGAGACAGAGACAGAGACAGAGACAGAGACAGAGACAGAGACAGAGACAGAGACAGAGACAGAGACAGAGACAGAGACAGAGACAGAGACGGAGACAGAGAGAGAGACAGAGACAGAGACAGAGTCAGAGACAGAGACGGAGACGGAGACAGAGGCAGAGACACAGGCAGGGACAGAGACAGAGACAGAGACAGAAACAGAGACAGAGACAGATACGGGGACAGAGACGGAGACAGAGACAGAGACAGAGACAGCGGCAGAGACAGGGACAGAGACAGAGACAGAGACAGAGACAGAGACGGAGACAGAGGCAGAGACACAGGCAGGGACAGAGACAGAGACAGAGACAGAAACAGAGACAGAGACAGATACGGGGACAGAGACAGAGGCAGAGACAGAGACAGAGACAGAGACAGAGACAGAGACGGAGACAGAGACAGAGACAGAGACAGCGGCAGAGACAGAGGCAGAGACAGAGGCAGATACGGAGACAGAGACAGAGACAGAGACAGAGACAGAGACAGAGCAAGAGAGAGAGACAGAGACAGAGACAGAGACAGAGACAGAGACAGAGACAGAGACAGAGACAGAGACAGAGACAGAGACAGAGACCGAGACAGACGCAGAGACTGAGACAGAGGCAGAGACAGAGACAGAGACAGAGACAGAGACAGAGACGGAGACAAAGACCGAGACAGAGACAGAGACACAGATAGCGAGAGAGACAGAGACAGAGACAGAGACAGAGACAGAGTCAGAGACAGAGACAGAGACAGAGACAGAGACAGGGACAGAGACAGAGTGAGGGACGGAGACAGAGACAGAGACAGAGACAGAGACAGAGACAGAGACAGAGACAGAGACAAAGACAGAGACAGAGACAGAGACCGAGACAGACGCAGAGACAGACGCAGAGACAGATGCAGAGACAGAGACAGAGACAGAGACAGAGACAGAGACAGAGACAGAGACAGAGACAGAGACAGAGACAGAGACAGAGACAGAGACAGAGACAGAGACAGAGACAGAGACGGAGACAGAGAGAGAGACAGAGACAGAGACAGAGTCAGAGACAGAGACAAAGACGGAGACAGAGGCAGAGACAGGCAGGGACAGAGACAGAGACAGAGACAGAAACAGAGACAGAGACAGATACGGGGACAGAGACAGAGGCAGAGACAGAGACAGAGACAGAGACAGAGACGGAGACAGAGACAGAGACAGAGACAGCGGCAGAGATAGGGACGGAGACAGAGATAGAGACACAGGCACAGACAGAGACAGAGACAGAGACAGAGACAGAGACAGAGACAGAGACGGGGACAGAGACAGAGACGGTGACAGAGGCAGAGACATATCCAGGGACGGAGATAGAGACAGAGACAGAGGGAGAGACAGCGACAGAGACAGAGACAGAGACAGAGACAGAGACAGAGACAGAGACACAGAGACATAGGCACGGAGGCAGAGAAACTGATACAGAGACAAAGAGACAGAGGCAGAGACACTCAGACAGAGACCCAGAGACAGAGACACAGAGACAGAGATGCAGAGACAGAGACACAGAGACGGAGACAGAGACGGAGACAGAGGCAGAGACAGACACAGAGACAGAGACAGAGACGGAGACAGAGACAGAGACAGAGACAGAGACAGAGACAGAGGCAGAGACAGAGACAGAGACAGAGACAGAGACAGAGACTGAGGCAGAGGCAGAGACAGAGGCAGAGACAGAGGCAGAGACAGAGACAGAGACAGAGACAGAGACAGAGACAGAGACAGAGACGGAGACAAAGACAGAGACAGAGACAGAGACACAGACAGAGAGAGAGACAGAGACAGAGGTAGAGACAGAGACAGAGACAGAGACAGAGACAGAGACAGAGACAGAGGCAGAGATAGAGACAGAGACAGAGACAGAGACAGAGACAGAGACAGAGACTGAGACAGAGGCAGAGACAGAGGCAGAGACAGGGGCAGAGACAGAGGCAGAGGCAGAGGCAGAGACAGAGACAGAGACAGAGACAGAGACAGAGACAGAGACAGAGACAGAGACAGAGACGGAGACAAAGACCGAGACAGAGACAGAGACACAGACAGAGAGAGAGACAGAGACGGAGACAGAGACAGAGACAGAGACAGAGACGGAGACAGAGACAGAGACAGAGACAGAGACAGAGACAGAGACAGAGACAGAGACAGAGACAGAGACAGAGACAGAGACCGAGACAGAGACAGAGACAGAGACAGAGACAGATACAGAGACAGAGACAGAGACAGAGACAGAGACAGAGACAGAGACAGAGAGAGATAGAGAGACAGAAACAGAGACAGAGACAGAGACAGAGAGAGAGACAGAGACAGAGACGGAGACATAGACAGAGACAGAGACACAGACAGAGACAGACACAGTGTCAGAGACAGAAACACAGAGAGAGACGGAGACAGAGGCAGAGACAGAGACAGAGTCAGAGACAGAGACAGAGACGGAGACAGAGGCGGAGACACAGGCAGGGACAGAGACAGAGACAGAGACAGAAACAGAGACAGAGGCAGATACGGGGACAGAGACAGAGGCAGAGACAGAGACAGAGACAGAGACAGAGACGGAGACAGAGACAGAGACAGAGACAGCGGCAGAGACAGGGACGGAGACGGAGACAGAGACACAGGCACAGACAGAGACAGAGACAGATACAGAGACGGAGACAGAGACAGAGACGGAGTCAGAGGCAGAGACATATCCAGGGACGGAGACAGAGACAGAGACAGAGGGAGAGACAGCGACAGAGACAGAGACGGAGACAGAGACACAGACAGAGAGAGAGACAGAGACAGAGGTAGAGACAGAGACAGAGACAGAGACAGAGACAGAGACAGAGGCAGAGATAGAGACAGAGACAGAGACAGAGACAGAGGGAGAGAGAGCGACAGAGGCAGAGACAGAGACAGAGACAGAGACAGAGACGGAGACAAAGACGGAGACAGACGCAGGAACTGAGACAGAGGCAGAGACAGCGAAAGAGACAGGGGCAGAGACAGCGACAGAGACAGAGATAGAGACAGGGCAGAGACAGAGACAGAGACAGAGACAGAGACAGAGACAGAGACAGAGACAGAGACAGAGACAGAGACAGAGACAGAGACAGAGACGGAGACAGAGGCAGAGACAGAGACAGAGACAGAGACAGAGACAGAGACAGAGACAGAGACACAGAGACATAGGCACGGGGGCAGAGAAACTGATACAGAGACAAAGAGACAGAGGCAGAGACACTCAGACAGAGACCCAGAGACAGAGACACAGAGACAGAGACAGAGAGATTCACAGAGACCGAGACTCAATGACAGAGGCAGAGACACAGAGACGGATACACAGAGACAGAGATGCAGAGACAGAGACACAGAGACAGAGACAGAGACGGAGACAGAGGCAGAGACAGACACAGAGACGGAGGCAGAGACAGAGACAGAGACAGAGGCAGTGACAGAGGCAGAGACAGAGACGGAGACACAGACGGATGCAGAGACAGAGACAGAGACAGAGACAGAGACAGAGACGGAGACAGAGGCAGAGACAGAGTCGGAGACAGAGACAGAGACAGAGACAGAGACAGAGGCAGAGACAGAGACAGAGACAGAGACAGAGACAGAGACAGAGACAGAGACAGAGACAGAGACAGAGACAGAGACAGAGACAGGGACAGAGACAGAGACAGAGACAGAGACAGAGACAGAGACGGAGGCAGAAACAGAGACAGAGACAGATACGGGGACAGAGACAGAGACAGAGACAGAGACGGAGACAGAGACAGAGACAGAGACAGAGACAGAGACAGACACAGAGACAGAGACAGAGACAGAGACAGAGACAGAGACCGAGACAGACGCAGAGACAGAGACACAGACAGAGACAGAGACAGTGTCAGAGACAGAAACACAGAGAGAGACGGAGACAGAGGCAGAGACAGAGACAGAGTCAGAGACAGAGACAGAGACGGAGACAGAGGCGGAGACACAGGCAGGGACAGAGACAGAGACAGAGACAGAAACAGAGACAGAGGCAGATACGGGGACAGAGACAGAGGCAGAGACAGAGACAGAGACAGAGACGGAGACGGAGACAGAGACAGAGACAGCGGCAGAGACAGGGACGGAGACAGAGACAGAGACACAGGCACAGACAGAGACAGAGACAGAGACAGAGACGGAGACAGAGACAGAGACGGAGACAGAGGCAGAGACATAACCAGGGACGGAGGCAGAGACAGAGACAGAGGGAGAGACAGCGACAGAGACAGAGACAGAGACAGAGACAGAGACAGAGGCAGAGACAGAGACAGAGACAGAGACAGAGACAGAGACAGAGACAGAGACAGAGACAGAGACAGAGACAGAGACAGAGACAGAGACAGAGACATAGACAGAGACAGAGACGGAGACAAAGACCGAGACAGAGACAGAGACGGAGACAGAGGCAGAGACAGAGACAGAGACAGAGACAGAGACAGAGACAGAGACAGAGACACAGAGACATAGGCACGGGGGCAGAGAAACTGATACAGAGACAAAGAGACAGAGGCAGAGACACTCAGACAGAGACCCAGAGACAGAGACACAGAGACAGAGACAGAGAGATTCACAGAGACCGAGACTCAATGACAGAGGCAGAGACACAGAGACGGATACACAGAGACAGAGATGCAGAGACAGAGACACAGAGACAGAGACAGAGACGGAGACAGAGGCAGAGACAGACACAGAGACGGAGGCAGAGACAGAGACAGAGACAGAGGCAGTGACAGAGGCAGAGACAGAGACGGAGACACAGACGGATGCAGAGACAGAGACAGAGACAGAGACAGAGACAGAGACGGAGACAGAGGCAGAGACAGAGTCGGAGACAGAGACAGAGACAGAGACAGAGACAGAGGCAGAGACAGAGACAGAGACAGAGACAGAGACAGAGACAGAGACAGAGACAGAGACAGAGACAGAGACAGAGACAGAGACAGGGACAGAGACAGAGACAGAGACAGAGACAGAGACAGAGACGGAGGCAGAAACAGAGACAGAGACAGATACGGGGACAGAGACAGAGACAGAGACAGAGACGGAGACAGAGACAGAGACAGAGACAGAGACAGAGACAGACACAGAGACAGAGACAGAGACAGAGACAGAGACAGAGACCGAGACAGACGCAGAGACAGAGACACAGACAGAGACAGAGACAGTGTCAGAGACAGAAACACAGAGAGAGACGGAGACAGAGGCAGAGACAGAGACAGAGTCAGAGACAGAGACAGAGACGGAGACAGAGGCGGAGACACAGGCAGGGACAGAGACAGAGACAGAGACAGAAACAGAGACAGAGGCAGATACGGGGACAGAGACAGAGGCAGAGACAGAGACAGAGACAGAGACGGAGACGGAGACAGAGACAGAGACAGCGGCAGAGACAGGGACGGAGACAGAGACAGAGACACAGGCACAGACAGAGACAGAGACAGAGACAGAGACAGAGACGGAGACAGAGACAGAGACGGAGACAGAGGCAGAGACATAACCAGGGACGGAGGCAGAGACAGAGACAGAGGGAGAGACAGCGACAGAGACAGAGACAGAGACAGAGACAGAGACAGAGGCAGAGACAGAGACAGAGACAGAGACAGAGACAGAGACAGAGACAGAGACAGAGACAGAGACAGAGACAGAGACAGAGACAGAGACAGAGACATAGACAGAGACAGAGACGGAGACAAAGACCGAGACAGAGACAGAGACACAGATAGCGAGAGAGACAGAGACAGAGACAGAGACAGAGACAGAGTCAGAGACAGAGACAGAGACAGAGACAGAGACAGAGACAGAGACAGGGACAGAGACAGAGTGAGGGACGGAGACAGAGACAGAGACAGAGACAGAGACAGAGACAGAGACAGAGACAGAGACAGAGACAGAGACAGAGACAGAGACAGAGACAGAGACCGAGACAGACGCAGAGACAGACGCAGAGACAGATGCAGAGACAGAGACAGAGACAGAGACAGAGACAGAGACAGAGACAGAGACAGAGACAGAGACAGAGACAGAGACAGAGACGGAGACAGAGACAGAGACAGAGACAGAGACAGAGACAGAGGCAGAGACAGAGACAGAGACAGAGACAGAGACAGAGACTGAGACAGAGGCAGAGACAGAGGCAGAGACAGAGGCAGAGACAGAGGCAGAGACAGAGACAGAGACAGAGACAGAGACAGAGACAGAGACGGAGACAAAGACCGAGACAGAGACAGAGACACAGACAGAGAGAGAGACAGAGACAGAGGTAGAGACAGAGACAGAGACAGAGACAGAGACAGAGACAGAGGCAGAGATAGAGACAGAGACAGAGACAGAGACAGAGACAGAGACAGAGACAGAGACAGAGACAGAGACAGAGACAGAGACAGAGACAGAGACAGAGACAGAGACAGAGACAGAGACAGAGACAGAGACAGAGACAGAGACAGAGACAGAGACAGAGACAGGCGCAGAGACAGAGACAGAGACAGAGACAGAGACAGAGACAGAGACAGAGACAGAGACAGAGACAGAGACAGAGACAGAGACCGAGACACACGCAGAGACAGACGCAGAGACAGATGCAGAGACAGAGACAGAGACAGAGACAGAGACAGAGACAGAGACAGAGACAGAGTCAGAGACAGAGACAGAGACAGAGACAGAGACAGAGACAGAGACAGAGACAGAGACAGAGACAGAGACAGAGACGGAGACAGAGACAGAGACAGAGACAGAGACAGAGACAGAGACAGAGACGGAGACAGAGGCAGAGACACAGGCAGGGACAGAGACAGAGACAGAGACAGAAACAGAGACAGAGACAGATACGGGGACAGAGACAGAGGCGGAGACAGAGACAGAGACAGAGACAGAGATAGAGACGGAGACAGAGACACAGACAGAGACAGCGGCAGAGACAGAGGCAGAGACAGCGGCAGATACGGAGACAGAGACAGAGACAGAGACAGAGACAGAGACAGAGCAAGAGAGAGAGACAGAGACAGAGACAGAGACAGAGACAGAGACAGAGACAGAGACAGAGACAGAGACAGAGACAGAGACAGAGACAGAGACCGAGACAGACGCAGAGACTGAGACAGAGGCAGAGACAGAGACAGAGACAGAGACAGAGAGGAGACAAAGACCGAGACAGAGACAGAGACACAGATAGCGAGAGAGACAGAGACAGAGACAGAGACAGAGTCAGAGACAGAGACAGAGACAGAGACAGAGACAGGGACAGAGACAGAGTGAGGGACGGAGACAGAGACAGAGACAGAGACAGAGACAGAGACAGAGACAGAGACAGAGACAGGGACAGAGACAGAGACAGAGACAGAGACAGAGACAGAGACAGAGACCGAGACAGACGCAGAGACAGACGCAGAGACAGATGCAGAGACAGAGACAGAGACAGAGACAGAGACAGAGACAGAGACAGAGACAGAGACAGAGACAGAGACAGAGACAGAGACAGAGACAGAGACAGAGACAGAGACAGAGACAGAGACGGAGACAGAGAGAGAGACAGAGACAGAGACAGAGTCAGAGACAGAGACAGAGACGGAGACAGAGGCAGAGATACAGGCAGGGACAGAGACAGAGACAGAGACAGAAACAGAGACAGAGACAGATACGGGGACAGAGACAGAGGCAGAGACAGAGACAGAGACAGAGACAGAGACGGAGACAGAGACAGAGACAGAGACAGCGGCAGAGACAGGGACAGAGACAGAGACAGAGACAGAGACGGAGACAGAGGCAGAGACACAGGCAGGGACAGAGACAGAGACAGAGACAGAAACAGAGACAGAGACAGATACGGGGACAGAGACAGAGGCAGAGACAGAGACAGAGACAGAGACAGAGACAGAGACGGAGACAGAGACAGAGACAGAGACAGCGGCAGAGACAGAGGCAGAGACAGAGGCAGATACGGAGACAGAGACAGAGACAGAGACAGAGACAGAGACAGAGCAAGAGAGAGAGACAGAGACAGAGACAGAGACAGAGACAGAGACAGAGACAGAGACAGAGACAGAGACAGAGACAGAGACAGAGACCGAGACAGACGCAGAGACTGAGACAGAGGCAGAGACAGAGACAGAGACAGAGACAGAGACAGAGACGGAGAAAAAGACCGAGACAGAGACAGAGACACAGATAGCGAGAGAGACAGAGACAGAGACAGAGACAGAGACAGAGTCAGAGACAGAGACAGAGACAGAGACAGAGACAGGGACAGAGACAGAGTGAGGGACGGAGACAGAGACAGAGACAGAGACAGAGACAGAGACAGAGACAGAGACAGAGACAGAGACAGAGACAGAGACAGAGACAGAGACAGAGACAGAGACAAAGACAGAGACAGAGACAGAGACCGAGACAGACGCAGAGACAGACGCAGAGACAGATGCAGAGACAGAGACAGAGACAGAGACAGAGACAGAGACAGAGACAGAGACAGAGACAGAGACAGAGACAGAGACAGAGACAGAGACAGAGACAGAGACAGAGACGGAGACAGAGAGAGAGGCAGAGACAGAGACAGAGTCAGAGACAGAGACAGAGACGGAGACAGAGGCAGAGACAGGCAGGGACAGAGACAGAGACAGAGACAGAAACAGAGACAGAGACAGATACGGGGACAGAGACAGAGGCAGAGACAGAGACAGAGACAGAGACAGAGACGGAGACAGAGACAGAGACAGAGACAGCGGCAGAGATAGGGACGGAGACAGAGATAGAGACACAGGCACAGACAGAGACAGAGACAGAGACAGAGACAGAGACAGAGACAGAGACAGAGACGGGGACAGAGACAGAGACGGTGACAGAGGCAGAGACATATCCAGGGACGGAGACAGAGACAGAGACAGAGGGAGAGACAGCGACAGAGACAGATACAGAGACAGAGACAGAGACAGAGACAGAGACACAGAGACATAGGCACGGAGGCAGAGAAACTGATACAGAGACAAAGAGACAGAGGCAGAGACACTCAGACAGAGACCCAGAGACAGAGACACAGAGACAGAGATGCAGAGACAGAGACACAGAGACGGAGACAGAGACGGAGACAGAGGCAGAGACAGACACAGAGACAGAGACAGAGACGGAGACAGAGACAGAGACAGAGACAGAGACAGAGACAGAGGCAGAGACAGAGACAGAGACAGAGACAGAGACAGAGACTGAGACAGAGGCAGAGACAGAGGCAGAGACAGAGGCAGAGACAGAGACAGAGACAGAGACAGAGACAGAGACAGAGACGGAGACAAAGACCGAGACAGAGACAGAGACACAGACAGAGAGAGAGACAGAGACAGAGGTAGAGACAGAGACAGAGACAGAGACAGAGACAGAGACAGAGGCAGAGATAGAGACAGAGACAGAGACAGAGACAGAGACAGAGACAGAGACTGAGACAGAGGCAGAGACAGAGGCAGAGACAGGGGCAGAGACAGAGGCAGAGACAGAGGCAGAGACAGAGACAGAGACAGAGACAGAGACAGAGACAGAGACAGAGACAGAGACGGAGACAAAGACCGAGACAGAGACAGAGACACAGACAGAGAGAGAGACAGAGACGGAGACAGAGACAGAGACAGAGACAGAGACGGAGACAGAGACAGAGACAGAGACAGAGACAGAGACAGAGACAGAGACAGAGACAGAGACAGAGACAGAGACAGAGACAGAGACAGAGACAGAGACCGAGACAGAGACAGAGACAGAGACAGAGACAGATACAGAGACAGAGACAGAGACAGAGACAGAGACAGAGACAGAGACAGAGACGGAGACAAAGACCGAGACAGAGACAGAGACACAGACAGAGAGAGAGACAGAGACGGAGACAGAGACAGAGACAGAGACAGAGACGGAGACAGAGACAGAGACAGAGACAGAGACAGAGACAGAGACAGAGACAGAGACAGAGACAGAGACAGAGACAGAGACAGAGACAGAGACAGAGACCGAGACAGAGACAGAGACAGAGACAGAGACAGATACAGAGACAGAGACAGAGACAGAGACAGAGACAGAGACAGAGACAGAGAGAGATAGAGAGACATAGGCACGGGGGCAGAGAAACTGATACAGAGACAAAGAGACAGAGGCAGAGACACTCAGACAGAGACCCAGAGACAGAGACACAGAGACAGAGACAGAGAGATTCACAGAGACCGAGACACAATGACAGAGGCAGAGACACAGAGACGGATACACAGAGACAGAGATGCAGAGACAGAGACACAGAGACAGAGACAGAGACGGAGACAGAGGCAGAGGCAGACACAGAGACGGAGGCAGAGACAGAGACAGAGACAGAGACAGTGACAGAGGCAGAGACAGAGACGGAGACACAGACGGATGCAGAGACAGAGACAGAGACAGAGACAGAGACAGAGACGGAGACAGAGGCAGAGACAGAGTCGGAGACAGAGACAGAGACAGAGACAGAGACAGAGGCAGAGACAGAGACAGAGACAGAGACAGAGACAGAGACAGAGACAGAGACAGAGACAGAGACAGAGACAGAGACAGAGACAGAGACAGAGACAGGGACAGAGACAGAGACAGAGACAGAGACAGAGACAGAGACGGAGGCAGAAACAGAGACAGAGACAGATACGGGGACAGAGACAGAGACAGAGACAGAGACGGAGACAGAGACAGAGACAGAGACAGAGACAGAGACAGAGACAGAAACAGAGACAGAGGCAGATACGGGGACAGAGACAGAGGCAGAGACAGAGACAGAGACAGAGACGGAGACGGAGACAGAGACAGAGACAGCGGCAGAGACAGGGACGGAGACAGAGACAGAGACACAGGCACAGACAGAGACAGAGACAGAGACAGAGACGGAGACAGAGGCAGAGACGGAGACAGAGGCAGAGACATAACCAGGGACGGAGGCAGAGACAGAGACAGAGGGAGAGACAGCGACAGAGACAGAGACAGAGACAGAGACAGAGACAGAGGCAGAGACAGAGACAGAGACAGAGACAGAGACAGAGACAGAGACAGAGACAGAGACAGAGACAGAGACAGAGACAGAGACAGAGACAGAGACAGAGACAGAGACAGAGACAGAGACAGAGACGGAGACAAAGACCGAGACAGAGACAGAGACACAGATAGCGAGAGAGACAGAGGCAGAGACAGAGACAGAGACAGAGTCAGAGACAGAGACAGAGACAGAGACAGAGACAGAGACAGAGACAGGGACAGAGACAGAGTGAGGGACGGAGACAGAGACAGAGACAGAGACAGAGACAGAGACAGAGACAGAGACAGAGACAGAGACAGAGACAGAGACAGAGACAGAGACAGAGACAGAGACCGAGACAGACGCAGAGACAGACGCAGAGACAGATGCAGAGACAGAGACAGAGACAGAGACAGAGACAGAGACAGAGACAGAGACAGAGACAGAGACAGAGACAGAGACAGAGACAGATACGGAGACAGAGACAGAGACAGAGACAGAGACAGAGACAGAGGCAGAGACAGAGACAGAGACAGAGACAGAGACAGAGACTGAGACAGAGGCAGAGACAGAGGCAGAGACAGAGGCAGAGACAGAGGCAGAGACAGAGACAGAGACAGAGACAGAGACAGAGACAGAGACAGAGACGGAGACAAAGACCGAGACAGAGACAGAGACACAGACAGAGAGAGAGACAGAGACAGAGGTAGAGACAGAGACAGAGACAGAGACAGAGACAGAGATAGAGACAGACGCAGAGACAGACGCAGAGACAGATGCAGAGACAGAGACAGAGACAGAGACAGAGACAGAGACAGAGACAGAGACAGAGACAGAGACAGAGACAGAGACAGAGACAGAGACAGAGACAGAGACAGAGACGGAGACGGAGACAGAGACAGAGACAGAGACAGCGGCAGAGATAGGGACGGAGACAGAGATAGAGACACAGGCACAGACAGAGACAGAGACAGAGACAGAGACAGAGACAGAGACAGAGACGGGGACAGAGACAGAGACGGTGACAGAGGCAGAGACATATCCGGGGACGGAGATAGAGACAGAGACAGAGGGAGAGACAGCGACAGAGACAGAGACAGAGACAGAGACAGAGACAGAGACAGAGACACAGAGACATAGGCACGGAGGCAGAGAAACTGATACAGAGACAAAGAGACAGAGGCAGAGACACTCTGACAGAGACCCAGAGACAGAGACACAGAGACAGAGATGCAGAGACAGAGACACAGAGACGGAGACAGAGACGGAGACAGAGGCAGAGACAGACACAGAGACAGAGACAGAGACGGAGACAGAGACAGAGACAGAGACAGAGACAGAGACAGAGGCAGAGACAGAGACAGAGACAGAGACAGAGACAGAGACTGAGGCAGAGGCAGAGACAGAGGCAGAGACAGAGGCAGAGACAGAGACAGAGACAGAGACAGAGACAGAGACAGAGACAGAGACGGAGACAAAGACCGAGACAGAGACAGAGACACAGACAGAGAGAGAGACAGAGACAGAGGTAGAGACAGAGACAGAGACAGAGACAGAGACAGAGACAGAGGCAGAGATAGAGACAGAGACAGAGACAGAGACAGAGACAGAGACAGAGACAGAGACTGAGACAGAGGCAGAGACAGAGGCAGAGACAGGGGCAGAGACAGAGGCAGAGACAGAGGCAGAGACAGAGACAGAGACAGAGACAGAGACAGAGACAGAGACAGAGACAGAGACAGAGACAGAGACGGAGACAAAGACCGAGACAGAGACAGAGACACAGACAGAGAGAGAGACAGAGACGGAGACAGAGACAGAGACAGAGACAGAGACGGAGACAGAGACAGAGACAGATACAGAGACAGAGACAGAGACAGAGACAGAGACAGAGACAGAGACCGAGACAGAGACAGAGACAGAGACAGAGACAGATACAGAGACAGAGACAGAGACAGAGACAGAGACAGAGACAGAGACAGAGAGAGATAGAGAGACAGAGACAGAGACAGAGACAGAGACAGAGACAGAGAGAGAGACAGAGACAGAGACGGAGACATAGACAGAGACAGAGACACAGACAGAGACAGACACAGTGTCAGAGACAGAAACACAGAGAGAGACGGAGACAGAGGCAGAGACAGAGACAGAGTCAGAGACAGAGACAGAGACGGAGACAGAGGCGGAGACACAGGCAGGGACAGAGACAGAGACAGAGACAGAAACAGAGACAGAGGCAGATACGGGGACAGAGACAGAGGCAGAGACAGAGACAGAGACAGAGACAGAGACAGAGACGGAGACAGAGACAGAGACAGAGACAGCGGCAGAGACAGGGACGGAGACGGAGACAGAGACACAGGCACAGACAGAGACAGAGACAGATACAGAGACGGAGACAGAGACAGAGACGGAGTCAGAGGCAGAGACATATCCAGGGACGGAGACAGAGACAGAGACAGAGGGAGAGACAGCGACAGAGACAGAGACGGAGACAGAGACACAGACAGAGAGAGAGACAGAGACAGAGGTAGAGACAGAGACAGAGACAGAGACAGAGACAGAGACAGAGGCAGAGATAGAGACAGAGACAGAGACAGAGACAGAGGGAGAGAGAGCGACAGAGGCAGAGACAGAGACAGAGACAGAGACAGAGACGGAGACAAAGACGGAGACAGACGCAGGAACTGAGACAGAGGCAGAGACAGCGAAAGAGACAGGGGCAGAGACAGCGACAGAGACAGAGATAGAGACAGGGCAGAGACAGAGACAGAGACAGAGACAGAGACAGAGACAGAGACAGAGACAGAGACAGAGACAGAGACAGAGACAGAGACAGAGACGGAGACAGAGGCAGAGACAGAGACAGAGACAGAGACAGAGACAGAGACAGAGACAGAGACACAGAGACATAGGCACGGGGGCAGAGAAACTGATACAGAGACAAAGAGACAGAGGCAGAGACACTCAGACAGAGACCCAGAGACAGAGACACAGAGACAGAGACAGAGAGATTCACAGAGACCGAGACTCAATGACAGAGGCAGAGACACAGAGACGGATACACAGAGACAGAGATGCAGAGACAGAGACACAGAGACAGAGACAGAGACGGAGACAGAGGCAGAGACAGACACAGAGACGGAGGCAGAGACAGAGACAGAGACAGAGGCAGTGACAGAGGCAGAGACAGAGACGGAGACACAGACGGATGCAGAGACAGAGACAGAGACAGAGACAGAGACAGAGACGGAGACAGAGGCAGAGACAGAGTCGGAGACAGAGACAGAGACAGAGACAGAGACAGAGGCAGAGACAGAGACAGAGACAGAGACAGAGACAGAGACAGAGACAGAGACAGAGACAGAGACAGAGACAGAGACAGAGACAGAGACAGGGACAGAGACAGAGACAGAGACAGAGACAGAGACAGAGACGGAGGCAGAAACAGAGACAGAGACAGATACGGGGACAGAGACAGAGACAGAGACAGAGACGGAGACAGAGACAGAGACAGAGACAGAGACAGAGACAGACACAGAGACAGAGACAGAGACAGAGACAGAGACAGAGACCGAGACAGACGCAGAGACAGAGACACAGACAGAGACAGAGACAGTGTCAGAGACAGAAACACAGAGAGAGACGGAGACAGAGGCAGAGACAGAGACAGAGTCAGAGACAGAGACAGAGACGGAGACAGAGGCGGAGACACAGGCAGGGACAGAGACAGAGACAGAGACAGAAACAGAGACAGAGGCAGATACGGGGACAGAGACAGAGGCAAGACAGAGACAGAGACAGAGACGGAGACGGAGACAGAGACAGAGACAGCGGCAGAGACAGGGACGGAGACAGAGACAGAGACACAGGCACAGACAGAGACAGAGACAGAGACAGAGACGGAGACAGGGACAGAGACGGAGACAGAGGCAGAGACATAACCAGGGACGGAGGCAGAGACAGAGACAGAGGGAGAGACAGCGACAGAGACAGAGACAGAGACAGAGACAGAGACAGAGGCAGAGACAGAGACAGAGACAGAGACAGAGACAGAGACAGAGACAGAGACAGAGACAGAGACAGAGACAGAGACAGAGACAGAGACATAGACAGAGACAGAGACGGAGACAAAGACCGAGACAGAGACAGAGACACAGATAGCGAGAGAGACAGAGACAGAGACAGAGACAGAGACAGAGTCAGAGACAGAGACAGAGACAGAGACAGAGACAGAGACAGAGACAGGGACAGAGACAGAGTGAGGGACGGAGACAGAGACAGAGACAGAGACAGAGACAGAGACAGAGACAGAGACAGAGACAGAGACAGAGACAGAGACAGAGACAGAGACCGAGACAGACGCAGAGACAGACGCAGAGACAGATGCAGAGACAGAGACAGAGACAGAGACAGAGACAGAGACAGAGACAGAGACAGAGACAGAGACAGAGACAGAGACAGAGACGGTGACAGAGACAGAGACAGAGACAGAGACAGAGACAGAGGCAGAGACAGAGACAGAGACAGAGACAGAGACAGAGACTGAGACAGAGGCAGAGACAGAGGCAGAGACAGAGGCAGAGACAGAGGCAGAGACAGAGACAGAGACAGAGACAGAGACAGAGACAGAGACGGAGACAAAGACCGAGACAGAGACAGAGACACAGACAGAGAGAGAGACAGAGACAGAGGTAGAGACAGAGACAGAGACAGAGACAGAGACAGAGACAGAGGCAGAGATAGAGACAGAGACAGAGACAGAGACAGAGACAGAGACAGAGACAGAGACAGAGACAGAGACAGAGACAGAGACAGAGACAGAGACAGAGACAGAGACAGAGACAGAGACAGAGACAGAGACAGAGACAGAGACAGAGACAGAGACAGAGACAGAGACAGGCGCAGAGACAGAGACAGAGACAGAGACAGAGACAGAGACAGAGACAGAGACAGAGACAGAGACAGAGACAGAGACAGAGACCGAGACACACGCAGAGACAGACGCAGAGACAGATGCAGAGACAGAGACAGAGACAGAGACAGAGACAGAGACAGAGACAGAGACAGAGTCAGAGACAGAGACAGAGACAGAGACAGAGACAGAGACAGAGACAGAGACAGAGACAGAGACAGAGACAGAGACGGAGACAGAGACAGAGACAGAGACAGAGACAGAGACAGAGACAGAGACGGAGACAGAGGCAGAGACACAGGCAGGGACAGAGACAGAGACAGAGACAGAAACAGAGACAGAGACAGATACGGGGACAGAGACAGAGGCAGAGACAGAGACAGAGACAGAGACAGAGATAGAGACGGAGACAGAGACACAGACAGAGACAGCGGCAGAGACAGAGGCAGAGACAGCGGCAGATACGGAGACAGAGACAGAGACAGAGACAGAGACAGAGACAGAGCAAGAGAGAGAGACAGAGACAGAGACAGAGACAGAGACAGAGACAGAGACAGAGACAGAGACAGAGACAGAGACCGAGACAGACGCAGAGACTGAGACAGAGGCAGAGACAGAGACAGAGACAGAGACAGAGAGGAGACAAAGACCGAGACAGAGACAGAGACACAGATAGCGAGAGAGACAGAGACAGAGACAGAGACAGAGTCAGAGACAGAGACAGAGACAGAGACAGAGACAGGGACAGAGACAGAGTGAGGGACGGAGACAGAGACAGAGACAGAGACAGAGACAGAGACAGAGACAGAGACAGAGACAGGGACAGAGACAGAGACAGAGACAGAGACAGAGACAGAGACAGAGACCGAGACAGACGCAGAGACAGACGCAGAGACAGATGCAGAGACAGAGACAGAGACAGAGACAGAGACAGAGACAGAGACAGAGACAGAGACAGAGACAGAGACAGAGACAGAGACAGAGACAGAGACAGAGACAGAGACAGAGACAGAGACGGAGACAGAGAGAGAGACAGAGACAGAGACAGAGTCAGAGACAGAGACAGAGACGGAGACAGAGGCAGAGATACAGGCAGGGACAGAGACAGAGACAGAGACAGAAACAGAGACAGAGACAGATACGGGGACAGAGACAGAGGCAGAGACAGAGACAGAGACAGAGACAGAGACGGAGACAGAGACAGAGACAGAGACAGCGGCAGAGACAGGGACAGAGACAGAGACAGAGACAGAGACGGAGACAGAGGCAGAGACACAGGCAGGGACAGAGACAGAGACAGAGACAGAAACAGAGACAGAGACAGATACGGGGACAGAGACAGAGGCAGAGACAGAGACAGAGACAGAGACAGAGACAGAGACGGAGACAGAGACAGAGACAGAGACAGCGGCAGAGACAGAGGCAGAGACAGAGGCAGATACGGAGACAGAGACAGAGACAGAGACAGAGACAGAGACAGAGCAAGAGAGAGAGACAGAGACAGAGACAGAGACAGAGACAGAGACAGAGACAGAGACAGAGACAGAGACAGAGACAGAGACCGAGACAGACGCAGAGACTGAGACAGAGGCAGAGACAGAGACAGAGACAGAGACAGAGACAGAGACGGAGAAAAAGACCGAGACAGAGACAGAGACACAGATAGCGAGAGAGACAGAGACAGAGACAGAGACAGAGACAGAGTCAGAGACAGAGACAGAGACAGAGACAGAGACAGGGACAGAGACAGAGTGAGGGACGGAGACAGAGACAGAGACAGAGACAGAGACAGAGACAGAGACAGAGACAGAGACAGAGACAGAGACAGAGACAGAGACAGAGACAAAGACAGAGACAGAGACAGAGACCGAGACAGACGCAGAGACAGACGCAGAGACAGATGCAGAGACAGAGACAGAGACAGAGACAGAGACAGAGACAGAGACAGAGACAGAGACAGAGACAGAGACAGAGACAGAGACAGAGACAGAGACAGAGACAGAGACGGAGACAGAGAGAGAGGCAGAGACAGAGACAGAGTCAGAGACAGAGACAGAGACGGAGACAGAGGCAGAGACAGGCAGGGACAGAGACAGAGACAGAGACAGAAACAGAGACAGAGACAGATACGGGGACAGAGACAGAGGCAGAGACAGAGACAGAGACAGAGACAGAGACAGAGACGGAGACAGAGACAGAGACAGAGACAGCGGCAGAGATAGGGACGGAGACAGAGATAGAGACACAGGCACAGACAGAGACAGAGACAGAGACAGAGACAGAGACAGAGACAGAGACAGAGACGGGGACAGAGACAGAGACGGTGACAGAGGCAGAGACATATCCAGGGACGGAGACAGAGACAGAGACAGAGGGAGAGACAGCGACAGAGACAGAGACAGAGACAGAGACAGAGACAGAGACAGAGACACAGAGACATAGGCACGGAGGCAGAGAAACTGATACAGAGACAAAGAGACAGAGGCAGAGACACTCAGACAGAGACCCAGAGACAGAGACACAGAGACAGAGATGCAGAGACAGAGACACAGAGACGGAGACAGAGACGGAGACAGAGGCAGAGACAGACACAGAGACAGAGACAGAGACGGAGACAGAGACAGAGACAGAGACAGAGACAGAGACAGAGGCAGAGACAGAGACAGAGACAGAGACAGAGACAGAGACTGAGACAGAGGCAGAGACAGAGGCAGAGACAGAGGCAGAGACAGAGACAGAGACAGAGACAGAGACAGAGACAGAGACGGAGACAAAGACCGAGACAGAGACAGAGACACAGACAGAGAGAGAGACAGAGACAGAGGTAGAGACAGAGACAGAGACAGAGACAGAGACAGAGACAGAGGCAGAGATAGAGACAGAGACAGAGACAGAGACAGAGACAGAGACAGAGACTGAGACAGAGGCAGAGACAGAGGCAGAGACAGGGGCAGAGACAGAGGCAGAGACAGAGGCAGAGACAGAGACAGAGACAGAGACAGAGACAGAGACAGAGACAGAGACAGAGACGGAGACAAAGACCGAGACAGAGACAGAGACAGAGACAGAGACAGATACAGAGACAGAGACAGAGACAGAGACAGAGACAGAGACAGAGACAGAGAGAGATAGAGAGACATAGGCACGGGGGCAGAGAAACTGATACAGAGACAAAGAGACAGAGGCAGAGACACTCAGACAGAGACCCAGAGACAGAGACACAGAGACAGAGACAGAGAGATTCACAGAGACCGAGACACAATGACAGAGGCAGAGACACAGAGACGGATACACAGAGACAGAGATGCAGAGACAGAGACACAGAGACAGAGACAGAGACGGAGACAGAGGCAGAGGCAGACACAGAGACGGAGGCAGAGACAGAGACAGAGACAGAGACAGTGACAGAGGCAGAGACAGAGACGGAGACACAGACGGATGCAGAGACAGAGACAGAGACAGAGACAGAGACAGAGACGGAGACAGAGGCAGAGACAGAGTCGGAGACAGAGACAGAGACAGAGACAGAGACAGAGGCAGAGACAGAGACAGAGACAGAGACAGAGACAGAGACAGAGACAGAGACAGAGACAGAGACAGAGACAGAGACAGAGACAGAGACAGAGACAGGGACAGAGACAGAGACAGAGACAGAGACAGAGACAGAGACGGAGGCAGAAACAGAGACAGAGACAGATACGGGGACAGAGACAGAGACAGAGACAGAGACGGAGACAGAGACAGAGACAGAGACAGAGACAGAGACAGAAACAGAGACAGAGGCAGATACGGGGACAGAGACAGAGGCAGAGACAGAGACAGAGACAGAGACGGAGACGGAGACAGAGACAGAGACAGCGGCAGAGACAGGGACGGAGACAGAGACAGAGACACAGGCACAGACAGAGACAGAGACAGAGACAGAGACGGAGACAGAGGCAGAGACGGAGACAGAGGCAGAGACATAACCAGGGACGGAGGCAGAGACAGAGACAGAGGGAGAGACAGCGACAGAGACAGAGACAGAGACAGAGACAGAGACAGAGGCAGAGACAGAGACAGAGACAGAGACAGAGACAGAGACAGAGACAGAGACAGAGACAGAGACAGAGACAGAGACAGAGACAGAGACAGAGACAGAGACAGAGACAGAGACAGAGACGGAGACAAAGACCGAGACAGAGACAGAGACACAGATAGCGAGAGAGACAGAGGCAGAGACAGAGACAGAGACAGAGTCAGAGACAGAGACAGAGACAGAGACAGAGACAGAGACAGAGACAGGGACAGAGACAGAGTGAGGGACGGAGACAGAGACAGAGACAGAGACAGAGACAGAGACAGAGACAGAGACAGAGACAGAGACAGAGACAGAGACAGAGACAGAGACAGAGACAGAGACAGAGACAGAGACCGAGACAGACGCAGAGACAGACGCAGAGACAGATGCAGAGACAGAGACAGAGACAGAGACAGAGACAGAGACAGAGACAGAGACAGAGACAGAGACAGAGACAGAGACAGAGACAGAGACAGAGACGGAGACAGAGACAGAGACAGAGACAGAGACAGAGACAGAGGCAGAGACAGAGACAGAGACAGAGACAGAGACAGAGACTGAGACAGAGGCAGAGACAGAGGCAGAGACAGAGGCAGAGACAGAGGCAGAGACAGAGACAGAGACAGAGACAGAGACAGAGACAGAGACAGAGACGGAGACAAAGACCGAGACAGAGACAGAGACACAGACAGAGAGAGAGACAGAGACAGAGGTAGAGACAGAGACAGAGACAGAGACAGAGATAGAGACAGAGGCAGAGATAGAGACAGAGACAGAGACAGAGACAGAGACAGAGACTGAGACAGAGGCAGAGACAGAGGCAGAGACAGGGGCAGAGACAGAGGCAGAGACAGAGGCAGAGACAGAGACAGAGACAGAGACAGAGACAGAGACAGAGACAGAGACAGAGACAGAGACGGAGACAAAGACCGAGACAGAGACAGAGACACAGACAGAGAGAGAGACAGAGACGGAGACAGAGACAGAGACAGAGACAGAGACGGAGACAGAGACAGAGACAGAGACAGAGACAGAGACAGAGACAGAGACAGAGACAGAGACAGAGACAGAGACCGAGACAGAGACAGAGACAGAGACAGAGACAGAGACAGAGACAGAGACAGAGACAGAGACAGAGACAGAGACAGAGAGAGATAGAGAGACAGAGACAGAGACAGAGACAGAGACAGAGACAGAGACAGAGACAGAGACAGAGACGGAGACATAGACAGAGACAGAGACACAGACAGAGACAGACACAGTGTCAGAGACAGAAACACAGAGAGAGACGGAGACAGAGGGCGAGAGAGCGACAGAGGCAGAGACAGAGACAGAGACAGAGACAGAGACGGAGACAAAGACGGAGACAGACGCAGGAACTGAGACAGAGGCAGAGACAGCGAAAGAGACAGAGGCAGAGACAGCGACAGGGACAGAGATAGAGACAGGGCAGAGACAGAGACAGAGACAGAGACAGAGACAGAGACAGAGACAGAGACAGAGACAGAGACAGAGACAGAGACAGAAACAGAGACAGAGGCAGATACGGGGACAGAGACAGAGGCAGAGACAGAGACAGAGACAGAGACAGAGACAGAGACGGAGACAGAGACAGAGACAGAGACAGCGGCAGAGACAGGGACGGAGACAGAGACAGAGACACAGGCACAGACAGAGACAGAGACAGATACAGAGACGGAGACAGAGACAGAGACGGAGACAGAGGCAGAGACATATCCAGGGACGGAGACAGAGACAGAGACAGAGACGGAGACAGAGACGGAGACAGAGACAGAGACAGAGACAGCGGCAGAGACAGGGACAGAGACAGAGACAGAGACAGAGACGGAGACAGAGGCAGAGACACAGGCAGGGACAGAGACAGAGACAGAGACAGAAACAGAGACAGAGACAGATACGGGGACAGAGACAGAGGCAGAGACAGAGACAGAGACAGAGACAGAGACAGAGACAGAGACGGAGACAGAGACAGAGACAGAGACAGCGGCAGAGACAGAGGCAGAGACAGAGGCAGATACGGAGACAGAGACAGAGACAGAGACAGAGACAGAGACAGAGCAAGAGAGAGAGACAGAGACAGAGACAGAGACAGAGACAGAGACAGAGACAGAGACAGAGACAGAGACAGAGACAGAGACAGAGACCGAGACAGACGCAGAGACTGAGACAGAGGCAGAGACAGAGACAGAGACAGAGACAGAGACAGAGACGGAGAAAAAGACCGAGACAGAGACAGAGACACAGATAGCGAGAGAGACAGAGACAGAGACAGAGACAGAGACAGAGTCAGAGACAGAGACAGAGACAGAGACAGGGACAGAGACAGAGTGAGGGACGGAGACAGAGACAGAGACAGAGACAGAGACAGAGACAGAGACAGAGACAGAGACAGAGACAGAGACAAAGACAGAGACAGAGACAGAGACCGAGACAGACGCAGAGACAGACGCAGAGACAGATGCAGAGACAGAGACAGAGACAGAGACAGAGACAGAGACAGAGACAGAGACAGAGACAGAGACAGAGACAGAGACAGAGACAGAGACAGAGACAGAGACAGAGACAGAGACAGAGACAGAGACAGAGACGGAGACAGAGAGAGAGACAGAGACAGAGACAGAGTCAGAGACAGAGACAGAGACGGAGACAGAGGCAGAGACAGGCAGGGACAGAGACAGAGACAGAGACAGAAACAGAGACAGAGACAGATACGGGGACAGAGACAGAGGCAGAGACAGAGACAGAGACAGAGACAGAGACGGAGACAGAGACAGAGACAGAGACAGCGGCAGAGATAGGGACGGAGACAGAGATAGAGACACAGGCACAGACAGAGACAGAGACAGAGACAGAGACAGAGACAGAGACAGAGACAGAGACGGGGACAGAGACAGAGACGGTGACAGAGGCAGAGACATATCCAGGGACGGAGACAGAGACAGAGACAGAGGGAGAGACAGCGACAGAGACAGAGACAGAGACAGAGACAGAGACAGAGACAGAGACACAGAGACATAGGCACGGAGGCAGAGAAACTGATACAGAGACAAAGAGACAGAGGCAGAGACACTCAGACAGAGACCCAGAGACAGAGACACAGAGACAGAGATGCAGAGACAGAGACACAGAGACGGAGACAGAGACGGAGACAGAGGCAGAGACAGACACAGAGACAGAGACAGAGACGGAGACAGAGACAGAGACAGAGACAGAGACAGAGACAGAGGCAGAGACAGAGACAGAGACAGAGACAGAGACAGAGACTGAGACAGAGGCAGAGACAGAGGCAGAGACAGAGGCAGAGACAGAGACAGAGACAGAGACAGAGACAGAGACAGAGACGGAGACAAAGACCGAGACAGAGACAGAGACACAGACAGAGAGAGAGACAGAGACAGAGGTAGAGACAGAGACAGAGACAGAGACAGAGACAGAGACAGAGGCAGAGATAGAGACAGAGACAGAGACAGAGACAGAGACAGAGACAGAGACTGAGACAGAGGCAGAGACAGAGGCAGAGACAGGGGCAGAGACAGAGGCAGAGACAGAGGCAGAGACAGAGACAGAGACAGAGACAGAGACAGAGACAGAGACAGAGACAGAGACAGAGACAGAGACGGAGACAAAGACCGAGACAGAGACAGAGACACAGACAGAGAGAGAGACAGAGACGGAGACAGAGACAGAGACAGAGACAGAGACGGAGACAGAGACAGAGACAGAGACAGAGACAGAGACAGAGACAGAGACAGAGACAGAGACAGAGACCGAGACAGAGACAGAGACAGAGACAGAGACGGAGACAAAGACCGAGACAGAGACAGAGACACAGACAGAGAGAGAGACAGAGACGGAGACAGAGACAGAGACAGAGACAGAGACGGAGACAGAGACAGAGACAGAGACAGAGACAGAGACAGAGACAGAGACAGAGACAGAGACAGAGACAGAGACAGAGACAGAGACAGAGACAGAGACCGAGACAGAGACAGAGACAGAGACAGAGACAGATACAGAGACAGAGACAGAGACAGAGACAGAGACAGAGACAGAGACAGAGAGAGATAGAGAGACATAGGCACGGGGGCAGAGAAACTGATACAGAGACAAAGAGACAGAGGCAGAGACACTCAGACAGAGACCCAGAGACAGAGACACAGAGACAGAGACAGAGAGATTCACAGAGACCGAGACACAATGACAGAGGCAGAGACACAGAGACGGATACACAGAGACAGAGATGCAGAGACAGAGACACAGAGACAGAGACAGAGACGGAGACAGAGGCAGAGGCAGACACAGAGACGGAGGCAGAGACAGAGACAGAGACAGAGACAGTGACAGAGGCAGAGACAGAGACGGAGACACAGACGGATGCAGAGACAGAGACAGAGACAGAGACAGAGACAGAGACGGAGACAGAGGCAGAGACAGAGTCGGAGACAGAGACAGAGACAGAGACAGAGACAGAGGCAGAGACAGAGACAGAGACAGAGACAGAGACAGAGACAGAGACAGAGACAGAGACAGAGACAGAGACAGAGACAGAGACAGGGACAGAGACAGAGACAGAGACAGAGACAGAGACAGAGACGGAGGCAGAAACAGAGACAGAGACAGATACGGGGACAGAGACAGAGACAGAGACAGAGACGGAGACAGAGACAGAGACAGAGACAGAGACAGAGACAGAGACAGAAACAGAGACAGAGGCAGATACGGGGACAGAGACAGAGGCAGAGACAGAGACAGAGACAGAGACGGAGACGGAGACAGAGACAGAGACAGCGGCAGAGACAGGGACGGAGACAGAGACAGAGACACAGGCACAGACAGAGACAGAGACAGAGACAGAGACGGAGACAGAGACAGAGACGGAGACAGAGGCAGAGACATAACCAGGGACGGAGGCAGAGACAGAGACAGAGGGAGAGACAGCGACAGAGACAGAGACAGAGACAGAGACAGAGACAGAGGCAGAGACAGAGACAGAGACAGAGACAGAGACAGAGACAGAGACAGAGACAGAGACAGAGACAGAGACAGAGACAGAGACAGAGACAGAGACAGAGACGGAGACAAAGACCGAGACAGAGACAGAGACACAGATAGCGAGAGAGACAGAGACAGAGACAGAGACAGAGACAGAGTCAGAGACAGAGACAGAGACAGAGACAGAGACAGAGACAGAGACAGGGACAGAGACAGAGTGAGGGACGGAGACAGAGACAGAGACAGAGACAGAGACAGAGACAGAGACAGAGACAGAGACAGAGACAGAGACAGAGACAGAGACAGAGACAGAGACAGAGACCGAGACAGACGCAGAGACAGACGCAGAGACAGATGCAGAGACAGAGACAGAGACAGAGACAGAGACAGAGACAGAGACAGAGACAGAGACAGAGACAGAGACAGAGACAGAGACAGAGACGGAGACAGAGACAGAGACAGAGACAGAGACAGAGACAGAGGCAGAGACAGAGACAGAGACAGAGACAGAGACAGAGACTGAGACAGAGGCAGAGACAGAGGCAGAGACAGAGGCAGAGACAGAGGCAGAGACAGAGACAGAGACAGAGACAGAGACAGAGACAGAGACAGAGACGGAGACAAAGACCGAGACAGAGACAGAGACACAGACAGAGAGAGAGACAGAGACAGAGGTAGAGACAGAGACAGAGACAGAGACAGAGATAGAGACAGAGGCAGAGATAGAGACAGAGACAGAGACAGAGACAGAGACAGAGACTGAGACAGAGGCAGAGACAGAGGCAGAGACAGGGGCAGAGACAGAGGCAGAGACAGAGGCAGAGACAGAGACAGAGACAGAGACAGAGACAGAGACAGAGACAGAGACAGAGACAGAGACAGAGACAGAGACGGAGACAAAGACCGAGACAGAGACAGAGACACAGACAGAGAGAGAGACAGAGACGGAGACAGAGACAGAGACAGAGACAGAGACGGAGACAGAGACAGAGACAGAGACAGAGACAGAGACAGAGACAGAGACAGAGACAGAGACAGAGACAGAGACCGAGACAGAGACAGAGACAGAGACAGAGACAGAGACAGAGACAGAGACAGAGACAGAGACAGAGACAGAGACAGAGAGAGATAGAGAGACAGAGACAGAGACAGAGACAGAGACAGAGACAGAGACAGAGACAGAGACAGAGACGGAGACATAGGCAGAGACAGAGACACAGACAGAGACAGACACAGTGTCAGAGACAGAAACACAGAGAGAGACGGAGACAGAGGGCGAGAGAGCGACAGAGGCAGAGACAGAGACAGAGACAGAGACAGAGACGGAGACAAAGACGGAGACAGACGCAGGAACTGAGACAGAGGCAGAGACAGCGAAAGAGACAGAGGCAGAGACAGCGACAGGGACAGAGATAGAGACAGGGCAGAGACAGAGACAGAGACAGAGACAGAGACAGAGACAGAGACAGAGACAGAGACAGAGACAGAGACAGAGACAGAAACAGAGACAGAGGCAGATACGGGGACAGAGACAGAGGCGGAGACAGAGACAGAGACAGAGACAGAGACAGAGACGGAGACAGAGACAGAGACAGAGACAGCGGCAGAGACAGGGACGGAGACAGAGACAGAGACACAGGCACAGACAGAGACAGAGACAGATACAGAGACGGAGACAGAGACAGAGACGGAGACAGGGGCAGAGACATATCCAGGGACGGAGACAGAGACAGAGACAGAGGGAGAGACAGCGAGAGAGACAGAGACAGAGACAGAGACAGAGACAGAGACAGAGACAGAGACAGAGACAGAGACAGAGACGGAGACGGAGACAGAGGCAGAGACAGAGACAGAGAGAGAGACAGAGACAGAGACAGAGACAGAGACAGAGACAGAGACAGAGACAGAGACAGAGACAGAGACAGAGACAGAGGCAGAGACAGAGACAGAGACAGAGGCAGAGACAGAGGCAGAGACAGAGACAGAGACAGAGACAGAGACAGAGACAGAGACAGAGACAGAGACTGAGACAGAGACAGAGACCGAGACAGACGCAGAGACAGACGCGGAGACAGATGCAGAGACAGAGACAGAGACAGAGACAGAGACAGAGACAGAGACAGAGACAGAGACAGAGACAGAGACAGAGACAGAGACAGAGACAGAGACAGAGACAGAGACAGAGACAGAGACAGAGACAGAGACAGAGAGAGAGACAGAGACAGAGACAGAGACAGAGACAGAGACGGAGACAGAGACAGAGACAGCGGCAGAGACAGGGACGGAGACAGAGACAGAGACACAGGCACAGACAGAGACAGAGACAGAGACAGAGACGGAGACAGAGACAGAGACGGAGACTGAGACAGAGGCAGAGACAGAGGCAGAGACAGAGGCAGAGACAGAGACAGAGACCGAGACAGACGCAGAGACAGACGCAGAGACAGATGCAGAGACAGAGACAGAGACAGAGACAGAGACAGAGACAGAGACAGAGACAGAGACAGAGACAGAGACAGAGACAGAGACAGAGACAGAGACAGAGACAGAGACAGAGACAGAGACAGAGGCAGAGGCAGAGAAAGAGACAGAGACAGAGACAGAGACAGAGACAGACGCAGAGATAGAGACAGAGACAGAGACAGAGACAGAGACAGAGACAGAGACAGAGACAGAGACAGAGACAGAGACAGAGACCGAGACACACGCAGAGACAGACGCAGAGACAGATGCAGAGACAGAGACAGAGACAGAGACAGAGACAGAGACAGAGACAGAGACAGAGTCAGAGACAGAGACAGAGACAGAGACAGAGACAGAGACAGAGACAGAGACAGAGACAGAGACAGAGACAGAGACGGAGACAGAGACAGAGACAGAGACAGAGACAGAGACAGAGACAGAGACGGAGACAGAGGCAGAGACACAGGCAGGGACAGAGACAGAGACAGAGACAGAAACAGAGACAGAGACAGATACGGGGACAGAGACAGAGGCAGAGACAGAGACAGAGACAGAGACAGAGATAGAGACGGAGACAGAGACAGAGACAGAGACAGCGGCAGAGACAGAGGCAGAGACAGCGGCAGATACGGAGACAGAGACAGAGACAGAGACAGAGACAGAGACAGAGCAAGAGAGAGAGACAGAGGCAGAGACAGAGACAGAGACAGAGACAGAGACAGAGACAGAGACAGAGACAGAGACAGAGACAGAGACCGAGACAGACGCAGAGACTGAGACAGAGGCAGAGACAGAGACAGAGACAGAGACAGAGACGGAGACAAAGACCGAGACAGAGACAGAGACACAGATAGCGAGAGAGACAGAGACAGAGACAGAGACAGAGACAGAGTCAGAGACAGAGACAGAGACAGAGACAGAGACAGGGACAGAGACAGAGTGAGGGACGGAGACAGAGACAGAGACAGAGACAGAGACAGAGACAGAGACAGAGACAGAGACAGAGACAGGGACAGAGACAGAGACAGAGACAGAGACAGAGACAGAGACAGAGACCGAGACAGACGCAGAGACAGACGCAGAGACAGATGCAGAGACAGAGACAGAGACAGAGACAGAGACAGAGACAGAGACAGAGACAGAGACAGAGACAGAGACAGAGACAGAGACAGAGACAGAGACAGAGACAGAGACAGAGACGGAGACAGAGAGAGAGACAGAGACAGAGACAGAGTCAGAGACAGAGACAGAGACGGAGACAGAGGCAGAGACGCAGGCAGGGACAGAGACAGAGACAGAGACAGAAACAGAGACAGAGACAGATACGGGGACAGAGACAGAGGCAGTGACAGAGACAGAGACAGAGACAGAGACGGAGACAGAGACAGAGACAGAGACAGCGGCAGAGACAGGGACAGAGACAGAGACAGAGACAGAGACGGAGACAGAGGCAGAGACACAGGCAGGGACAGAGACAGAGACAGAGACAGAAACAGAGACAGAGACAGATACGGGGACAGAGACAGAGGCAGAGACAGAGACAGAGACAGAGACAGAGACAGAGACAGAGACAGAGACAGAGACAGAGACAGAGACAAAGACAGAGACAGAGACAGAGACCGAGACAGACGCAGAGACAGACGCAGAGACAGATGCAGAGACAGAGACAGAGACAGAGACAGAGACAGAGACAGAGTCAGAGACAGAGACAGAGACAGAGACAGAGACAGAGACAGAGACAGAGACAGAGACAGAGACAGAGACGGAGACAGAGAGAGAGACAGAGACAGAGACAGAGTCAGAGACAGAGACAGAGACGGAGACAGAGGCAGAGACAGGCAGGGACAGAGACAGAGACAGAGACAGAAACAGAGACAGAGACAGATACGGGGACAGAGACAGAGGCAGAGACAGAGACAGAGACAGAGACAGAGACGGAGACAGAGACAGAGACAGAGACAGCGGCAGAGATAGGGACGGAGACAGAGATAGAGACACAGGCACAGACAGAGACAGAGACAGAGACAGAGACAGAGACAGAGACAGAGACGGGGACAGAGACAGAGACGGTGACAGAGGCAGAGACATATCCAGGGACGGAGACAGAGACAGAGACAGAGGGAGAGACAGCGACAGAGACAGAGACAGAGACAGAGACAGAGACAGAGACAGAGACACAGAGACATAGGCACGGAGGCAGAGAAACTGATACAGAGACAAAGAGACAGAGGCAGAGACACTCAGACAGAGACCCAGAGACAGAGACACAGAGACAGAGATGCAGAGACAGAGACACAGAGACGGAGACAGAGACGGAGACAGAGGCAGAGACAGACACAGAGACAGAGACAGAGACGGAGACAGAGACAGAGACAGAGACAGAGACAGAGACAGAGGCAGAGACAGAGACAGAGTCAGAGACAGAGACAGAGACTGAGACAGAGGCAGAGACAGAGGCAGAGACAGAGGCAGAGACAGAGACAGAGACAGAGACAGAGACAGAGACAGAGACAGAGACAGAGACGGAGACAAAGACCGAGACAGAGACAGAGACACAGACAGAGAGAGAGACAGAGACAGAGGTAGAGACAGAGACAGAGACAGAGACAGAGACAGAGACAGAGACAGAGGCAGAGATAGAGACAGAGACAGAGACAGAGACAGAGACAGAGACAGAGACTGAGACAGAGGCAGAGACAGAGGCAGAGACAGGGGCAGAGACAGAGGCAGAGACAGAGGCAGAGACAGAGACAGAGACAGAGACAGAGAAAGAGACAGAGGCAGAGACAGAGACAGAGACGGAGACAAAGACCGAGACAGAGACAGAGACACAGACAGAGAGAGAGACAGAGACGGAGACAGAGACAGAGACAGAGACAGAGACGGAGACAGAGACAGAGACAGAGACAGAGACAGAGACAGAGACAGAGACAGAGACAGAGACAGAGACAGAGACAGAGACAGAGACAGAGACCGAGACAGAGACAGAGACAGAGACAGAGACAGATACAGAGACAGAGACAGAGACAGAGACAGAGACAGAGACAGAGACAGAGACAGAGACAGAGACGGAGGCAGAAACAGAGACAGAGACAGATACGGGGACAGAGACAGAGACAGAGACAGAGACGGAGACAGAGACAGAGACAGAGACAGAGACAGCCACAGAGACAGAGACAGAGACAGAGACAGAGACAGAGACCGAGACAGACGCAGAGACAGAGACACAGACAGAGACAGAGACAGTGTCAGAGACAGAAACACAGAGAGAGACGGAGACAGAGGCAGAGACAGAGACAGAGTCAGAGACAGAGACAGAGACGGAGACAGAGGCGGAGACACAGGCAGGGACAGAGACAGAGACAGAGACAGAAACAGAGACAGAGGCAGATACGGGGACAGAGACAGAGGCAGAGACAGAGACAGAGACAGAGACGGAGACAGAGACGGAGACAGAGACAGCGGCAGAGACAGGGACGGAGACAGAGACAGAGACACAGGCACAGACAGAGACAGAGACAGAGACAGAGACGGAGACAGAGACAGAGACGGAGACAGAGGCAGAGACATAACCAGGGACGGAGGCAGAGACAGAGACAGAGGGAGTGACAGCGACAGAGACAGAGACAGAGACAGAGACAGAGACAGAGACAGAGACAGAGACAGAGACAGAGACAGAGACAGAGACAGAGACAGAGACAGAGACAGAGACAGAGACAGAGACAGAGACAGAGAGAGAGACAGAGACAGAGACAGAGACAGAGACAGAGACAGAGACCGAGACAGAGACAGAGACAGAGACAGAGACAGAGACAGAGACAGAGACAGAGACAGAGACAGAGACAGAGACAGAGACAGGGACAGAGACAGAGACAGAGACAGCGACAGAGACAGAGACAGAGTCAGAGACAGGGACAGAGACGGAGACAGAGACAGAGGAAGAGACAGCGACAGAGAGAGACAGAGACAGAGAAAGAGGCAGTGACAGAGACAGAGACAGAGACAGAGACAGAGACAGAGACAGAGACAGAGACAGAGACAGAGGCAGAGGCAGAGAAAGAGACAGAGACAGAGACAGAGACAGAGACAGAGACAGAGACAGAGACAGAGACAGAGACGGAGACAGAGACAGAGACAGAGACAGAGACAGAGACGGAGACAAAGACGGAGACAGACGCAGGAACTGAGACAGAGGCAGAGACAGCGAAAGAGACAGGGGCAGAGACAGCGACAGAGACAGAGATAGAGACAGGGCAGAGACAGAGACAGAGACAGAGACGGAGACAGAGGCAGAGACAGAGACGGAGACAGAGACAGAGACAGAGACAGAGACAGAGACAGAGACAGAGGCAGAGACAGAGACAGAGACAGAGACAGAGACAGAGACAGAGGCAGATACGGGGACAGAGACAGAGGCAGAGACAGAGACAGAGACCGAGACGGAGACAGAGACAGAGACAGAGACAGCGGCAGAGACAGGGACGGAGACAGAGACAGAGACACAGGCACAGACAGAGACAGAGACAGAGACAGAGACAGAGACGGAGACAGAGACAGATACGGAGACAGAGGCAGAGACGTAACCAGGGACGGAGACAGAGACAGAGACAGAGGTAGAGACAGAGACAGAGACAGAGACAGAGACAGAGACAGAGGCAGAGATAGAGACAGAGACAGAGACAGAGACAGAGACAGAGACAGAGACAGAGGCAGAGGCAGAGACAGAGACACAGACAGAGAGAGAGACAGAGACAGAGGTAGAGACAGAGACAGAGACAGAGACGGAGACAAAGACCGAGACAGAGACAGAGACACAGACAGAGAGAGAGACAGAGACAGAGGTAGAGACAGATACAGAGAGAGAGACAGAGACAGAGACAGAGACAGAGACACAGAGACATAGGCACGGAGGCAGAGAAACTGATACAGAGACAAATAGACAGAGGCAGAGACACTCAGACAGAGACCCAGAGACAGAGACACAGAGACAGACACAGAGAGATTCACAGAGACCGAGACACAATGACAGAGGCAGAGACACAGAGACGGATACACAGAGACAGAGATTCAGAGACAGAGACACAGAGACGGAGACAGACGCAGAGACAGAGACAGGGACAGAGACAGAGGGAGAGAGAGCGGCAGAGGCAGAGACAGAGACAGAGACAGAGACAGAGACGGAGACAAAGACGGAGACAGACGCAGGAACTGAGACAGAGGCAGAGACAGCGAAAGAGACAGGGGCAGAGACAGCGACAGAGACAGAGATAGAGACAGGGCAGAGACAGAGACAGAGACAGAGACAGAGACAGAGACAGAGACAGAGACAGAGACAGAGACAGAGACAGAGACAGAGACGGAGACAGAGGCAGAGACAGAGACAGAGACAGAGACAGAGACAGAGACAGAGACAGAGACAGAGACACAGAGACATAGGCACGGGGGCAGAGAAACTGATACAGAGACAAAGAGACAGAGGCAGAGACACTCAGACAGAGACCCAGAGACAGAGACACAGAGACAGAGACAGAGAGATTCACAGAGACGGAGACACAATGACAGAGGCAGAGACACAGAGACGGATACACAGAGACAGAGATGCAGAGACAGAGACACAGAGACAGAGACAGAGACGGAGACAGAGGCAGAGACAGACACAGAGACGGAGGCAGAGACAGAGACAGAGACAGAGACAGTGACAGAGGCAGAGACAGAGACGGAGACACAGACGGATGCAGAGACAGAGACAGAGACAGAGACAGAGACAGAGACGGAGACAGAGGCAGAGACAGAGTCGGAGACAGAGACAGAGACAGAGACAGAGACAGAGACAGAGGCAGAGGCAGAGACAGAGACAGAGACAGAGACAGAGACAGAGACAGAGACAGAGACAGAGACAGAGACAGAGACAGAGACAGGGACAGAGACAGAGACAGAGACAGAGACAGAGACAGAGACGGAGGCAGAAACAGAGACAGAGACAGATACGGGGACAGAGACAGAGACAGAGACAGAGACGGAGACAGAGACAGAGACAGAGACAGAGACAGACACAGAGACAGAGACAGAGACAGAGACAGAGACAGAGACCGAGACAGACGCAGAGACAGAGACACAGACAGAGACAGAGACAGTGTCAGAGACAGAAACACAGAGAGAGACGGAGACAGAGGCAGAGACAGAGACAGAGTCAGAGACAGAGACAGAGACGGAGACAGAGGCGGAGACACAGGCAGGGACAGAGACAGAGACAGAGACAGAAACAGAGACAGAGGCAGATACGGGGACAGAGACAGAGGCAGAGGCAGAGACAGAGACAGAGACAGAGACGGAGACAGAGACAGAGACAGAGACAGCGGCAGAGACAGGGACGGAGACAGAGACAGAGACACAGGCACAGACAGAGACAGAGACAGAGACAGAGACGGAGACAGAGACAGAGACGGAGACAGAGGCAGAAACATAACCAGGGACGGAGGCAGAGACAGAGACAGAGGGAGAGACAGCGACAGAGACAGAGACAGAGACAGAGACAGAGACAGAGACAGAGACAGAGACAGGGACAGAGACAGAGACAGAGACAGAGACAGAGACAGAGACAGAGACAGAGACAGAGACAGAGACAGAGACAGAGACAGAGACAGGGACAGAGACGGAGACAGAGACAGAGGAAGAGACAGCGACAGAGAGAGACAGAGACAGAGAAAGAGGCAGTGACAGAGACAGAGACAGAGACAGAGACAGAGACAGAGACAGAGACAGAGACAGAGACAGAGGCAGAGGCAGAGAAAGAGACAGAGACAGAGACAGAGACAGAGACAGAGACAGAGACAGAGACAGAGACGGAGACAGAGACAGAGACAGAGACAGAGACAGAGACAGAGACAGAGACAGAGACAGATACGGAGACAGAGACAGAGACAGAGACGGAGACAGAGACAGAGACAGAGACAGAGTCAGATACGGAGACAGAGACAGAGACAGAGACAGAGACAGAGACAGAGCAAGAGGGAGAGACAGAGACAGAGACAGAGACAGAGACAGACGCAGAGACAGATGCAGAGACAGAGACAGAGACAGAGACAGAGACAGAGACAGAGACAGAGACAGAGACAGAGACAGAGACAGAGACAGAGACAGAGACAGAGACAGAGACAGAGACAGAGGCAGAGATAGAGACAGAGACAGAGACAGAGACAGAGGGAGAGAGAGCGACAGAGGCAGAGACAGCGAAAGAGACAGGGGCAGAGACAGCGACAGAGACAGAGACAGAGACAGAGACAGAGGGAGAGACAGCGACAGAGACAGAGACAGAGACAGAGACAGAGACAGAGACAGAGACAGAGACAGAGACAGAGACAGAGACAGAGACGGAGACAGAGACAGAGACAGAGACAGAGACAGAGACAGAGACAGAAACAGGGACAGAGACCGAGACAGACGCAGAGACAGAGACAGAGACACAGACAGAGACAGAGACAGAGAGAGAGACAGAGACAGAGACAGAGACAGAGACAGGGAGAGAGACAGAGACAGAGACAGAGACAGAGACAGAGACAGAGACAGAGACAGAGACAGAGACAGAGACAGAGACAGAGACAGAGACGGAGACATAGACAGAGACAGAGACAGAGACAGAGACGGAGACAGAGACAGAGACAGAGACAGGGACAGAGACGGAGACAGAGACAGAGGAAGAGACAGCGACAGAGAGAGACAGAGACAGAGAAAGAGGCAGTGACAGAGACAGAGACAGAGACAGAGACAGAGACAGAGACAGAGACAGAGACAGAGACAGAGACAGAGGCAGAGGCAGAGAAAGAGACAGAGACAGAGACAGAGGGAGAAACAGCGACAGAGACAGAGACAGAGACAGAGACAGAGACAGAGACAGAGACAGAGACAGAGACAGAGACAGAGACAGAGACAGAGACAGAGACAGAGACGGAGACAGAGACAGAGACAGAGACAGAGACAGAGACAGAGACAGAAACAGGGACAGAGACCGAGACAGACGCAGAGACAGAGACAGAGACACAGACAGAGACAGAGACAGAGAGAGAGACAGAGACAGAGACAGAGACAGAGACAGAGACAGAGAGAGAGACAGAGACAGAGACAGAGACAGAGACAGAGACAGAGACAGAGACAGAGACAGAGACAGAGACAGAGACAGAGACATAGACAGAGACGGAGACAGAGACAGAGACAGAGACAGCGGCAGAGACAGGGACGGAGACAGAGACAGAGACACAGGCACAGACAGAGACAGAGACAGAGAAAGAGACGGAGACGGAGACAGAGACAGAGACAGAGACGGAGACAGAGGCAGAGACATATCCAGGGACGGAGACAGAGACAGAGACAGAGGGAGAGACAGCGACAGAGACAGAGACGGAGACAGAGACACAGACAGAGAGAGAGACAGAGACAGGGGTAGAGACAGAGACAGAGACAGAGACAGAGACAGAGACAGAGACAGAGGCAGAGATAGAGACAGAGACAGAGACAGAGACAGAGTGAGAGAGAGCGACAGAGGCAGAGACAGAGACAGAGACAGAGACAGAGACAGAGACGGAGACAAAGACGGAGACAGACGCAGGAACTGAGACAGAGGCAGAGACAGCAAAAGAGACAGGGGCAGAGACAGCGACAGAGACAGAGATAGAGACAGGGCAGAGACAGAGACAGAGACAGAGACGGAGACAGAGGCAGAGACAGAGACGGAGACAGAGACAGAGACAGAGACAGAGACAGAGGCAGAGACAGAGACAGAGACAGAGACAGAGACAGAGACAGAGGCAGATACGGGGACAGAGACAGAGGCAGAGACAGAGACAGAGACCGAGACGGAGACAGAGACAGAGACAGAGACAGCGGCAGAGACAGGGACGGAGACAGAGACAGAGACACAGGCACAGACAGAGACAGAGACAGAGACAGAGACAGAGACGGAGACAGAGACAGATACGGAGACAGAGGCAGAGACGTAACCAGGGACGGAGACAGAGACAGAGACAGAGGTAGAGACAGAGACAGAGACAGAGACAGAGACAGAGACAGAGGCAGAGATAGAGACAGAGACAGAGACAGAGACAGAGACAGAGACAGAGACAGAGGCAGAGGCAGAGACAGAGACACAGACAGAGAGAGAGACAGAGACAGAGGTAGAGACAGAGGCAGAGACAGAGACGGAGACAAAGACCGAGACAGAGACAGAGACACAGACAGAGAGAGAGACAGAGACAGAGGTAGAGACAGATACAGAGAGAGAGACAGAGACAGAGACAGAGACAGAGACACAGAGAC
>CAMAOD020000252.1:1715000-1720000 GCA_945859595.2 Megachile willughbiella
AGACAGAGACAGAGACAGAGACAGAGACAGAGACAGAGACAGAGACAGAGACAGAGACAGAGACAGAGACGGAGACAGAGACTGAGACAGAGGCAGAGACAGAGGCAGAGACAGAGGCAGAGACAGAGGCAGAGGCAGAGACAGAGACAGAGACAGAGACAGAGACAGAGACAGAGACAGAGACGCAGACAAAGACCGAGACAGAGACAGAGACACAGACAGAGAGAGAGACAGAGACAGAGGTAGAGACAGATACAGAGAGCGAGACAGAGACAGAGGTAGAGACAGAGGCAGAGGCAGAGACAGAGACAGAGACAGAGGCAGAGATAGAGACAGAGACAGAGACAGAGACAGAGGGAGAGAGAGCGACAGAGGCAGAGACAGAGACAGAGACAGAGACAGAGACGGAGACAAAGACGGAGACAGACGCAGGGACTGAGACAGAGGCAGAGACAGCGAAAGAGACAGGGGCAGAGACAGCGACAGAGACAGAGACAGAGACAGAGGCAGAGATAGAGACAGAGACAGAGACATATCCAGGGACGGAGACAGAGACAGAGACAGAGGGAGAGACAGCGACAGAGACAGAGACAGAGACAGAGACAGAGACAGAGACAGAGACAGAGACAGAGACAGAGGCAGATACGGGGACAGAGACAGAGGCAGAGACAGAGACATAGACAGAGACGGAGACAGAGACAGAGACAGAGACAGCGGCAGAGACAGGGACGGAGACAGAGACAGAGACACAGGCACAGACAGAGACAGAGACAGAGACAGAGACGGAGACAGAGACAGAGACGGAGACAGAGGCAGAGACAGAGACAGAGACAGAGACGGAGACAGAGGCGGTGACACAGGCAGGGACGGAGGCAGAGACAGAGACAGAAACAGAGACAGAGGCAGATACGGGGACAGAGACAGAGGCAGAGACAGAGACATAAACAGAGACAGAGACAGAGACAGAGACAGAGACAGCGGCAGAGACAGGGACGGAGACAGAGACAGAGACACAGGCACAGACAGAGACAGAGACAGAGACAGAGACAGAGACAGAGACAGAGACGGAGACAGAGGCAGAGGCATATCCAGGGACGGAGACAGAGACAGAGACAGAGGGAGAGACAGCGACAGAGACAAAGACGGAGACAGAGACACAGACAGAGAGAGAGACAGCGACAGAGGTAGAGACAGAGACAGAGACAGAGACAGAGACAGAGGCAGAGATAGAGACAGAGACAGAGACAGAGACAGAGTGAGAGAGAGCGACAGAGGCAGAGACAGAGACAGAGACAGAGAGAGAGACGGAGACAAAGACGGAGACAGACGCAGGAACTGAGACAGAGGCAGAGACAGCGAAAGAGACAGGGGCAGAGACAGCGACAGAGACAGAGATAGAGACAGGGCAGAGACAGAGACAGAGACAGAGACAGAGACAGAGACAGAGACAGAGACAGAGACAGAGACAGAGACAGAGACAGAGACAGAGACAGAGACGGAGACAGAGGCAGAGACAGAGACAGAGACAGAGACAGAGACAGAGACAGAGACAGAGACAGAGACACAGAGACATAGGCACGGAGGCAGAGAAACTGATACAGAGACAAAGAGACAGAGGCAGAGACACTCAGACAGAGACCCAGAGACAGAGACACAGAGACAGAGACAGAGAGATTCACAGAGACCGAGACACAATGACAGAGGCAGAGACACAGAGACGGATACACAGAGACAGAGATGCAGAGACAGAGACACAGAGACAGAGACAGAGACGGAGACAGAGGCAGAGACAGACACAGAGACGGAGGCAGAGACAGAGACAGAGACAGAGACAGAGACAGAGACAGAGGCAGAGGCAGAGAAAGAGACAGAGACAGAGACAGAGACAGAGACAGAGACAGAGGCAGAGACAGAGACGGAGACAGAGACAGAGACAGAGACAGAGGCAGAGTCTCAGACAGAGACAGAGACAGAGACAGAGACAGAGACAGAGACAGATACGGAGACAGAGACAGAGACAGAGACGCAGACAGAGACAGAGACAGAGACAGAGTCAGATACGGAGACAGAGACAGAGACAGAGACAGAGACAGATACGGAGACAGAGACAGAGACAGAGACAGAGACAGAGACAGAGACAGAGAGAGAGACAGAGACAGAGACAGAGACAGAGACAGAGACAGAGACAGAGACAGAGACCGAGACAGACGCAGAGACTGAGACAGAGGCAGAGACAGAGACAGAGACAGAGACGGAGACAAAGACCGAGACAGAGACAGAGACACAGACAGAGAGAGAGACAGAGACAGAGGTAGAGACAGAGACAGAGACAGAGACAGAGACAGAGACAGAGACAGAGGCAGAGATAGAGACAGAGACAGAGGAAGAGACAGCGACACAGAGAGACAGAGACAGAGACAGAGACAGAGACAGTGACAGAGGCAGAGGCAGAGGCAGAGACAGAGCCAGGGACAGAGACGGAGACAGAGACAGAGGAAGAGACAGCGACACAGAGAGACAGAGACAGAGACAGAGGCAGTGACAGAGACAGAGACAGAGATAGAGACAGAGACAGAGGCAGAGGCAGAGGCAGAGACAGAGCCAGGGACAGGGACGGAGACAGAGACAGAGGAAGAGACAGCGACACAGAGAGACAGAGACAGAGACAGAGGCAGTGACAGAGACAGAGACAGAGACAGAGACAGAGACAGAGACAGAGACAGAGACAGAGGCAGAGGCAGAGACAGAGACAGAGACAGAGACAGAGACAGAGACAGAGACAGAGACAGAGACGGAGACAGAGACAGAGACAGATACAGATGCAGAGTCTCAGACAGAGAAAGAGACAGAGACAGAGACAGAGACAGGGACAGATACGGAGACAGAGACAGAGACACAGACGGAGACAGAGACAGAGACAGAGACAGAGACAGAGACAGATACGGAGACAGAGACAGAGACAGAGACAGAGACAGATACAGAGGCAGAGTCTCAGACAGAGAAAGAGACAGAGACAGAGACAGAGACAGGGACAGATACGGAGACAGAGACAGAGACAGAGACAGAGACAGAGACAGAGACAGAGACAGAGACAGATACGGAGACAGAGACAGAGACAGAGACAGAGACAGAGACAGAGACAGAGAGAGAGACAGAGACAGAGACAGAGACAGAGACAGAGACAGAGACAGAGACAGAGACAGAGACAGAGACAGAGACAGAGACCGAGACAGACGCAGAGACTGAGACAGAGGCAGAGACAGAGGCAGAGACAGAGATGGAGACAAAGACCGAGACAGAGACAGAGACACAGACGGAGAGAGAGACAGAATCAGAGGTAGAGACAGAGACAGAGACAGAGACAGAGACAGAGGCAGAGGCAGAGATAGAGACAGAGACAGAGAAAGAGACAGAGGGAGAGAGAGGGACAGAGGCAGAGACAGAGACAGAGACAGAGAAAGAGACGGAGACAAAGACCGAGACAGAGACAGAGACACAGACAGAGAGAGAGACAGAGACAGAGGTAGAGACAGAGACAGAGACAGAGACAGAGACAGAGACAGAGGCAGAGATAGAGACAGAGACAGAGGAAGAGACAGCGACACAGAGAGACAGAGACAGAGACAGAGACAGAGACAGTGACAGAGGCAGAGGCAGAGGCAGAGACAGAGCCAGGGACAGAGACGGAGACAGAGACAGAGGAAGAGACAGCGACACAGAGAGACAGAGACAGAGACAGAGGCAGTGACAGAGACAGAGACAGAGATAGAGACAGAGACAGAGGCAGAGGCAGAGGCAGAGACAGAGCCAGGGACAGAGACGGAGACAGAGACAGAGGAAGAGACAGCGACACAGAGAGACAGAGACAGAGACAGAGGCAGTGACAGAGACAGAGACAGAGACAGAGACAGATACGGGGACAGAGACAGAGGCAGCGACAGAGACAGAGACGGAGACAGAGACAGAGACAGAGACAGCGGCAGAGACAGGGACGGAGACAGAGACAGAGACACAGACACAGACAGAGACAGAGACAGAGACAGAGACAGAGACAGAGACGGAGACAGAGACAGAGACAGGGACGGAGACAGAGGCAGAGACATATCCAGGGACGGAGACAGCGACAGAGACAGAGGGAGAGACAGCGACAGAGACAGAGACAGAGACAGAGACAGAGACAGAGACAGAGACAGAGACAGAGACAGAGACAGAGACAGAGACGGAGACAGAGACTGAGACAGAGGCAGAGACAGAGGCAGAGACAGAGGCAGAGACAGAGGCAGAGGCAGAGACAGAGACAGAGACAGAGACAGAGACAGAGACAGAGACGCAGACAAAGACCGAGACAGAGACAGAGACACAGACAGAGAGAGAGACAGAGACAGAGGTAGAGACAGATACAGAGAGCGAGACAGAGACAGAGGTAGAGACAGAGGCAGAGGCAGAGACAGAGACAGAGACAGAGGCAGAGATAGAGACAGAGACAGAGACAGAGGGAGAGAGAGCGACAGAGGCAGAGACAGAGACAGAGACAGAGACAGAGACGGAGACAAAGACGGAGACAGACGCAGGGACTGAGACAGAGGCAGAGACAGCGAAAGAGACAGGGGCAGAGACAGCGACAGAGACAGAGACAGAGACAGAGGCAGAGATAGTGACAGAGACAGAGACATATCCAGGGACGGAGACAGAGACAGAGACAGAGGGAGAGACAGCGACAGAGACAGAGACAGAGACAGAGACAGAGACAGAGACAGAGACAGAGACAGAGACAGAGGCAGATACGGGGACAGAGACAGAGGCAGAGACAGAGACATAGACAGAGACGGAGACAGAGACAGAGACAGAGACAGCGGCAGAGACAGGGACGGAGACAGAGACAGAGACACAGGCACAGACAGAGACAGAGACAGAGACAGAGACGGAGACAGAGACAGAGACGGAGACAGAGGCAGAGACAGAGACAGAGACAGAGACGGAGACAGAGGCGGTGACACAGG
>CAMAOD020000252.1:1725000-1760000 GCA_945859595.2 Megachile willughbiella
AGAGCGACAGAGGCAGAGACAGAGACAGAGACAGAGAGAGAGACGGAGACAAAGACGGAGACAGACGCAGGAACTGAGACAGAGGCAGAGACAGCGAAAGAGACAGGGGCAGAGACAGCGACAGAGACAGAGATAGAGACAGGGCAGAGACAGAGACAGAGACAGAGACAGAGACAGAGACAGAGACAGAGACAGAGACAGAGACAGAGACAGAGACAGAGACAGAGACGGAGACAGAGGCAGAGACAGAGACAGAGACAGAGACAGAGACAGAGACAGAGACAGAGACAGAGACACAGAGACATAGGCACGGAGGCAGAGAAACTGATACAGAGACAAAGAGACAGAGGCAGAGACACTCAGACAGAGACCCAGAGACAGAGACACAGAGACAGAGACAGAGAGATTCACAGAGACCGAGACACAATGACAGAGGCAGAGACACAGAGACGGATACACAGAGACAGAGATGCAGAGACAGAGACACAGAGACAGAGACAGAGACGGAGACAGAGGCAGAGACAGACACAGAGACGGAGGCAGAGACAGAGACAGAGACAGAGACAGAGACAGAGACAGAGGCAGAGGCAGAGAAAGAGACAGAGACAGAGACAGAGACAGAGACAGAGACAGAGGCAGAGACAGAGACGGAGACAGAGACAGAGACAGAGACAGAGGCAGAGTCTCAGACAGAGACAGAGACAGAGACAGAGACAGAGACAGAGACAGATACGGAGACAGAGACAGAGACAGAGACAGAGACGCAGACAGAGACAGAGACAGAGACAGAGTCAGATACGGAGACAGAGACAGAGACAGAGACAGAGACAGAGACAGAGCAAGAGAGAGAGACAGAGACAGAGACAGAGACAGAGACAGAGACAGAGACAGAGACAGAGACAGAGACAGAGACAGAGACAGAGACAGAGACAGAGACAGAGACCGAGACAGACGCAGAGACTGAGACAGAGGCAGAGACAGAGACAGAGACAGAGACAGAGACAGAGACGGAGACAAAGACCGAGACAGAGACAGAGACACAGACAGCGAGAGAGACAGAGACAGAGACAGAGACAGAGACAGAGACAGAGACAGAGTCAGAGACAGAGACAGAGACAGAGACAGAGACAGAGACAGAGACAGAGACAGAGACAGAGACAGGGACAGGGACAGAGACAGAGACAGAGACGGAGACAGAGACAGAGACGGAGACAGAGGCAGAGACAGAGACAGAGACAGAGACAGAGACAGAGACAGAGACAGAGACAGAGACAGAGACAGAGACAGAGACAGAGACAGAGACAGAGACCGAGACAGACGCAGAGACTGAGACAGAGGCAGAGACAGAGACAGAGACAGAGACAGAGACGGAGACAAAGACCGAGACAGAGACAGAGACAGAGACAGAGACAGAGACAGAGACAGAGACAGAGACAGAGACAGAGACAGAGACAGAGACAGAGACAGAGACAGAGACAGAGACGGAGGCAGAGACAGAGACAGAGTCAGAGACAGGGACAGAGACGGAGACAGAGACAGAGGAAGAGACAGCGACAGAGAGAGACAGAGACAGAGACAGAGGCAGTGACAGAGACAGAGACAGAGACAGAGACAGAGACAGAGACAGAGACAGAGACAGAGACAGAGGCAGAGGCAGAGAAAGAGACAGAGACAGAGACAGAGACAGAGACAGAGACAGAGACAGAGGCAGAGACAGAGACGGAGACAGAGACAGAGACAGAGACAGAGGCAGAGTCTCAGACAGAGACAGAGACAGAGACAGAGACAGAGACAGAGACAGATACGGAGACAGAGACAGAGACAGAGACGCAGACAGAGACAGAGACAGAGACAGAGACAGAGTCAGATACGGAGACAGAGACAGAGACAGAGACAGAGACAGAGACAGAGCAAGAGAGAGAGACAGAGACAGAGACAGAGACAGAGACAGAGACAGAGACAGAGACAGAGACAGAGACAGAGACAGAGACAGAGACAGAGACAGAGACAGAGACAGAGACAGAGACAGAGACTGAGACAGACGCAGAGACTGAGACAGAGGCAGAGACAGAGACAGAGACAGAGACAGAGACAGAGACGGAGACAAAGACCGAGAGAGAGACAGAGACACAGACAGCGAGAGAGACAGAGACAGAGACAGAGACAGAGACAGAGACAGAGACAGAGACAGAGTCAGAGACAGAGACAGAGACAGAGACAGAGACAGAGACAGAGACAGAGGCAGGGACGGAGACAGAGACAGAGACAGAGACAGAGACAGAGACAGAGACAGAGACAGAGACAGAGACAGAGACAGAGACAGAGACAGAGACAGAGACAGAGACCGAGACAGACGCAGAGACAGACGCAGAGACAGATGCAGAGACAGAGACAGAGACAGAGACAGAGACAGAGACAGAGACAGAGACAGAGACAGAGACAGAGACAGAGACAGAGACAGAGACAGAGACAGAGACAGAGACAGAGACAGAGGCAGAGACAGAGACAGAGGCAGAGTCTCAGACAGAGACGGAGACAGAGACAGACGCAGAGACTGAGACAGAGACAGAGGCAGAGACACAGGCAGGGACAGAGACAGAGACAGAGACAGAAACAGAGACAGAGACAGATACGGGGACAGAGACAGAGGCAGAGACAGAGACAGAGACAGAGACAGAGACAGAGACGGAGACAGAGACAGAGACAGAGACAGCGGCAGAGACAGGGACGGACACAGAGACAGAGACACAGACACAGACAGAGACAGAGACAGAGACAGAGACAGAGACGGAGACAGAGACAGAGACGGAGACAGAGGCAGAGACATATCCAGGGACGGAGACAGAGACAGAGACAGAGGGAGAGACAGCGACAGAGACAGAGACAGAGACAGAGGCAGAGACAGAGACAGAGACAGAGACAGAGACAGAGACACAGAGACATAGGCACGGAGGCAGAGAAACTGATACAGAGACAAAGAGACAGAGGCAGAGACACTCAGGAAGAGACCCAGAGACAGAGACACAGAGACAGAGATGCAGAGACAGAGACACAGAGACGGAGACAGAGACGGAGACAGAGGCAGAGACAGACACAGAGAGAGAGACAGAGACAGAGGTAGAGACAGATACAGAGAGAGAGACAGAGACAGAGGTAGAGACAGAGGCAGAGGCAGAGACAGAGACAGAGACAGAGACAGAGACAGAGTCAGAGACAGAGACAGAGACAGAGACAGAGACAGAGACAGAGGCAGGGACGGAGACATAGACAGAGACAGAGACACAGACAGAGACAGACACAGTGTCAGAGACAGAAACACAGAGAGAGACGGATACAGAGGGCGAGAGAGCGACAGAGGCAGAGACAGAGACAGAGACAGAGACAGAGACAGAGACGGAGACAAAGACGGAGACAGACGCAGGAACTGAGACAGAGGCAGAGACAGCGAAAGAGACAGAGGCAGAGACAGCGACAGGGACAGAGATAGAGACAGGGCAGAGACAGAGACAGAGACAGAGACAGAGACAGAGACAGAGACAGAGACAGAGACAGAGACAGAGACAGAGACAGAGACAGAGACAGAGACAGAAACAGAGACAGAGGCAGATACGGGGACAGAGACAGAGGCAGAGACAGAGACAGAGACAGAGACAGAGACAGAGACAGAGACGGAGACAGAGACAGAGACAGAGACAGCGGCAGAGACAGGGACGGAGACAGAGACAGAGACACAGGCACAGACAGAGACAGAGACAGATACAGAGACGGAGACAGAGACAGAGACGGAGACAGGGGCAGAGACATATCCAGGGACGGAGACAGAGACAGAGACAGAGGGAGAGACAGCGACAGAGACAGAGACAGAGGCAGAGACAGAGACAGAGACAGAGACAGAGACAGAGACAGAGACGGAGACGGAGACAGAGGCAGAGACAGAGACAGAGACAGAGACAGAGACAGAGACAGAGACAGAGACAGAGACAGAGACAGAGACAGAGACAGAGACAGAGACAGAGACAGAGACTGAGACAGAGGCAGAGACAGAGGCAGAGACAGAGGCAGAGACAGAGACAGAGACAGAGACAGAGACAGAGACAGAGACAGAGACAGAGACAGAGACTGAGACAGAGACAGAGACCGAGACAGACGCAGAGACAGACGCGGAGACAGATGCAGAGACAGAGACAGAGACAGAGACAGAGACAGAGACAGAGACAGAGACAGAGACAGAGACAGAGACAGAGACAGAGACAGAGACAGAGACAGAGACAGAGACAGAGACAGAGACAGAGACAGAGACAGAGACAGAGACAGAGACAGAGACAGAGACAGAGACAGAGACAGAGAGAGAGACAGAGACAGAGACAGAGACAGAGACAGAGACGGAGACAGAGACAGAGACAGCGGCAGAGACAGGGACGGAGACAGAGACAGGGACGGAGACAGAGACAGAGACACAGGCACAGACAGAGACGGAGACAGAGACAGAGACGGAGACTGAGACAGAGGCAGAGACAGAGGCAGAGACAGAGGCAGAGACAGAGACAGAGACCGAGACAGACGCAGAGACAGACGCAGAGACAGATGCAGAGACAGAGACAGAGACAGAGACAGAGACAGAGACAGAGACAGAGACAGAGACAGAGACAGAGACAGAGACAGAGACAGAGACAGAGACAGAGACAGAGACAGAGACAGAGACAGAGACAGAGGCAGAGGCAGAGAAAGAGACAGAGACAGAGACAGAGACAGAGACAGACGCAGAGATAGAGACAGAGACAGAGACAGAGACAGAGACAGAGACAGAGACAGAGACAGAGACAGAGACAGAGACAGAGACAGAGACAGAGACCGAGACACACGCAGAGACAGACGCAGAGACAGATGCAGAGACAGAGACAGAGACAGAGACAGAGACAGAGACAGAGACAGAGACAGAGTCAGAGACAGAGACAGAGACAGAGACAGAGACAGAGACAGAGACAGAGACAGAGACAGAGACAGAGACAGAGACGGAGACAGAGACAGAGACAGAGACAGAGACAGAGACAGAGACAGAGACGGAGACAGAGTCAGAGACACAGGCAGGGACAGAGACAGAGACAGAGACAGAAACAGAGACAGAGACAGATACGGGGACAGAGACAGAGGCAGAGACAGAGACAGAGACAGAGACAGAGATAGAGACGGAGACAGAGACAGAGACAGAGACAGCGGCAGAGACAGAGGCAGAGACAGCGGCAGATACGGAGACAGAGACAGAGACAGAGACAGAGACAGAGACAGAGCAAGAGAGAGAGACAGAGACAGAGACAGAGACAGAGACAGAGACAGAGACAGAGACAGAGACAGAGACAGAGACAGAGACAGAGACAGAGACCGAGACAGACGCAGAGACTGAGACAGAGGCAGAGACAGAGACAGAGACAGAGACAGAGACGGAGACAAAGACCGAGACAGAGACAGAGACACAGATAGCGAGAGAGACAGAGACAGAGACAGAGACAGAGACAGAGTCAGAGACAGAGACAGAGACAGAGACAGAGACAGGGACAGAGACAGAGTGAGGGACGGAGACAGAGACAGAGACAGAGACAGAGACAGAGACAGAGACAGAGACAGAGACAGAGACAGAGACAGGGACAGAGACAGAGACAGAGACAGAGACAGAGACAGAGACAGAGACCGAGACAGACGCAGAGACAGACGCAGAGACAGATGCAGAGACAGAGACAGAGACAGAGACAGAGACAGAGACAGAGACAGAGACAGAGACAGAGACAGAGACAGAGACAGAGACAGAGACAGAGACAGAGACGGAGACAGAGAGAGAGACAGAGACAGAGACAGAGTCAGAGACAGAGACAGAGACGGAGACAGAGGCAGAGACGCAGGCAGGGACAGAGACAGAGACAGAGACAGAAACAGAGACAGAGACAGATACGGGGACAGAGACAGAGGCAGAGACAGAGACAGAGACAGAGACAGAGACGGAGACAGAGACAGAGACAGAGACAGCGGCAGAGACAGGGACAGAGACAGAGACAGAGACAGAGACGGAGACAGAGGCAGAGACACAGGCAGGGACAGAGACAGAGACAGAGACAGAAACAGAGACAGAGACAGATACGGGGACAGAGACAGAGGCAGAGAGAGACAGAGACAGAGACAGAGACAGAGACAGAGACAGAGACAGAGACAGAGACAGAGACAGAGACAAAGACAGAGACAGAGACCGAGACCGAGACAGACGCAGAGACAGACGCAGAGACAGATGCAGAGACAGAGACAGAGACAGAGACAGAGACAGAGACAGAGACAGAGACAGAGACAGAGACAGAGACAGAGACAGAGACAGAGACAGAGACAGAGACAGAGACAGAGACAGAGACGGAGACAGAGAGAGAGACAGAGACAGAGACAGAGTCAGAGACAGAGACAGAGACGGAGACAGAGGCAGAGACAGGCAGGGACAGAGACAGAGACAGAGACAGAAACAGAGACAGAGACAGATACGGGGACAGAGACAGAGGCAGAGACAGAGACAGAGACAGAGGCAGAGACGGAGACAGAGACAGAGACAGAGACAGCGGCAGAGATAGGGACGGAGACAGAGATAGAGACACAGGCACAGACAGAGACAGAGACAGAGACAGAGACAGAGACAGAGACAGAGACGGGGACAGAGACAGAGACGGTGACAGAGGCAGAGACATATCCAGGGACGGAGAGACAGACAGAGACAGAGGGAGAGACAGCGACAGAGACAGAGACAGAGACAGAGACAGAGACAGAGACAGAGACACAGAGACATAGGCACGGAGGCAGAGAAACTGATACAGAGACAAAGAGACAGAGGCAGAGACACTCAGACAGAGACCCAGAGACAGAGACACAGAGACAGAGATGCAGAGACAGAGACACAGAGACGGAGACAGAGACGGAGACAGAGGCAGAGACAGACACAGAGACAGAGACAGAGACGGAGACAGAGACAGAGACAGAGACAGAGGCAGAGACAGAGGCAGAGACAGAGACAGAGTCAGAGACAGAGACAGAGACTGAGACAGAGGCAGAGACAGAGGCAGAGACAGAGGCAGAGACAGAGACAGAGACAGAGACAGAGACAGAGACAGAGACAGAGACGGAGACAAAGACCGAGACAGAGACAGAGACACAGACAGAGAGAGAGACAGAGACAGAGGTAGAGACAGAGACAGAGACAGAGACAGAGACAGAGACAGAGGCAGAGATAGAGACAGAGACAGAGACAGAGACAGAGACAGAGACAGAGACTGAGACAGAGGCAGAGACAGAGGCAGAGACAGGGGCAGAGACAGAGGCAGAGACAGAGGCAGAGACAGAGACAGAGACAGAGACAGAGAAAGAGACAGAGACAGAGACAGAGACAGAGACGGAGACAAAGACCGAGACAGAGACAGAGACACAGACAGAGAGAGAGACAGAGACGGAGACAGAGACAGAGACAGAGACAGAGACGGAGACAGAGACAGAGACAGAGACAGAGACAGAGACAGAGACAGAGACAGAGACAGAGACAGAGACAGAGACAGAGACAGAGACAGAGACCGAGACAGAGACAGAGACAGAGACAGAGACAGATACAGAGACAGAGACAGAGACAGAGACAGAGACAGAGACAGAGACAGAGACAGAGACAGAGAGAGATAGAGAGACAGAGACAGAGACAGAGACAGAGACAGAGACAGAGACAGAGAGAGAGACAGAGACAGAGACGGAGACATAGACAGAGACAGAGACACAGACAGAGACAGACACAGTGTCAGAGACAGAAACACAGAGAGAGACGGAGACAGAGGCAGAGACAGAGACAGAGTCAGAGACAGAGACAGAGACGGAGACAGAGGCGGAGACACAGGCAGGGACAGAGACAGAGACAGAGACAGAGACAGAAACAGAGACAGAGGCAGATACGGGGACAGAGACAGAGGCAGAGACAGAGACAGAGACAGAGACAGAGACGGAGACAGAGACAGAGACAGAGACAGCGGCAGAGACAGGGACGGAGACAGAGACAGAGACACAGGCACAGACAGAGACAGAGACAGATACAGAGACGGAGACAGAGACAGAGACGGAGTCAGAGGCAGAGACATATCCAGGGACGGAGACAGAGACAGAGACAGAGGGAGAGACAGCGACAGAGACGGAGACGGAGACAGAGACACAGACAGAGAGAGAGACAGAGACAGAGGTAGAGACAGAGACAGAGACAGAGACAGAGACAGAGACAGAGGCAGAGATAGAGACAGAGACAGAGACAGAGACAGAGGGAGAGAGAGCGACAGAGGCAGAGACAGAGACAGAGACAGAGACAGAGACGGAGACAAAGACGGAGACAGACGCAGGAACTGAGACAGAGGCAGAGACAGCGAAAGAGACAGGGGCAGAGACAGCGACAGAGACAGAGATAGAGACAGGGCAGAGACAGAGACAGAGACAGAGACAGAGACAGAGACAGAGACAGAGACAGAGACAGAGACAGAGACAGAGACAGAGACAGAGACAGAGACGGAGACAGAGGCAGAGACAGAGACAGAGACAGAGACAGAGACAGAGACAGAGACAGAGACAGAGACACAGAGACATAGGCACGGGGGCAGAGAAACTGATACAGAGACAAAGAGACAGAGGCAGAGACACTCAGACAGAGACCCAGAGACAGAGACACAGAGACAGAGACAGAGAGATTCACAGAGACCGAGACACAATGACAGAGGCAGAGACACAGAGACGGATACACAGAGACAGAGATGCAGAGACAGAGACACAGAGACAGAGACAGAGACGGAGACAGAGGCAGAGACAGACACAGAGACGGAGGCAGAGACAGAGACAGAGACAGAGACAGTGACAGAGGCAGAGACAGAGACGGAGACACAGACGGATGCAGAGACAGAGACAGAGACAGAGACAGAGACAGAGACAGAGACGGAGACAGAGGCAGAGACAGAGTCGGAGACAGAGACAGAGACAGAGACAGAGACAGAGGCAGAGACAGAGACAGAGACAGAGACAGAGACAGAGACAGAGACAGAGACAGAGACAGAGACAGAGACAGAGACAGAGACAGAGACAGGGACAGAGACAGAGACAGAGACAGAGACAGAGACAGAGACGGAGGCAGAAACAGAGACAGAGACAGATACGGGGACAGAGACAGAGACAGAGACAGAGACGGAGACAGAGACAGAGACAGAGACAGAGACAGACACAGAGACAGAGACAGAGACAGAGACAGAGACAGAGACCGAGACAGACGCAGAGACAGAGACACAGACAGAGACAGAGACAGTGTCAGAGACAGAAACACAGAGAGAGACGGAGACAGAGGCAGAGACAGAGACAGAGTCAGAGACAGAGACAGAGACGGAGACAGAGGCGGAGACACAGGCAGGGACAGAGACAGAGACAGAGACAGAAACAGAGACAGAGGCAGATACGGGGACAGAGACAGAGGCAGAGACAGAGACAGAGACAGAGACGGAGACAGAGACGGAGACAGAGACAGCGGCAGAGACAGGGACGGAGACAGAGACAGAGACACAGGCACAGACAGAGACAGAGACAGAGACAGAGACGGAGACAGAGACAGAGACGGAGACAGAGGCAGAGACATAACCAGGGACGGAGGCAGAGACAGAGACAGAGGGAGAGACAGCGACAGAGACAGAGACAGAGACAGAGACAGAGACAGAGACAGAGACAGAGACAGAGACAGAGACAGAGACAGAGACAGAGACAGAGACAGAGACAGAGACAGAGACAGAGACAGAGACAGAGAGAGAGACAGAGACAGAGACAGAGACAGAGACAGAGACAGAGACCGAGACAGAGACAGAGACAGAGACAGAGACAGAGACAGAGACAGAGACAGAGACAGAGACAGAGACAGAGACAGAGACAGAGACAGGGACAGAGACAGAGACAGAGACAGAGACAGAGACAGAGACGGAGGCAGAGACAGAGACAGAGTCAGAGACAGGGACAGAGACGGAGACAGAGACAGAGGAAGAGACAGCGACAGAGAGAGACAGAGACAGAGAAAGAGGCAGTGACAGAGACAGAGACAGAGACAGAGACAGAGACAGAGACAGAGACAGAGACAGAGACAGAGGCAGAGGCAGAGAAAGAGACAGAGACAGAGACAGAGACAGAGACAGAGACAGAGACAGAGACAGAGACGGAGACAGAGACAGAGACAGAGACAGAGACAGAGACGGAGACAAAGACGGAGACAGACGCAGGAACTGAGACAGAGGCAGAGACAGCGAAAGAGACAGGGGCAGAGACAGCGACAGAGACAGAGATAGAGACAGGGCAGAGACAGAGACAGAGACAGAGACGGAGACAGAGGCAGAGACAGAGACGGAGACAGAGACAGAGACAGAGACAGAGACAGAGGCAGAGACAGAGACAGAGACAGAGACAGAGACAGAGACAGAGGCAGATACGGGGACAGAGACAGAGGCAGAGACAGAGACAGAGACCGAGACGGAGACAGAGACAGAGACAGAGACAGCGGCAGAGACAGGGACGGAGACAGAGACAGAGACACAGGCACAGACAGAGACAGAGACAGAGACAGAGACAGAGACGGAGACAGAGACAGATACGGAGACAGAGGCAGAGACGTAACCAGGGACGGAGACAGAGACAGAGACAGAGGTAGAGACAGAGACAGAGACAGAGACAGAGACAGAGACAGAGGCAGAGATAGAGACAGAGACAGAGACAGAGACAGAGACAGAGACAGAGACAGAGGCAGAGGCAGAGACAGAGACACAGACAGAGAGAGAGACAGAGACAGAGGTAGAGACAGAGACAGAGACAGAGACGGAGACAAAGACCGAGACAGAGACAGAGACACAGACAGAGAGAGAGACAGAGACAGAGCTAGAGACAGATACAGAGAGAGAGACAGAGACAGAGACAGAGACAGAGCTAGAGACAGATACAGAGAGAGAGACAGAGACAGAGACAGAGACAGAGACACAGAGACATAGGCACGGAGGCAGAGAAACTGATACAGAGACAAATAGACAGAGGCAGAGACACTCAGACAGAGACCCAGAGACAGAGACACAGAGACAGACACAGAGAGATTCACAGAGACCGAGACACAATGACAGAGGCAGAGACACAGAGACGGATACACAGAGACAGAGATTCAGAGACAGAGACACAGAGACGGAGACAGACGCAGAGACAGAGACAGGGACAGAGACAGAGGGAGAGAGAGCGGCAGAGGCAGAGACAGAGACAGAGACAGAGACAGAGACAGAGACGGAGACAGAGACAGAGACAGAGACAGAGACAGAGACAGAGACAGAAACAGGGACAGAGACCGAGACAGACGCAGAGACAGAGACAGAGACACAGACAGAGACAGAGACAGAGAGAGAGACAGAGACAGAGACGGAGACAGAGACAGAGACAGAGACAGGGACAGAGACGGAGACAGAGACAGAGGAAGAGACAGCGACAGAGAGAGACAGAGACAGAGAAAGAGGCAGTGACAGAGACAGAGACAGAGACAGAGACAGAGACAGAGACAGAGACAGAGACAGAGACAGAGGCAGAGGCAGAGAAAGAGACAGAGACAGAGACAGAGGGAGCGACAGCGACAGAGACAGAGACAGAGACAGAGACAGAGACAGAGACAGAGACAGAGACAGAGACAGAGACAGAGACAGAGACGGAGACAGAGACAGAGACAGAGACAGAGACAGAGACAGAGACAGAAACAGGGACAGAGACCGAGACAGACGCAGAGACAGAGACAGAGACACAGACAGAGACAGAGACAGAGAGAGAGAGACAGAGACAGAGACAGAGACAGAGACAGAGACAGAGAGAGAGACTGAGACAGAGACAGAGACAGAGACAGAGACAGAGACAGAGACAGAGACAGAGACAGAGACAGAGACAGAGACGGAGACATAGACAGAGACAGAGACACAGACAGAGACGGAGACAGTGTCAGAGACAGAAACACAGAGAGAGACGGAGACAGAGGCAGAGACAGAGACAGAGTCAGAGACAGAGACAGAGACGGAGACAGAGGCGGAGACACAGGCAGGGACAGAGGCAAAGACAGAGACAGAAACAGAGACAGAGGCAGATACGGGGACAGAGACAGAGGCAGAGACAGAGACATAGACAGAGACGGAGACAGAGACAGAGACAGAGACAGCGGCAGAGACAGGGACGAAGACAGAGACAGAGACACAGGCACAGACAGAGACAGAGACAGAGAAAGAGACGGAGACGGAGACAGAGACAGAGACAGAGACGGAGACAGAGGCAGAGACATATCCAGGGACGGAGACAGAGACAGAGACAGAGGGAGAGACAGCGACAGAGACAGAGACAGAGACAGAGGCAGAGACAGAGACAGAGACAGAGACAGAGACAGAGACACAGAGACATAGGCACGGAGGCAGAGAAACTGATACAGAGACAAAGAGACAGAGGCAGAGACACTCAGGAAGAGACCCAGAGACAGAGACACAGAGACAGAGATGCAGAGACAGAGACACAGAGACGGAGACAGAGACGGAGACAGAGGCAGAGACAGACACAGAGAGAGAGACAGAGACAGAGGTAGAGACAGATACAGAGAGAGAGACAGAGACAGAGGTAGAGACAGAGGCAGAGGCAGAGACAGAGACAGAGACAGAGACAGAGACAGAGTCAGAGACAGAGACAGAGACAGAGACAGAGACAGAGACAGAGACAGAGGCAGGGACGGAGACATAGACAGAGACAGAGACACAGACAGAGACAGACACAGTGTCAGAGACAGAAACACAGAGAGAGACGGAGACAGAGGGCGAGAGAGCGACAGAGGCAGAGACAGAGACAGAGACAGAGACAGAGACGGAGACAAAGACGGAGACAGACGCAGGAACTGAGACAGAGGCAGAGACAGCGAAAGAGACAGAGGCAGAGACAGCGACAGGGACAGAGATAGAGACAGGGCAGAGACAGAGACAGAGACAGAGACAGAGACAGAGACAGAGACAGAGACAGAGACAGAGACAGAGACAGAGACAGAAACAGAGACAGAGGCAGATACGGGGACAGAGACAGAGGCAGAGACAGAGACAGAGACAGAGACAGAGACAGAGACGGAGACAGAGACAGAGACAGAGACAGCGGCAGAGACAGGGACGGAGACAGAGACAGAGACACAGGCACAGACAGAGACAGAGACAGATACAGAGACGGAGACAGAGACAGAGACGGAGACAGGGGCAGAGACATATCCAGGGACGGAGACAGAGACAGAGACAGAGGGAGAGACAGCGACAGAGACAGAGACAGAGACAGAGACAGAGACAGAGACAGAGACAGAGACAGAGACAGAGACAGAGACGGAGACGGAGACAGAGGCAGAGACAGAGACAGAGACAGAGACAGAGACAGAGACAGAGACAGAGACAGAGACAGAGACAGAGACAGAGACAGAGACAGAGACAGAGACAGAGACAGAGACAGAGACTGAGACAGAGGCAGAGACAGAGGCAGAGACAGAGGCAGAGACAGAGACAGAGACAGAGACAGAGACAGAGACAGAGACAGAGACAGAGACTGAGACAGAGACAGAGACCGAGACAGACGCAGAGACAGACGCGGAGACAGATGCAGAGACAGAGACAGAGACAGAGACAGAGACAGAGACAGAGACAGAGACAGAGACAGAGACAGAGACAGAGACAGAGACAGAGACAGAGACAGAGACAGAGACAGAGACAGAGAGAGAGACAGAGACAGAGACAGAGACAGAGACAGAGACGGAGACAGAGACAGAGACAGCGGCAGAGACAGGGACGGAGACAGAGACAGAGACACAGGCACAGACAGAGACAGAGACAGAGACAGAGACGGAGACAGAGACAGAGACGGAGACTGAGACAGAGGCAGAGACAGAGGCAGAGACAGAGGCAGAGACAGAGACAGAGACCGAGACAGACGCAGAGACAGACGCAGAGACAGATGCAGAGACAGAGACAGAGACAGAGACAGAGACAGAGACAGAGACAGAGACAGAGACAGAGACAGAGACAGAGACAGAGACAGAGACAGAGACAGAGACAGAGACAGAGACAGAGACAGAGGCAGAGGCAGAGAAAGAGACAGAGACAGAGACAGAGACAGAGACAGACGCAGAGATAGAGACAGAGACAGAGACAGAGACAGAGACAGAGACAGAGACAGAGACAGAGACAGAGACAGAGACAGAGACAGAGACAGAGACCGAGACACACGCAGAGACAGACGCAGAGACAGATGCAGAGACAGAGACAGAGACAGAGACAGAGACAGAGACAGAGACAGAGACAGAGTCAGAGACAGAGACAGAGACAGAGACAGAGACAGAGACAGAGACAGAGACAGAGACAGAGACAGAGACAGAGACAGAGACGGAGACAGAGACAGAGACAGAGACAGAGACAGAGACAGAGACAGAGACGGAGACAGAGGCAGAGACACAGGCAGGGACAGAGACAGAGACAGAGACAGAAACAGAGACAGAGACAGATACGGGGACAGAGACAGAGGCAGAGACAGAGACAGAGACAGAGACAGAGACAGAGATAGAGACGGAGACAGAGACAGAGACAGAGACAGCGGCAGAGACAGAGGCAGAGACAGCGGCAGATACGGAGACAGAGACAGAGACAGAGACAGAGACAGAGACAGAGCAAGAGAGAGAGACAGAGACAGAGACAGAGACAGAGACAGAGACAGAGACAGAGACAGAGACAGAGACAGAGACAGAGACAGAGACCGAGACAGACGCAGAGACTGAGACAGAGGCAGAGACAGAGACAGAGACAGAGACAGAGACGGAGACAAAGACCGAGACAGAGACAGAGACACAGATAGCGAGAGAGACAGAGACAGAGACAGAGACAGAGACAGAGTCAGAGACAGAGACAGAGACAGAGACAGAGACAGGGACAGAGACAGAGTGAGGGACGGAGACAGAGACAGAGACAGAGACAGAGACAGAGACAGAGACAGAGACAGAGACAGAGACAGGGACAGAGACAGAGACAGAGACAGAGACAGAGACAGAGACAGAGACCGAGACAGACGCAGAGACAGACGCAGAGACAGATGCAGAGACAGAGACAGAGACAGAGACAGAGACAGAGACAGAGACAGAGACAGAGACAGAGACAGAGACAGAGACAGAGACAGAGACAGAGACAGAGACGGAGACAGAGAGAGAGACAGAGACAGAGACAGAGTCAGAGACAGAGACAGAGACGGAGACAGAGGCAGAGACGCAGGCAGGGACAGAGACAGAGACAGAGACAGAAACAGAGACAGAGACAGATACGGGGACAGAGACAGAGGCAGAGACAGAGACAGAGACAGAGACAGAGACGGAGACAGAGACAGAGACAGAGACAGCGGCAGAGACAGGGACAGAGACAGAGACAGAGACAGAGACGGAGACAGAGGCAGAGACACAGGCAGGGACAGAGACAGAGACAGAGACAGAAACAGAGACAGAGACAGATACGGGGACAGAGACAGAGGCAGAGACAGAGACAGAGACAGAGACAGAGACAGAGACAGAGACAGAGACAGAGACAGAGACAGAGACAGAGACAAAGACAGAGACAGAGACAGAGACCGAGACAGACGCAGAGACAGACGCAGAGACAGATGCAGAGACAGAGACAGAGACAGAGACAGAGACAGAGACAGAGACAGAGACAGAGACAGAGACAGAGACAGAGACAGAGACAGAGACAGAGACAGAGACAGAGACAGAGACAGAGACAGAGACAGAGACAGAGACGGAGACAGAGAGAGAGACAGAGACAGAGACAGAGTCAGAGACAGAGACAGAGACGGAGACAGAGGCAGAGACAGGCAGGGACAGAGACAGAGACAGAGACAGAAACAGAGACAGAGACAGATACGGGGACAGAGACAGAGACAGAGACGGAGACAGAGACAGAGACAGAGACAGCGGCAGAGATAGGGACGGAGACAGAGATAGAGACACAGGCACAGACAGAGACAGAGACAGAGACAGAGACAGAGACAGAGACAGAGACAGAGACGGGGACAGAGACAGAGACGGTGACAGAGGCAGAGACATATCCAGGGACGGAGACAGAGACAGAGACAGAGGGAGAGACAGCGACAGAGACAGAGACAGAGACAGAGACAGAGACAGAGACAGAGACACAGAGACATAGGCACGGAGGCAGAGAAACTGATACAGAGACAAAGAGACAGAGGCAGAGACACTCAGACAGAGACCCAGAGACAGAGACACAGAGACAGAGATGCAGAGACAGAGACACAGAGACGGAGACAGAGACGGAGACAGAGGCAGAGACAGACACAGAGACAGAGACAGAGACGGAGACAGAGACAGAGACAGAGACAGAGACAGAGACAGAGGCAGAGACAGAGACAGAGTCAGAGACAGAGACAGAGACTGAGACAGAGGCAGAGACAGAGGCAGAGACAGAGGCAGAGACAGAGACAGAGACAGAGACAGAGACAGAGACAGAGACAGAGACGGAGACAAAGACCGAGACAGAGACAGAGACACAGACAGAGAGAGAGACAGAGACAGAGGTAGAGACAGAGACAGAGACAGAGACAGAGACAGAGACAGAGGCAGAGATAGAGACAGAGACAGAGACAGAGACAGAGACAGAGACAGAGACTGAGACAGAGGCAGAGACAGAGGCAGAGACAGGGGCAGAGACAGAGGCAGAGACAGAGGCAGAGACAGAGACAGAGACAGAGACAGAGAAAGAGACAGAGACAGAGACAGAGACAGAGACGGAGACAAAGACCGAGACAGAGACAGAGACACAGACAGAGAGAGAGACAGAGACGGAGACAGAGACAGAGACAGAGACAGAGACGGAGACAGAGACAGAGACAGAGACAGAGACAGAGACAGAGACAGAGACAGAGACAGAGACAGAGACAGAGACAGAGACAGAGACAGAGACAGAGACCGAGACAGAGACAGAGACAGAGACAGAGACAGATACAGAGACAGAGACAGAGACAGAGACAGAGACAGAGACAGAGACAGAGACAGAGACAGAGAGAGATAGAGAGACAGAGACAGAGACAGAGACAGAGACAGAGACAGAGACAGAGACAGAGAGAGAGACAGAGACAGAGACGGAGACATAGACAGAGACAGAGACACAGACAGAGACAGACACAGTGTCAGAGACAGAAACACAGAGAGAGACGGAGACAGAGGCAGAGACAGAGACAGAGTCAGAGACAGAGACAGAGACGGAGACAGAGGCGGAGACACAGGCAGGGACAGAGACAGAGACAGAGACAGAGACAGAAACAGAGACAGAGGCAGATACGGGGACAGAGACAGAGGCAGAGACAGAGACAGAGACAGAGACAGAGACGGAGACAGAGACAGAGACAGAGACAGCGGCAGAGACAGGGACGGAGACAGAGACAGAGACACAGGCACAGACAGAGACAGAGACAGATACAGAGACGGAGACAGAGACAGAGACGGAGTCAGAGGCAGAGACATATCCAGGGACGGAGACAGAGACAGAGACAGAGGGAGAGACAGTGACAGAGACGGAGACGGAGACAGAGACACAGACAGAGAGAGAGACAGAGACAGAGGTAGAGACAGAGACAGAGACAGAGACAGAGACAGAGACAGAGGCAGAGATAGAGACAGAGACAGAGACAGAGACAGAGGGAGAGAGAGCGACAGAGGCAGAGACAGAGACAGAGACAGAGACAGAGACGGAGACAAAGACGGAGACAGACGCAGGAACTGAGACAGAGGCAGAGACAGCGAAAGAGACAGGGGCAGAGACAGCGACAGAGACAGAGATAGAGACAGGGCAGAGACAGAGACAGAGACAGAGACAGAGACAGAGACAGAGACAGAGACAGAGACAGAGACAGAGACAGAGACAGAGACAGAGACGGAGACAGAGGCAGAGACAGAGACAGAGACAGAGACAGAGACAGAGACAGAGACAGAGACAGAGACACAGAGACATAGGCACGGGGGCAGAGAAACTGATACAGAGACAAAGAGACAGAGGCAGAGACACTCAGACAGAGACCCAGAGACAGAGACACAGAGACAGAGACAGAGAGATTCACAGAGACCGAGACACAATGACAGAGGCAGAGACACAGAGACGGATACACAGAGACAGAGATGCAGAGACAGAGACACAGAGACAGAGACAGAGACGGAGACAGAGGCAGAGACAGACACAGAGACGGAGGCAGAGACAGAGACAGAGACAGAGACAGTGACAGAGGCAGAGACAGAGACGGAGACACAGACGGATGCAGAGACAGAGACAGAGACAGAGACAGAGACAGAGACGGAGACAGAGGCAGAGACAGAGTCGGAGACAGAGACAGAGACAGAGACAGAGACAGAGGCAGAGACAGAGACAGAGACAGAGACAGAGACAGAGACAGAGACAGAGACAGAGACAGAGACAGAGACAGAGACAGAGACAGAGACAGAGACAGAGACAGGGACAGAGACAGAGACAGAGACAGAGACAGAGACAGAGACGGAGGCAGAAACAGAGACAGAGACAGATACGGGGACAGAGACAGAGACAGAGACAGAGACGGAGACAGAGACAGAGACAGAGACAGAGACAGACACAGAGACAGAGACAGAGACAGAGACAGAGACAGAGACCGAGACAGACGCAGAGACAGAGACACAGACAGAGACAGAGACAGTGTCAGAGACAGAAACACAGAGAGAGACGGAGACAGAGGCAGAGACAGAGACAGAGTCAGAGACAGAGACAGAGACGGAGACAGAGGCGGAGACACAGGCAGGGACAGAGACAGAGACAGAGACAGAAACAGAGACAGAGGCAGATACGGGGACAGAGACAGAGGCAGAGACAGAGACAGAGACAGAGACGGAGACAGAGACGGAGACAGAGACAGCGGCAGAGACAGGGACGGAGACAGAGACAGAGACACAGGCACAGACAGAGACAGAGACAGAGACAGAGACGGAGACAGAGACAGAGACGGAGACAGAGGCAGAGACATAACCAGGGACGGAGGCAGAGACAGAGACAGAGGGAGAGACAGCGACAGAGACAGAGACAGAGACAGAGACAGAGACAGAGACAGAGACAGAGACAGAGACAGAGACAGAGACAGAGACAGAGACAGAGACAGAGACAGAGACAGAGACAGAGACAGAGACAGAGAGAGAGACAGAGACAGAGACAGAGACAGAGACAGAGACAGAGACCGAGACAGAGACAGAGACAGAGACAGAGACAGAGACAGAGACAGAGACAGAGACAGAGACAGAGACAGAGACAGAGACAGGGACAGAGACAGAGACAGAGACAGAGACAGAGACAGAGACGGAGGCAGAGACAGAGACAGAGTCAGAGACAGGGACAGAGACGGAGACAGAGACAGAGGAAGAGACAGCGACAGAGAGAGACAGAGACAGAGAAAGAGGCAGTGACAGAGACAGAGACAGAGACAGAGACAGAGACAGAGACAGAGACAGAGACAGAGACAGAGGCAGAGGCAGAGAAAGAGACAGAGACAGAGACAGAGACAGAGACAGAGACAGAGACAGAGACAGAGACGGAGACAGAGACAGAGACAGAGACAGAGACAGAGACGGAGACAAAGACGGAGACAGACGCAGGAACTGAGACAGAGGCAGAGACAGCGAAAGAGACAGGGGCAGAGACAGCGACAGAGACAGAGATAGAGACAGGGCAGAGACAGAGACAGAGACAGAGACGGAGACAGAGGCAGAGACAGAGACGGAGACAGAGACAGAGACAGAGACAGAGACAGAGGCAGAGACAGAGACAGAGACAGAGACAGAGACAGAGACAGAGGCAGATACGGGGACAGAGACAGAGGCAGAGACAGAGACAGAGACCGAGACGGAGACAGAGACAGAGACAGAGACAGCGGCAGAGACAGGGACGGAGACAGAGACAGAGACACAGGCACAGACAGAGACAGAGACAGAGACAGAGACAGAGACGGAGACAGAGACAGATACGGAGACAGAGGCAGAGACGTAACCAGGGACGGAGACAGAGACAGAGACAGAGGTAGAGACAGAGACAGAGACAGAGACAGAGACAGAGACAGAGGCAGAGATAGAGACAGAGACAGAGACAGAGACAGAGACAGAGACAGAGACAGAGGCAGAGGCAGAGACAGAGACACAGACAGAGAGAGAGACAGAGACAGAGGTAGAGACAGAGACAGAGACAGAGACGGAGACAAAGACCGAGACAGAGACAGAGACACAGACAGAGAGAGAGACAGAGACAGAGGTAGAGACAGATACAGAGAGAGAGACAGAGACAGAGACAGAGACAGAGACACAGAGACATAGGCACGGAGGCAGAGAAACTGATACAGAGACAAATAGACAGAGGCAGAGACACTCAGACAGAGACCCAGAGACAGAGACACAGAGACAGACACAGAGAGATTCACAGAGACCGAGACACAATGACAGAGGCAGAGACACAGAGACGGATACACAGAGACAGAGATTCAGAGACAGAGACACAGAGACGGAGACAGACGCAGAGACAGAGACAGGGACAGAGACAGAGGGAGAGAGAGCGGCAGAGGCAGAGACAGAGACAGAGACAGAGACAGAGACGGAGACAAAGACGGAGACAGACGCAGGAACTGAGACAGAGGCAGAGACAGCGAAAGAGACAGGGGCAGAGACAGCGACAGAGACAGAGATAGAGACAGGGCAGAGACAGAGACAGAGACAGAGACAGAGACAGAGACAGAGACAGAGACAGAGACAGAGACAGAGACAGAGACAGAGACAGAGACGGAGACAGAGGCAGAGACAGAGACAGAGACAGAGACAGAGACAGAGACAGAGACAGAGACAGAGACACAGAGACATAGGCACGGGGGCAGAGAAACTGATACAGGGACAAAGAGACAGAGGCAGAGACACTCAGACAGAGACCCAGAGACAGAGACACAGAGACAGAGACAGAGAGATTCACAGAGACGGAGACACAATGACAGAGGCAGAGACACAGAGACGGATACACAGAGACAGAGATGCAGAGACAGAGACACAGAGACAGAGACAGAGACGGAGACAGAGGCAGAGACAGACACAGAGACGGAGGCAGAGACAGAGACAGAGACAGAGACAGTGACAGAGGCAGAGACAGAGACGGAGACACAGACGGATGCAGAGACAGAGACAGAGACAGAGACAGAGACAGAGACGGAGACAGAGGCAGAGACAGAGTCGGAGACAGAGACAGAGACAGAGACAGAGACAGAGGCAGAGGCAGAGACAGAGACAGAGACAGAGACAGAGACAGAGACAGAGACAGAGACAGAGACAGAGACAGAGACAGAGACAGGGACAGAGACAGAGACAGAGACAGAGACAGAGACAGAGACGGAGGCAGAAACAGAGACAGAGACAGATACGGGGACAGAGACAGAGACAGAGACAGAGACGGAGACAGAGACAGAGACAGAGACAGAGACAGACACAGAGACAGAGACAGAGACAGAGACAGAGACAGAGACCGAGACAGACGCAGAGACAGAGACACAGACAGAGACAGAGACAGTGTCAGAGACAGAAACACAGAGAGAGACGGAGACAGAGGCAGAGACAGAGACAGAGTCAGAGACAGAGACAGAGACGGAGACAGAGGCAGAGACATAACCAGGGACGGAGGCATAGACAGAGACAGAGGGAGAGACAGCGACAGAGACAGAGACAGAGACGGATGCAGAGACAGAGACAGAGACAGAGACGGAGACAGAGACAGAGACAGAGACAGCGGCAGAGACAGGGACGGAGACAGAGACAGAGACACAGGCACAGACAGAGACAGAGACAGAGACAGAGACGGAGACAGAGACAGAGACGGAGACAGAGGCAGAGACATAACCAGGGACGGAGGCATAGACAGAGACAGAGGGAGAGACAGCGACAGAGACAGAGACAGAGACAGAGACAGAGACAGAGACAGAGACAGAGACAGGGACAGAGACAGAGACAGAGACAGAGACAGAGACAGAGTCAGAGACAGAGACAGAGACAGAGACAGAGACAGAGACAGAGACAGGGACAGAGACGGAGACAGAGACAGAGGAAGAGACAGCGACAGAGAGAGACAGAGACAGAGAAAGAGGCAGTGACAGAGACAGAGACAGAGACAGAGACAGAGACAGAGACAGAGACAGAGACAGAGGCAGAGGCAGAGAAAGAGACAGAGACAGAGACAGAGACAGAGACAGAGACAGAGACAGAGACAGAGACAGAGACGGAGACAGAGACAGAGACAGAGACAGAGACAGAGACAGAGACAGAGACAGAGACAGATACGGAGACAGAGACAGAGACAGAGACGGAGACAGAGACAGAGACAGAGACAGAGTCAGATACGGAGACAGAGACAGAGACAGAGACAGAGACAGAGACAGAGCAAGAGAGAGAGACAGAGACAGAGACAGAGACAGAGACAGAGACAGAGACAGAGACAGAGACAGAGACAGAGACAGAGACAGAGACAGAGACAGAGACACAGACAGAGACAGAGACAGAGACAGAGACAGAGACAGAGACGGAGACAGAGACAGAGACAGAGACAGAGACAGAGACAGACGCAGAGACAGATGCAGAGACAGAGACAGAGACAGAGACAGAGACGGAGACAGAGACAGAGACAGAGACAGAGACAGAGACAGAGACAGAGACAGAGACAGAGGCAGAGATAGAGACAGAGACAGAGACAGAGACAGAGGGAGAGAGAGCGACAGAGGCAGAGACAGCGAAAGAGACAGGGGCAGAGACAGCGACAGAGACAGAGACAGAGACAGAGGCAGAGATAGAGACAGAGACAGAGACATATCCAGGGACGGAGACAGAGACAGAGACAGAGGGAGAGACAGCGACAGAGACAGAGACAGAGACAGAGACAGAGACAGAGACAGAGACAGAGACAGAGACAGAGACAGAGACAGAGACAGAGACAGAGACAGAGACGGAGACAGAGACAGAGACAGAGACAGAGACAGAGACAGAGACAGAAACAGGGACAGAGACCGAGACAGACGCAGAGACAGAGACAGAGACACAGACAGAGACAGAGACAGAGAGAGAGACAGAGACAGAGACAGAGACAGAGACAGGGAGAGAGACAGAGACAGAGACAGAGACAGAGACAGAGACAGAGACAGAGACAGAGACAGAGACAGAGACAGAGACAGAGACAGAGACGGAGACATAGACAGAGACAGAGACAGAGACAGAGACGGAGACAGAGACAGAGACAGAGACAGGGACAGAGACGGAGACAGAGACAGAGGAAGAGACAGCGACAGAGAGAGACAGAGACAGAGAAAGAGGCAGTGACAGAGACAGAGACAGAGACAGAGACAGAGACAGAGACAGAGACAGAGACAGAGACAGAGACAGAGGCAGAGGCAGAGAAAGAGACAGAGACAGAGACAGAGGGAGAGACAGCGACAGAGACAGAGACAGAGACAGAGACAGAGACAGAGACAGAGACAGAGACAGAGACAGAGACAGAGACAGAGACGGAGACAGAGACAGAGACAGAGACAGAGACAGAGACAGAGACAGAAACAGGGACAGAGACCGAGACAGACGCAGAGACAGAGACAGAGACACAGACAGAGACAGAGACAGAGAGAGAGACAGAGACACAGACAGAGACAGAGACAGAGACAGAGAGAGAGACTGAGACAGAGACAGAGACAGAGACAGAGACAGAGACAGAGACAGAGACAGAGACAGAGACAGAGACAGAGACGGAGACATAGACAGAGACAGAGACACAGACAGAGACGGAGACAGTGTCAGAGACAGAAACACAGAGAGAGACGGAGACAGAGGCAGAGACAGAGACAGAGTCAGAGACAGAGACAGAGACGGAGACAGAGGCGGAGACACAGGCAGGGACAGAGGCAAAGACAGAGACAGAAACAGAGACAGAGGCAGATACGGGGACAGAGACAGAGGCAGAGACAGAGACATAGACAGAGACGGAGACAGAGACAGAGACAGAGACAGCGGCAGAGACAGGGACGGAGACAGAGACAGAGACACAGGCACAGACAGAGACAGAGACAGAGAAAGAGACGGAGACGGAGACAGAGACAGAGACAGAGACGGAGACAGAGGCAGAGACATATCCAGGGACGGAGACAGAGACAGAGACAGAGGGAGAGACAGCGACAGAGACAGAGACGGAGACAGAGACACAGACAGAGAGAGAGACAGAGACAGAGGTAGAGACAGAGACAGAGACAGAGACAGAGACAGAGACAGAGACAGAGGCAGAGATAGAGACAGAGACAGAGACAGAGACAGAGTGAGAGAGAGCGACAGAGGCAGAGACAGAGACAGAGACAGAGACAGAGACAGAGACGGAGACAAAGACGGAGACAGACGCAGGAACTGAGACAGAGGCAGAGACAGCGAAAGAGACAGGGGCAGAGACAGCGACAGAGACAGAGATAGAGACAGGGCAGAGACAGAGACAGAGACAGAGACGGAGACAGAGGCAGAGACAGAGACGGAGACAGAGACAGAGACAGAGACAGAGACAGAGGCAGAGACAGAGACAGAGACAGAGACAGAGACAGAGACAGAGGCAGATACGGGGACAGAGACAGAGGCAGAGACAGAGACAGAGACCGAGACGGAGACAGAGACAGAGACAGAGACAGCGGCAGAGACAGGGACGGAGACAGAGACAGAGACACAGGCACAGACAGAGACAGAGACAGAGACAGAGACAGAGACAGAGACGGAGACAGAGACAGATACGGAGACAGAGGCAGAGACGTAACCAGGGACGGAGACAGAGACAGAGACAGAGGTAGAGACAGAGACAGAGACAGAGACAGAGACAGAGACAGAGGCAGAGATAGAGACAGAGACAGAGACAGAGACAGAGACAGAGACAGAGACAGAGGCAGAGGCAGAGACAGAGACACAGACAGAGAGAGAGACAGAGACAGAGGTAGAGACAGAGGCAGAGACAGAGACGGAGACAAAGACCGAGACAGAGACAGAGACACAGACAGAGAGAGAGACAGAGACAGAGGTAGAGACAGATACAGAGAGAGAGACAGAGACAGAGACAGAGACAGAGACACAGAGACATAGGCACGGAGGCAGAGAAACTGATACAGAGACAAATAGACAGAGGCAGAGACACTCAGACAGAGACCCAGAGACAGAGACACAGAGACAGACACAGAGAGATTCACAGAGACCGAGACACAATGACAGAGGCAGAGACACAGAGACGGATACACAGAGACAGAGATTCAGAGACAGAGACACAGAGACGGAGACAGACGCAGAGGCAGAGACAGGGACAGAGACGGAGACAGAGACAGAGGAAGAGACAGCGACACAGAGAGACAGAGGCAGTGACAGAGACAGAGACAGAGACAGAGACAGAGACAGAGACAGAGACAGAGGCAGAGGCAGAGACAGAGACAGAGACAGAGACAGAGACAGAGACAGAGACAGAGACAGAGACGGAGACGGAGACAGAGACAGTGACAGAGACAGAGGCAGAGGCAGAGTCTCAGACAGAGAAAGAGACAGAGACAGAGACAGAGACAGAGACAGAGACAGATACGGAGACAGAGACAGAGACAGAGACGGAGACAGAGACAGAGACAGAGACAGAGACAGAGACAGAGACAGATACGGAGACAGAGACAGAGACAGAGACAGAGACAGAGACAGAGACAGAGAGAGAGACAGAGACAGAGACAGAGACAGAGACAGAGACAGAGACAGAGACCGAGACAGACGCAGAGACTGAGACAGAGGCAGAGACAGAGACAGAGACAGAGACGGAGACAAAGACCGAGACAGAGACAGAGACACAGACAGAGAGAGAGACAGAGACAGAGGTAGAGACAGAGACAGAGACAGAGACAGAGACAGAGACAGAGACAGAGGCAGAGATAGAGACAGAGACAGAGGAAGAGACAGCGACACAGAGAGACAGAGACAGAGACACAGACAGAGACAGTGACAGAGGCAGAGGCAGAGGCAGAGACAGAGCCAGGGACAGAGACGGAGACAGAGACAGAGGAAGAGACAGCGACACAGAGAGACAGAGACAGAGACAGAGGCAGTGACAGAGACAGAGACAGAGATAGAGACAGAGACAGAGGCAGAGGCAGAGGCAGAGACAGAGCCAGGGACAGAGACGGAGACAGAGACAGAGGAAGAGACAGCGACACAGAGAGACAGAGACAGAGACAGAGGCAGTGACAGAGACAGAGACAGAGACAGAGACAGAGACAGAGACAGAGACAGAGACAGAGGCAGAGGCAGAGACAGAGACAGAGACAGAGACAGAGACAGAGACAGAGACAGAGACAGAGACAGAGACGGAGACAGAGACAGAGACAGAGACAGATACAGAGGCAGAGTCTCAGACAGAGAAAGAGACAGAGACAGAGACAGAGACAGGGACAGATACGGAGACAGAGACAGAGACACAGACGGAGACAGAGACAGAGACAGAGACAGAGACAGAGACAGATACGGAGACAGAGACAGAGACAGAGACAGAGACAGATACAGAGGCAGAGTCTCAGACAGAGAAAGAGACAGAGACAGAGACAGAGACAGGGACAGATACGGAGACAGAGACAGAGACAGAGACAGAGACAGAGACAGAGACAGAGACAGATACGGAGACAGAGACAGAGACAGAGACAGAGACAGAGACAGAGACAGAGACAGAGGCAGAGGCAGAGACAGAGACAGAGACAGAGACAGAGACAGAGACAGAGACAGAGACAGAGACGGAGACGGAGACAGAGACAGAGAGAGAGACAGAGACAGAGACAGAGACAGAGACAGAGACAGAGACAGAGACCGAGACAGACGCAGAGACTGAGACAGAGGCAGAGACAGAGACAGAGACAGAGACAGAGACAGAGACAGAGACAGAGACAGAGACAGAGACGGAGACGGAGACAGAGACAGTGACAGAGACAGAGGCAGAGGCAGAGTCTCAGACAGAGAAAGAGACAGAGACAGAGACAGAGACAGAGACAGAGACAGATACGGAGACAGAGACAGAGACAGAGACGGAGACAGAGACAGAGACAGAGACAGAGACAGAGACAGAGACAGATACGGAGACAGAGACAGAGACAGAGACAGAGACAGAGACAGAGACAGAGAGAGAGACAGAGACAGAGACAGAGACAGAGACAGAGACAGAGACAGAGACCGAGACAGACGCAGAGACTGAGACAGAGGCAGAGACAGAGACAGAGACAGAGACGGAGACAAAGACCGAGACAGAGACAGAGACACAGACAGAGAGAGAGACAGAGACAGAGGTAGAGACAGAGACAGAGACAGAGACAGAGACAGAGACAGAGACAGAGGCAGAGATAGAGACAGAGACAGAGGAAGAGACAGCGACACAGAGAGACAGAGACAGAGACAGAGACAGAGACAGTGACAGAGGCAGAGGCAGAGGCAGAGACAGAGCCAGGGACAGAGACGGAGACAGAGACAGAGGAAGAGACAGCGACACAGAGAGACAGAGACAGAGACAGAGGCAGTGACAGAGACAGAGACAGAGATAGAGACAGAGACAGAGGCAGAGGCAGAGGCAGAGACAGAGCCAGGGACAGAGACGGAGACAGAGACAGAGGAAGAGACAGCGACACAGAGAGACAGAGACAGAGACAGAGGCAGTGACAGAGACAGAGACAGAGACAGAGACAGAGACAGAGACAGAGACAGAGACAGAGGCAGAGGCAGAGACAGAGACAGAGACAGAGACAGAGACAGAGACAGAGACAGAGACAGAGACGGAGACAGAGACAGAGACAGAGACAGATACAGAGGCAGAGTCTCAGACAGAGAAAGAGACAGAGACAGAGACAGAGACAGGGACAGATACGGAGACAGAGACAGAGACACAGACGGAGACAGAGACAGAGACAGAGACAGAGACAGAGACAGATACGGAGACAGAGACAGAGACAGAGACAGAGACAGATACAGAGGCAGAGTCTCAGACAGAGAAAGAGACAGAGACAGAGACAGAGACAGGGACAGATACGGAGACAGAGACAGAGACAGAGACAGAGACAGAGACAGAGACAGAGACAGATACGGAGACAGAGACAGAGACAGAGACAGAGACAGAGACAGAGACAGAGACAGAGAGAGAGACAGAGACAGAGACAGAGACAGAGACAGAGACAGAGACAGAGACAGAGACAGAGACAGAGACAGAGACAGAGACAGAGACCGAGACAGACGCAGAGACTGAGACAGAGGCAGAGACAGAGGCAGAGACAGAGATGGAGACAAAGACCGAGACAGAGACAGAGACACAGACGGAGAGAGAGACAGAATCAGAGGTAGAGACAGAGACAGAGACAGAGACAGAGACAGAGGCAGAGGCAGAGATAGAGACAGAGACAGAGAAAGAGACAGAGGGAGAGAGAGGGACAGAGGCAGAGACAGAGACAGAGACAGAGAAAGAGACGGAGACAAAGACCGAGACAGAGACAGAGACACAGACAGAGAGAGAGACAGAGACAGAGGTAGAGACAGAGACAGAGACAGAGGCAGAGACAGAGATAGAGGCAGAGATAGAGACAGAGACAGAGGAAGAGACAGCGACACAGAGAGACAGAGACAGAGACAGAGACAGAGACAGTGACAGAGGCAGAGGCAGAGGCAGAGACAGAGCCAGGGACAGAGACGGAGACAGAGACAGAGGAAGAGACAGCGACACAGAGAGACAGAGACAGAGACAGAGGCAGTGACAGAGACAGAGACAGAGATAGAGACAGAGACAGAGGCAGAGGCAGAGGCAGAGACAGAGCCAGGGACAGAGACGGAGACAGAGACAGAGGAAGAGACAGCGACACAGAGAGACAGAGACAGAGACAGAGGCAGTGACAGAGACAGAGACAGAGACAGAGACAGATACGGGGACAGAGACAGAGGCAGCGACAGAGACAGAGACGGAGACAGAGACAGAGACAGAGACAGCGGCAGAGACAGGGACGGAGACAGAGACAGAGACACAGACACAGACAGAGACAGAGACAGAGACAGAGACAGAGACAGAGACGGAGACAGAGACAGAGACAGAGACGGAGACAGAGGCAGAGACATATCCAGGGACGGAGACAGCGACAGAGACAGAGGGAGAGACAGCGACAGAGACAGAGACAGAGACAGAGACAGAGACAGAGACAGAGACAGAGACAGAGACAGAGACAGAGACAGAGACGGAGACAGAGACTGAGACAGAGGCAGAGACAGAGGCAGAGACAGAGGCAGAGACAGAGGCAGAGGCAGAGACAGAGACAGAGACAGAGACAGAGACAGAGACAGAGACGCAGACAAAGACCGAGACAGAGACAGAGACACAGACAGAGAGAGAGACAGAGACAGAGGTAGAGACAGATACAGAGAGCGAGACAGAGACAGAGGTAGAGACAGAGGCAGAGGCAGAGACAGAGACAGAGACAGAGGCAGAGATAGAGACAGAGACAGAGACAGAGACAGAGGGAGAGAGAGCGACAGAGGCAGAGACAGAGACAGAGACAGAGACAGAGACGGAGACAAAGACGGAGACAGACGCAGGGACTGAGACAGAGGCAGAGACAGCGAAAGAGACAGGGGCAGAGACAGCGACAGAGACAGAGACAGAGACAGAGGCAGAGATAGAGACAGAGACAGAGACATATCCAGGGACGGAGACAGAGACAGAGACAGAGGGAGAGACAGCGACAGAGACAGAGACAGAGACAGAGACAGAGACAGAGACAGAGACAGAGACAGAGACAGAGACAGAGGCAGATACGGGGACAGAGACAGAGGCAGAGACAGAGACATAGACAGAGACGGAGACAGAGACAGAGACAGAGACAGCGGCAGAGACAGGGACGGAGACAGAGACAGAGACACAGGCACAGACAGAGACAGAGACAGAGACAGAGACGGAGACAGAGACAGAGACGGAGACAGAGGCAGAGACAGAGACAGAGACAGAGACGGAGACAGAGGCGGTGACACAGGCAGGGACAGAGGCAGAGACAGAGACAGAAACAGAGACAGAGGCAGATACGGGGACAGAGACAGAGGCAGAGACAGAGACATAAACAGAGACAGAGACAGAGACAGAGACAGAGACAGCGGCAGAGACAGGGACGGAGACAGAGACAGAGACACAGGCACAGACAGAGACAGAGACAGAGACAGAGACAGAGACAGAGACAGAGACGGAGACAGAGGCAGAGGCATATCCAGGGACGGAGACAGAGACAGAGACAGAGGGAGAGACAGCGACAGAGACAAAGACGGAGACAGAGACACAGACAGAGAGAGAGACAGCGACAGAGGTAGAGACAGAGACAGAGACAGAGACAGAGACAGAGGCAGAGATAGAGACAGAGACAGAGACAGAGACAGAGTGAGAGAGAGCGACAGAGGCAGAGACAGAGACAGAGACAGAGAGAGAGACGGAGACAAAGACGGAGACAGACGCAGGAACTGAGACAGAGGCAGAGACAGCGAAAGAGACAGGGGCAGAGACAGCGACAGAGACAGAGATAGAGACAGGGCAGAGACAGAGACAGAGACAGAGACAGAGACAGAGACAGAGACAGAGACAGAGACAGAGACAGAGACAGAGACAGAGACAGAGACGGAGACAGAGGCAGAGACAGAGACAGAGACAGAGACAGAGACAGAGACAGAGACAGAGACAGAGACACAGAGACATAGGCACGGAGGCAGAGAAACTGATACAGAGACAAAGAGACAGAGGCAGAGACACTCAGACAGAGACCCAGAGACAGAGACACAGAGACAGAGACAGAGAGATTCACAGAGACCGAGACACAATGACAGAGGCAGAGACACAGAGACGGATACACAGAGACAGAGATGCAGAGACAGAGACACAGAGACAGAGACAGAGACGGAGACAGAGGCAGAGACAGACACAGAGACGGAGGCAGAGACAGAGACAGAGACAGAGACAGAGACAGAGACAGAGGCAGAGGCAGAGAAAGAGACAGAGACAGAGACAGAGACAGAGACAGAGACAGAGGCAGAGACAGAGACGGAGACAGAGACAGAGACAGAGACAGAGGCAGAGTCTCAGACAGAGACAGAGACAGAGACAGAGACAGAGACAGAGACAGATACGGAGACAGAGACAGAGACAGAGACGCAGACAGAGACAGAGACAGAGACAGAGTCAGATACGGAGACAGAGACAGAGACAGAGACAGAGACAGAGACAGAGCAAGAGAGAGAGACAGAGACAGAGACAGAGACAGAGACAGAGACAGAGACAGAGACAGAGACAGAGACAGAGACAGAGACAGAGACAGAGACAGAGACCGAGACAGACGCAGAGACTGAGACAGAGGCAGAGACAGAGACAGAGACAGAGACAGAGACAGAGACGGAGACAAAGACCGAGACAGAGACAGAGACACAGACAGCGAGAGAGACAGAGACAGAGACAGAGACAGAGACAGAGACAGAGACAGAGACAGAGTCAGAGACAGAGACAGAGACAGAGACAGAGACAGAGACAGAGACAGAGACAGAGACAGAGACAGGGACAGGGACAGAGACAGAGACAGAGACGGAGACAGAGACAGAGACGGAGACAGAGGCAGAGACAGAGACAGAGACAGAGACAGAGACAGAGACAGAGACAGAGACAGAGACAGAGACAGAGACAGAGACAGAGACAGAGACCGAGACAGACGCAGAGACTGAGACAGAGGCAGAGACAGAGACAGAGACAGAGACAGAGACGGAGACAAAGACCGAGACAGAGACAGAGACAGAGACAGAGACAGAGACAGAGACAGAGACAGAGACAGAGACAGAGACAGAGACAGAGACAGAGACAGAGACAGAGACAGAGACAGAGACAGAGACGGAGGCAGAGACAGAGACAGAGTCAGAGACAGGGACAGAGACGGAGACAGAGACAGAGGAAGAGACAGCGACAGAGAGAGACAGAGACAGAGACAGAGGCAGTGACAGAGACAGAGACAGAGACAGAGACAGAGACAGAGACAGAGACAGAGACAGAGACAGAGGCAGAGGCAGAGAAAGAGACAGAGACAGAGACAGAGACAGAGACAGAGACAGAGACAGAGGCAGAGACAGAGACGGAGACAGAGACAGAGACAGAGACAGAGGCAGAGTCTCAGACAGAGACAGAGACAGAGACAGAGACAGAGACAGAGACAGATACGGAGACAGAGACAGAGACAGAGACGCAGACAGAGACAGAGACAGAGACAGAGTCAGATACGGAGACAGAGACAGAGACAGAGACAGAGACAGAGACAGAGCAAGAGAGAGAGACAGAGACAGAGACAGAGACAGAGACAGAGACAGAGACAGAGACAGAGACAGAGACAGAGACAGAGACAGAGACAGAGACAGAGACAGAGACAGAGACCGAGACAGACGCAGAGACTGAGACAGAGGCAGAGACAGAGACAGAGACAGAGACAGAGACAGAGACGGAGACAAAGACCGAGACAGAGACAGAGACACAGACAGCGAGAGAGACAGAGACAGAGACAGAGACAGAGACAGAGACAGAGACAGAGACAGAGACAGAGTCAGAGACAGAGACAGAGACAGAGACAGAGACAGAGACAGAGGCAGGGACGGAGACAGAGACAGAGACAGAGACAGAGACAGAGACAGAGACAGAGACAGAGACAGAGACAGAGACAGAGACAGAGACCGAGACAGACGCAGAGACAGACGCAGAGACAGATGCAGAGACAGAGACAGAGACAGAGACAGAGACAGAGACAGAGACAGAGACAGAGACAGAGACAGAGACAGAGACAGAGACAGAGACAGAGACAGAGACAGAGGCAGAGACAGAGACAGAGGCAGAGTCTCAGACAGAGACGGAGACAGAGACAGACGCAGAGACTGAGACAGAGACAGAGGCAGAGACACAGGCAGGGACAGAGACAGAGACAGAGACAGAAACAGAGACAGAGACAGATACGGGGACAGAGACAGAGGCAGAGACAGAGACAGAGACCGAGACAGAGACAGAGACGGAGACAGAGACAGAGACAGAGACAGCGGCAGAGACAGGGACGGACACAGAGACAGAGACACAGACACAGACAGAGACAGAGACAGAGACAGAGACAGAGACGGAGACAGAGACAGAGACAGAGACAGAAACAGAGACAGAGGCAGATACGGGGACAGAGACAGAGGCAGAGACAGAGACAGAGACCGAGACGGAGACAGAGACAGAGACAGAGACAGAGGCAGTGACAGAGACAGAGACAGAGACAGAGACAGAGACAGAGACAGAGACAGAGACAGAGGCAGAGGCAGAGACAGAGACAGAGACAGAGACAGAGACAGAGACAGAGACAGAGACAGAGACAGAGACAGGGACGGAGACAGAGACAGAGACCGAGACAGACGCAGAGACTGAGACAGAGGCAGAGACAGAGGCAGAGACAGAGATGGAGACAAAGACCGAGACAGAGACAGAGACACAGACGGAGAGAGAGACAGAATCAGAGGTAGAGACAGAGACAGAGACAGAGACAGAGACAGAGACAGAGGCAGAGATAGAGACAGAGACAGAGAAAGAGACAGAGGGAGAGAGAGGGACAGAGGCAGAGACAGAGACAGAGACAGAGACAGAGACGGAGACAAAGACGGAGACAGACGCAGGGACTGAGACAGAGGCAGAGACAGCGACAGAGACAGGGGCAGAGACAGCGACAGAGACAGAGACAGAGACAGAGACAGAGACAGAGACAGAGACAGAGACAGAGACAGAGACAGAGACAGAGACAGAGACAGAGACAGAGACAGAGACAGAGACAGAGACAGAGACAGAGACAGAGACAGAGACAGAGACAGAGACAGAGACAGAGACAGAGACAGAGACAGAGACAGAGACAGAGACAGAGACAGAGACAGAGACAGAGACAGAGACAGAGACAGAGACAGAGACAGAGACAGAGACAGAGACAGAGACAGAGACAGAGACAGAGGGAGAGAGAGCGACAGAGGCAGAGACAGAGACAGAGACAGAGACAGAGACGGAGACAAAGACGGAGACAGACGCAGGGACTGAGACAGAGGCAGAGACAGCGACAGAGACAGGGGCAGAGACAGCGACAGAGACAGAGACAGAGACAGAGACAGAGACAGAGACAGAGACAGAGACAGAGACAGAGACAGAGACAGAGACAGAGATAGAGACAGAGACAGAGACAGAGACAGAGACAGAGACAGAGACAGAGACCGAGACAGACGCAGAGACTGAGACAGAGGCAGAGACAGAGACAGAGACAGAGACAGAGACGGAGACAAAGACCGAGACAGAGACAGAGACACAGACAGAGAGAGAGACAGAGACAGAGACGGAGACAGAGGCAGAGACAGAGCCAGGGACAGAGACGGAGACAGAGACAGAGGAAGAGACAGCGACAGAGAGAGACAGAGACAGAGACAGAGGCAGTGACAGAGACAGAGACAGAGACAGAGACAGAGACAGAGACAGAGGCAGAGACAGAGACAGAGACAGAGACAGAGACAGAGACAGAGACAGAGACAGAGACAGAGACAGAGACAGAGACGGAGACAGAGACAGAGACAGAGACAGAGACACAGACAGAGACAGAGACAGTGTCAGAGACAGAAACACAGAGAGAGACAGAGACAGAGACAGAGACAGAGACAGAGACAGAGACAGAGACGGAGACAGAGACAGAGACAGAGACAGAGACAGAGAGAGAGACAGAGACAGAGACACAGACAGAGACAGAGACAGTGTCAGAGACAGAAACAC
>CAMAOD020000252.1:1765000-1780000 GCA_945859595.2 Megachile willughbiella
AGACAGAGAGAGAGACAGCGACAGAGGTAGAGACAGAGACAGAGACAGAGACAGAGACAGAGGCAGAGATAGAGACAGAGACAGAGACAGAGACAGAGTGAGAGAGAGCGACAGAGGTAGAGACAGAGACAGAGACAGAGAGAGAGACGGAGACAAAGACGGAGACAGACGCAGGAACTGAGACAGAGGCAGAGACAGCGAAAGAGACAGGGGCAGAGACAGCGACAGAGACAGAGATAGAGACAGGGCAGAGACAGAGACAGAGACAGAGACAGAGACAGAGACAGAGACAGAGACAGAGACAGAGACAGAGACAGAGACAGAGACAGAGACAGAGACAGAGACGGAGACAGAGGCAGAGACAGAGACAGAGACAGAGACAGAGACAGAGACAGAGACAGAGACAGAGACACAGAGACATAGGCACGGAGGCAGAGAAACTGATACAGAGACAAAGAGACAGAGGCAGAGACACTCAGACAGAGACCCAGAGACAGAGACACAGAGACAGAGACAGAGACGGAGACAGAGGCAGAGACAGACACAGAGACGGAGGCAGAGACAGAGACAGAGACAGAGACAGAGACAGAGACAGAGGCAGAGGCAGAGAAAGAGACAGAGACAGAGACAGAGACAGAGACAGAGACAGAGGCAGAGACAGAGACGGAGACAGAGACAGAGACAGAGACAGAGGCAGAGTCTCAGACAGAGACAGAGACAGAGACAGAGACAGAGACAGAGACAGATACGGAGACAGAGACAGAGACAGAGACGCAGACAGAGACAGAGACAGAGACAGAGTCAGATACGGAGACAGAGACAGAGACAGAGACAGAGACAGAGACAGAGCAAGAGAGAGAGACAGAGACAGAGACAGAGACAGAGACAGAGACAGAGACAGAGACAGAGACAGAGACAGAGACAGAGACAGAGACAGAGACAGAGACAGAGACAGAGACCGAGACAGACGCAGAGACTGAGACAGAGGCAGAGACAGAGACAGAGACAGAGACAGAGACAGAGACGGAGACAAAGACCGAGACAGAGACAGAGACACAGACAGCGAGAGAGACAGAGACAGAGACAGAGACAGAGACAGAGACAGAGACAGAGTCAGAGACAGAGACAGAGACAGAGACAGAGACAGAGACAGAGACAGAGACAGAGACAGAGACAGGGACAGGGACAGAGACAGAGACAGAGACGGAGACAGAGACAGAGACGGAGACAGAGGCAGAGACAGAGACAGAGACAGAGACAGAGACAGAGACAGAGACAGAGACAGAGACAGAGACAGAGACAGAGACAGAGACAGAGACAGAGACAGAGACAGAGACAGAGACAGAGACCGAGACAGACGCAGAGACTGAGACAGAGGCAGAGACAGAGACAGAGACAGAGACAGAGACGGAGACAAAGACCGAGACAGAGACAGAGACAGAGACAGAGACAGAGACAGAGACAGAGACAGAGACAGAGACAGAGACAGAGACAGAGACAGAGACAGAGACAGAGACAGAGACGGAGGCAGAGACAGAGACAGAGTCAGAGACAGGGACAGAGACGGAGACAGAGACAGAGGAAGAGACAGCGACAGAGAGAGACAGAGACAGAGGCAGTGACAGAGACAGAGACAGAGACAGAGACAGAGACAGAGACAGAGACAGAGACAGAGACAGAGACGGAGGCAGAGGCAGAGAAAGAGACAGAGACAGAGACAGAGACAGAGACAGAGACAGAGGCAGAGACAGAGACGGAGACAGAGACAGAGACAGAGACAAAGGCAGAGTCTCAGACAGAGACAGAGACAGAGACAGAGACAGAGACAGAGACAGATACGGAGACAGAGACAGAGACAGAGACGCAGACAGAGACAGAGACAGAGACAGAGTCAGATACGGAGACAGAGACAGAGACAGAGACAGAGACAGAGACAGAGCAAGAGAGAGAGACAGAGACAGAGACAGAGACAGAGACAGAGACAGAGACAGAGACAGAGACAGAGACAGAGACAGAGACAGAGACAGAGACAGAGACAGAGACAGAGACAGAGACAGAGACAGAGACCGAGACAGACGCAGAGACTGAGACAGAGGCAGAGACAGAGACAGAGACAGAGACAGAGACAGAGACGGAGACAAAGACCGAGACAGAGACAGAGACACAGACAGCGAGAGAGACAGAGACAGAGACAGAGACAGAGACAGAGACAGAGACAGAGACAGAGTCAGAGACAGAGACAGAGACAGAGACAGAGACAGAGACAGAGACAGAGGCAGGGACGGAGACAGAGACAGAGACAGAGACAGAGACAGAGACAGAGACAGAGACAGAGACAGAGACAGAGACAGAGACAGAGACAGAGACAGAGACAGAGACAGAGACAGAGACAGAGACAGAGACAGAGACAGAGGCAGAGACAGAGACAGAGGCAGAGTCTCAGACAGAGACGGAGACAGAGACAGACGCAGAGACTGAGACAGAGACAGAGGCAGAGACACAGGCAGGGACAGAGACAGAGACAGAGACAGAAACAGAGACAGAGACAGATACGGGGACAGAGACAGAGGCAGAGACAGAGACAGAGACAGAGACAGAGACAGAGACGGAGACAGAGACAGAGACAGAGACAGCGGCAGAGACAGGGACGGACACAGAGACAGAGACACAGACACAGACAGAGACAGAGACAGAGACAGAGACAGAGACGGAGACAGAGACAGAGACGGAGACAGAGGCAGAGACATATCCAGGGACGGAGACAGAGACAGAGACAGAGGGAGAGACAGCGACAGAGACAGAGACAGAGACAGAGACGGAGACAGAGACAGAGACAGAGACAGAGACAGAGACAGAGACACAGAGACATAGGCACGGAGGCAGAGAAACTGATACAGAGACAAAGAGACAGAGGCAGAGACACTCAGGAAGAGACCCAGAGACAGAGACACAGAGACAGAGATGCAGAGACAGAGACACAGAGACGGAGACAGAGACGGAGACAGAGGCAGAGACAGACACAGAGAGAGAGACAGAGACAGAGGTAGAGACAGATACAGAGAGAGAGACAGAGACAGAGGTAGAGACAGAGGCAGAGGCAGAGACAGAGACAGAGACAGAGACAGAGGCAGAGATAGAGACAGAGGCATAGACAGAGACAGAGGGAGAGACAGAGACAGAGACAGAGACAGAGACAGAGACAGAGACAGAGACAGAGACAGAGACAGAGACAGAGACAGAGACAGAGACAGAGACGGAGACAGAGACAGAGACAGAGACAGAGACACAGACAGAGACAGAGACAGTGTCAGAGACAGAAACACAGAGAGAGACAGAGACAGAGACAGAGACAGAGACAGAGACAGAGACAGAGACGGAGACAGAGACAGAGACAGAGACAGACACAGAGACATAGAGAGAGACAGAGACAGAGACACAGACAGAGACAGAGACAGTGTCAGAGACAGAAACACAGAGAGAGACGGAGACAGAGGCAGAGACAGAGACAGAGTCAGAGACAGAGACAGAGACGGAGACAGAGGCGGAGACACAGGCAGGGACAGAGACAGAGACAGAGACAGAAACAGAGACAGAGGCAGATACGGGGACAGAGACAGAGGCAGAGACAGAGACAGAGACCGAGACGGAGACAGAGACAGAGACAGAGACAGAGGCAGTGACAGAGACAGAGACAGAGACAGAGACAGAGACAGAGACAGAGACAGAGACAGAGGCAGAGGCAGAGACAGAGACAGAGACAGAGACAGAGACAGAGACAGAGACAGAGACGGAGACAGAGACAGAGACAGAGACAGATACAGAGGCAGAGTCTCAGACAGAGAAAGAGACAGAGACAGAGACAGAGACAGGGACAGATACGGAGACAGAGACAGAGACAGAGACGGAGACAGAGACAGAGACAGAGACAGAGACTGAGACAGAGACAGAGACAGGGACAGATACGGAGACAGAGACAGAGACAGAGACGGAGACAGAGACAGAGACAGAGAGAGAGACAGAGACAGAGACAGAGACAGAGACAGAGACAGAGACAGAGACAGAGACAGGGACGGAGACAGAGACAGAGACCGAGACAGACGCAGAGACTGAGACAGAGGCAGAGACAGAGGCAGAGACAGAGATGGAGACAAAGACCGAGACAGAGACAGAGACACAGACGGAGAGAGAGACAGAATCAGAGGTAGAGACAGAGACAGAGACAGAGACAGAGACAGAGACAGAGGCAGAGATAGAGACAGAGACAGAGAAAGAGACAGAGGGAGAGAGAGGGACAGAGGCAGAGACAGAGACAGAGACAGAGACAGAGACGGAGACAAAGACGGAGACAGACGCAGGGACTGAGACAGAGGCAGAGACAGCGACAGAGACAGGGGCAGAGACAGCGACAGAGACAGAGATAGAGACAGGGCAGAGACGGAGACAGAGACAGAGACAGAGACAGAGACACAGACAAAGACAGAGACAGAGGCAGAGGCAGAGACAGAGACAGAGACAGAGACAGAGACGGAGACAGAGACAGAGACAGAGACAGATACAGAGGCAGAGTCTCAGACAGAGAAAGAGACAGAGACAGAGACAGAGACAGGGACAGATACGGAGACAGAGACAGAGACAGAGACGGAGACAGAGACAGAGACAGAGACAGAGACAGAGACAGAGACAGAGACAGGGACAGATACGGAGACAGAGACAGAGACAGAGACGGAGACAGAGACAGAGACAGAGAGAGAGATAGAGACAGAGACAGAGACAGAGACAGAGACAGAGACAGGGACGGAGACAGAGACAGAGACCGAGACAGACGCAGAGACTGAGACAGAGGCAGAGACAGAGGCAGAGACAGAGATGGAGACAAAGACCGAGACAGAGACAGAGGCACAGACGGAGAGAGAGACAGAATCAGAGGTAGAGACAGAGACAGAGACAGAGACAGAGACAGAGACAGAGGCAGAGATAGAGACAGAGACAGAGAAAGAGACAGAGGGAGAGAGAGGGACAGAGGCAGAGACAGAGACAGAGACAGAGACAGAGACGGAGACAAAGACGGAGACAGACGCAGGGACTGAGACAGAGGCAGAGACAGCGACAGAGACAGGGGCAGAGACAGCGACAGAGACAGAGACAGAGACAGAGACAGAGACAGAGACAGAGACAGAGACAGAGACAGAGACAGAGACAGAGACAGAGACAGAGACAGAGACAGAGACAGAGACAGAGACAGAGACAGAGACAGAGACAGAGACAGAGACAGAGACAGAGACAGAGACAGAGACAGAGACAGAGACAGAGACAGAGACAGAGACAGAGACAGAGACAGAGACAGAGACAGAGACAGAGACAGAGACAGAGACAGAGACAGAGACAGAGACAGAGACAGAGACAGAGACAGAGGGAGAGAGAGCGACAGAGGCAGAGACAGAGACAGAGACAGAGACAGAGACGGAGACAAAGACGGAGACAGACGCAGGGACTGAGACAGAGGCAGAGACAGCGACAGAGACAGGGGCAGAGACAGCGACAGAGACAGAGACAGAGACAGAGACAGAGACAGAGACAGAGACAGAGACAGAGACAGAGACAGAGACAGAGATAGAGACAGAGACAGAGACAGAGACAGAGACAGAGACAGAGACAGAGACCGAGACAGACGCAGAGACTGAGACAGAGGCAGAGACAGAGACAGAGACAGAGACGGAGACAAAGACCGAGACAGAGACAGAGACACAGACAGAGAGAGAGACAGAGACAGAGACGGAGACAGAGGCAGAGACAGAGCCAGGGACAGAGACGGAGACAGAGACAGAGGAAGAGACAGCGACAGAGAGAGACAGAGACAGAGACAGAGGCAGTGACAGAGACAGAGACAGAGACAGAGACAGAGACAGAGACAGAGGCAGAGACAGAGACAGAGACAGAGACAGAGACAGAGACAGAGACAGAGACGGAGACAGAGACAGAGACAGAGACAGAGACAGAGACGGAGACAGAGACAGAGACAGAGACAGAGACACAGACAGAGACAGAGACAGTGTCAGAGACAGAAACACAGAGAGAGACAGAGACAGAGACAGAGACAGAGACAGAGACAGAGACAGAGACGGAGACAGAGACAGAGACAGAGACAGAGACAGAGAGAGAGACAGAGACAGAGACACAGACAGAGACAGAGACAGTGTCAGAGACAGAAACACAGAGAGAGACGGAGACAGAGGCAGAGACAGAGACAGAGTCAGAGACAGAGGCAGTGACAGAGACAGAGACAGAGACAGAGACAGAGACAGAGACAGAGACAGAGACAGATGCAGAGGCAGAGACAGAGACAGAGACAGAGACAGAGACAGAGACAGAGACAGAGACAGAGAAAGAGACAGAGACAGAGACAGAGACAGAGACAGAGACAGAGACAGAGACAGAGAAAGAGACAGAGGGAGAGAGAGGGACAGAGGCAGAGACAGAGACAGAGACAGAGACAGAGACAGAGACAGGGACGGAGACAGAGACAGAGACCGAGACAGGCGCAGAGACTGAGACAGAGGCAGAGACAGAGGCAGAGACAGAGATGGAGACAAAGACCGAGACAGAGACAGAGACACAGACGGAGAGAGAGACAGAATCAGAGGTAGAGACAGAGACAGAGACAGAGACAGAGACAGAGACAGAGGCAGAGATAGAGACAGAGACAGAGAAAGAGACAGAGGGAGAGAGAGGGACAGAGGCAGAGACAGAGACAGAGACAGAGACAGAGACGGAGACAAAGACGGAGACAGACGCAGGGACTGAGACAGAGGCAGAGACAGCGACAGAGACAGGGGCAGAGACAGCGACAGAGACAGATATAGAGACAGGGCAGTGACGGAGACAGAGACAGAGACAGAGACAGAGACACAGACAAAGACAGAGACAGAGACAGAGGCAGGGACGGAGACAGAGACAGAGACAGAGACAGAGACAGAGACAGAGACAGAGACGGAGACAGAGACAGAGACAGAGGCAGAGATAGAGACAGAGACAGAGAAAGAGACAGAGGGAGAGAGAGCGACAGAGGCAGAGACAGAGACAGAGACAGAGACAGAGACAGAGACAGAGACAGAGACAGAGAAAGAGACAGAGACATAGACAGAGACAGAGACAGAGACAGAGACAGAGACAGAGACAGAGACAGAGACAGAGACAGAGACACAGACAGAGACAGACGCAGAGACTGAGACAGAGGCAGAGACAGAGACAGAGACAGAGACGGAGACAAAGACCGAGACAGAGACAGAGACACAGACAGAGAGAGAGACAGAGACAGAGGTAGAGACAGAGACAGAGACGGAGACAGAGACAGAGACAGAGGCAGAGATAGAGACAGAGACAGAGAAAGAGACAGAGGGAGAGAGAGCGACAGAGGCAGAGACAGAGACAGAGACAGAGACAGAGACGGAGACAAAGACGGAGACAGACGCAGGGACTGAGACAGAGGCAGAGACAGCGACAGAGACAGGGGCAGAGACAGCGACAGAGACAGAGACAGAGACAGAGACAGAGACAGAGACAGAGACAGAGACAGAGACAGAGACAGAGACAGAGACAGAGATAGAGACAGAGACAGAGACAGAGACAGAGACAGAGACGGAGACAGAGACAGAGACAGACGCAGAGACTGAGACAGAGGCAGAGACAGAGACAGAGACAGAGACAGAGACGGAGACAAAGACCGAGACAGAGACAGAGACAGAGACAGAGACAGAGACAGAGACAGAGACAGAGACGGAGACAGAGACAGAGACAGAGACAGAGACAGAGACAGATGCAGAGACAGAGACAGAGACAGAGACAGAGACAGAGACAGAGACAGAGACAGAGACAGAGACAGAGACAGAGACAGAGACACAGACAGAGACAAAGACAGGGACAGAGACAGAGACAGAGACAGAGACAGAGACAGAGACAGAGACAGAGACAGAGACAGAGACAGAGACAGAGACAGAGGCAGAGACAGAGACAGAGACAGAGACAGAGACAGAGACAGAGACGGAGACAGAGACAGAGACAGAGACAGAGACAGAGGCAGAGACACAGACAGAGACAGAGACAGAGACCGAGACAGACGCAGAGACTGAGACAGAGGCAGAGACAGAGACAGAGACAGAGACAGAGACAGAGACGGAGACAAAGACCGAGACAGAGACAGAGACACAGACAGCGAGGGAGACAGAGACAGAGACAGAGACAGAGACAGAGACAGAGACAGAGTCAGAGACAGAGACAGAGACAGAGACAGAGACAGAGACAGAGACAGAGACAGAGACAGAGACAGGGACAGGGACAGAGACAGAGACAGAGACGGAGACAGAGACAGAGACGGAGACAGAGGCAGAGACAGAGACAGAGACAGAGACAGAGACAGAGACAGAGACAGAGACAGAGACAGAGACAGAGACAGAGACCGAGACAGACGCAGAGACTGAGACAGAGGCAGAGACAGAGACAGAGACAGAGACAGAGACGGAGACAAAGACCGAGACAGAGACAGAGACAGAGACAGAGACAGAGACAGAGACAGAGACAGAGACAGAGACAGAGACAGAGACAGAGACAGAGACAGAGACAGAGACAGAGACAGAGACAGAGACAGAGACAGAGACAGAGACGGAGGCAGAGACAGAGACAGAGTCAGAGACAGGGACAGAGACGGAGACAGAGACAGAGGAAGAGACAGCGACAGAGAGAGACAGAGACAGAGGCAGTGACAGAGACAGAGACAGAGACAGAGACAGAGACAGAGACAGAGACAGAGACAGAGACGGAGGCAGAGGTAGAGAAAGAGACAGAGACAGAGACAGAGACAGAGACAGAGACAGAGACAGAGACAGAGACAGAGACAGAGACAGAGACAGAGACAGAGACCGAGACAGACGCAGAGACTGAGACAGAGACAGAGACAGAGACAGAGACAGAGACAGAGACAGAGACAGAGGCAGAGACAGAGACGGAGACAGAGACAGAGACAGAGACAGAGGCAGAGTCTCAGACAGAGACAGAGACAGAGACAGAGACAGAGACAGAGACAGATACGGAGACAGAGACAGAGACAGAGACGCAGACAGAGACAGAGACAGAGACAGAGTCAGATACGGAGACAGAGACAGAGACAGAGACAGAGACAGAGACAGAGCAAGAGAGAGAGACAGAGACAGAGACAGAGACAGAGACAGAGACAGAAACAGAGACAGAGACAGAGACAGAGACAGAGACAGAGACAGAGACAGAGACAGAGACAGAGACAGAGACAGAGACAGAGACCGAGACAGACGCAGAGACTGAGACAGAGGCAGAGACAGAGACAGAGACAGAGACAGAGACAGAGACGGAGACAAAGACCGAGACAGAGACAGAGACACAGACAGCGAGAGAGACAGAGACAGAGACAGAGACAGAGACAGAGACAGAGACAGAGACAGAGTCAGAGACAGAGACAGAGACAGAGACAGAGACAGAGACAGAGGCAGGGACGGAGACAGAGACAGAGACAGAGACAGAGACAGAGACAGAGACAGAGACAGAGACAGAGACAGAGACAGAGACAGAGACAGAGACAGAGACAGTGGCAGAGACAGAAACACAGAGAGAGACGGAGACAGAGGCAGAGACAGAGACAGAGTCAGAGACAGAGACAGAGACGGAGACAGAGGCGGAGACACAGGCAGGGACAGAGACAGAGACAGAGACAGAAACAGAGACAGAGGCAGATACGGGGACAGAGACAGAGGCAGAGACAGAGACAGAGACCGAGACGGAGACAGAGACAGAGACAGATACAGAGGCAGTGACAGAGACAGAGACAGAGACAGAGACAGAGACAGAGACAGAGACAGAGACAGAGACAGAGGCAGAGGCAGAGACAGAGACAGAGACAGAGACAGAGACAGAGACAGAGACAGAGACGGAGACAGAGACAGAGACAGAGACAGATACAGAGGCAGAGTCTCAGACAGAGAAAGAGACAGAGACAGAGACAGAGACAGGGACAGATACGGAGACAGAGACAGAGACAGAGACGGAGACAGAGACAGAGACAGAGACAGAGACAGAGACAGAGACAGAGACAGGGACAGATACGGAGACAGAGACAGAGACAGAGACGGAGACAGAGACAGAGACAGAGAGAGAGAGAGAGACAGAGACAGAGACAGAGACAGAGACAGAGACAGAGACAGAGACAGGGACGGAGACAGAGACAGAGACCGAGACAGACGCAGAGACTGAGACAGAGGCAGAGACAGAGGCAGAGACAGAGATGGAGACAAAGACCGAGACAGAGACAGAGACACAGACGGAGAGAGAGACAGAATCAGAGGTAGAGACAGAGACAGAGACAGAGACAGAGACAGAGGCAGAGATAGAGACAGAGACAGAGAAAGAGACAGAGGGAGAGAGAGGGACAGAGGCAGAGACAGAGACAGAGACAGAGACAGAGACGGAGACAAAGACGGAGACAGACGCAGGGACTGAGACAGAGGCAGAGACAGCGACAGAGACAGGGGCAGAGACAGCGACAGAGACAGAGATAGAGACAGGGCAGAGACGGAGACAGAGACAGAGACAGAGACAGAGACACAGACAAAGACAGAGACAGAGGCAGAGGCAGAGACAGAGACAGAGACAGAGACAGAGACGGAGACAGAGACAGAGACAGAGACAGATACAGAGGCAGAGTCTCAGACAGAGAAAGAGACAGAGACAGAGACAGAGACAGGGACAGATACGGAGACAGAGACAGAGACAGAGACGGAGACAGAGACAGAGACAGAGACAGAGACAGAGACAGAGACAGAGACAGAGACAGGGACAGATACGGAGACAGAGACAGAGACAGAGACGGAGACAGAGACAGAGACAGAGAGAGAGATAGAGACAGAGACAGAGACAGAGACAGAGACAGAGACAGGGACGGAGACAGAGACAGAGACCGAGACAGACGCAGAGACTGAGACAGAGGCAGAGACAGAGGCAGAGACAGAGATGGAGACAAAGACCGAGACAGAGACAGAGGCACAGACGGAGAGAGAGACAGAATCAGAGGTAGAGACAGAGACAGAGACAGAGACAGAGACAGAGACAGAGGCAGAGATAGAGACAGAGACAGAGAAAGAGACAGAGGGAGAGAGAGGGACAGAGGCAGAGACAGAGACAGAGACAGAGACAGAGACGGAGACAAAGACGGAGACAGACGCAGGGACTGAGACAGAGGCAGAGACAGCGACAGAGACAGGGGCAGAGACAGCGACAGAGACAGAGACAGAGACAGAGACAGAGACAGAGACAGAGACAGAGACAGAGACAGAGACAGAGACAGAGACAGAGACAGAGACAGAGACAGAGACAGAGACAGAGACAGAGACAGAGACAGAGACAGAGACAGAGACAGAGACAGAGACAGAGACAGGGACAGAGACAGAGACAGAGACAGAGACAGAGACAGAGACAGAGACAGAGACAGAGACAGAGACAGAGGGAGAGAGAGCGACAGAGGCAGAGACAGAGACAGAGACAGAGACAGAGACGGAGACAAAGACGGAGACAGACGCAGGGACTGAGACAGCGACAGAGACAGGGGCAGAGACAGCGACAGAGACAGAGACAGAGACAGAGACAGAGACAGAGACAGAGACAGAGACAGAGACAGAGACAGAGACAGAGACAGAGATAGAGACAGAGACAGAGACAGAGACAGAGACAGAGACAGAGACAGAGACCGAGACAGACGCAGAGACTGAGACAGAGGCAGAGACAGAGACAGAGACAGAGACAGAGACGGAGACAAAGACCGAGACAGAGACAGAGACACAGACAGAGAGAGAGACAGAGACAGAGACGGAGACAGAGGCAGAGACAGAGCCAGGGACAGAGACGGAGACAGAGACAGAGGAAGAGACAGCGACAGAGAGAGACAGAGACAGAGACAGAGGCAGTGACAGAGACAGAGACAGAGACAGAGACAGAGACAGAGACAGAGGCAGAGACAGAGACAGAGACAGAGACAGAGACAGAGACAGAGACAGAGACGGAGACAGAGACAGAGACAGAGACAGAGACAGAGACGGAGACAGAGACAGAGACAGAGACAGAGACACAGACAGAGACAGAGACAGAGACAGTGTCAGAGACAGAAACACAGAGAGAGACAGAGACAGAGACAGAGACAGAGACAGAGACAGAGACAGAGACGGAGACAGAGACAGAGACAGAGACAGAGACAGAGAGAGAGACAGAGACAGAGACACAGACAGAGACAGAGACAGTGTCAGAGACAGAAACACAGAGAGAGACGGAGACAGAGGCAGAGACAGAGACAGAGTCAGAGACAGAGGCAGTGACAGAGACAGAGACCGAGACAGACGCAGAGACTGAGACAGAGACAGAGACAGAGACAGAGACAGAGACAGAGACAGAGACAGAGGCAGAGACAGAGACGGAGACAGAGACAGAGACAGAGACAGAGGCAGAGTCTCAGACAGAGACAGAGACAGAGACAGAGACAGAGACAGAGACAGATACGGAGACAGAGACAGAGACAGAGACGCAGACAGAGACAGAGACAGAGACAGAGTCAGATACGGAGACAGAGACAGAGACAGAGACAGAGACAGAGACAGAGCAAGAGAGAGAGACAGAGACAGAGACAGAGACAGAGACAGAGACAGAAACAGAGACAGAGACAGAGACAGAGACAGAGACAGAGACAGAGACAGAGACAGAGACAGAGACAGAGACAGAGACAGAGACCGAGACAGACGCAGAGACTGAGACAGAGGCAGAGACAGAGACAGAGACAGAGACAGAGACAGAGACGGAGACAAAGACCGAGACAGAGACAGAGACACAGACAGCGAGAGAGACAGAGACAGAGACAGAGACAGAGACAGAGACAGAGACAGAGACAGAGTCAGAGACAGAGACAGAGACAGAGACAGAGACAGAGACAGAGACAGAGGCAGGGACGGAGACAGAGACAGAGACAGAGACAGAGACAGAGACAGAGACAGAGACAGAGACAGAGACAGAGACAGAGACAGAGACAGAGACAGTGTCAGAGACAGAAACACAGAGAGAGACGGAGACAGAGGCAGAGACAGAGACAGAGTCAGAGACAGAGACAGAGACGGAGACAGAGGCGGAGACACAGGCAGGGACAGAGACAGAGACAGAGACAGAAACAGAGACAGAGGCAGATACGGGGACAGAGACAGAGGCAGAGACAGAGACAGAGACCGAGACGGAGACAGAGACAGAGACAGATACAGAGGCAGTGACAGAGACAGAGACAGAGACAGAGACAGAGACAGAGACAGAGACAGAGACAGAGACAGAGGCAGAGGCAGAGACAGAGACAGAGACAGAGACAGAGACAGAGACAGAGACAGAGACGGAGACAGAGACAGAGACAGAGACAGATACAGAGGCAGAGTCTCAGACAGAGAAAGAGACAGAGACAGAGACAGAGACAGGGACAGATACGGAGACAGAGACAGAGACAGAGACGGAGACAGAGACAGAGACAGAGACAGAGACAGAGACAGAGACAGAGACAGGGACAGATACGGAGACAGAGACAGAGACAGAGACGGAGACAGAGACAGAGACAGAGAGAGAGAGAGAGACAGAGACAGAGACAGAGACAGAGACAGAGACAGAGACAGGGACGGAGACAGAGACAGAGACCGAGACAGACGCAGAGACTGAGACAGAGGCAGAGACAGAGGCAGAGACAGAGATGGAGACAAAGACCGAGACAGAGACAGAGACACAGACGGAGAGAGAGACAGAATCAGAGGTAGAGACAGAGACAGAGACAGAGACAGAGACAGAGGCAGAGATAGAGACAGAGACAGAGAAAGAGACAGAGGGAGAGAGAGGGACAGAGGCAGAGACAGAGACAGAGACAGAGACAGAGACGGAGACAAAGACGGAGACAGACGCAGGGACTGAGACAGAGGCAGAGACAGCGACAGAGACAGGGGCAGAGACAGCGACAGAGACAGAGATAGAGACAGGGCAGAGACGGAGACAGAGACAGAGACAGAGACAGAGACACAGACAAAGACAGAGACAGAGGCAGAGGCAGAGACAGAGACAGAGACAGAGACAGAGACGGAGACAGAGACAGAGACAGAGACAGATACAGAGGCAGAGTCTCAGACAGAGAAAGAGACAGAGACAGAGACAGAGACAGGGACAGATACGGAGACAGAGACAGAGACAGAGACGGAGACAGAGACAGAGACAGAGACAGAGACAGAGACAGAGACAGAGACAGAGACAGGGACAGATACGGAGACAGAGACAGAGACAGAGACGGAGACAGAGACAGAGACAGAGAGAGAGATAGAGACAGAGACAGAGACAGAGACAGAGACAGAGACAGGGACGGAGACAGAGACAGAGACCGAGACAGACGCAGAGACTGAGACAGAGGCAGAGACAGAGGCAGAGACAGAGATGGAGACAAAGACCGAGACAGAGACAGAGGCACAGACGGAGAGAGAGACAGAATCAGAGGTAGAGACAGAGACAGAGACAGAGACAGAGACAGAGACAGAGGCAGAGATAGAGACAGAGACAGAGAAAGAGACAGAGGGAGAGAGAGGGACAGAGGCAGAGACAGAGACAGAGACAGAGACAGAGACGGAGACAAAGACGGAGACAGACGCAGGGACTGAGACAGAGGCAGAGACAGCGACAGAGACAGGGGCAGAGACAGCGACAGAGACAGAGACAGAGACAGAGACAGAGACAGAGACAGAGACAGAGACAGAGACAGAGACAGAGACAGAGACAGAGACAGAGACAGAGACAGAGACAGAGACAGAGACAGAGACAGAGACAGAGACAGAGACAGAGACAGAGACAGGGACAGAGACAGAGACAGAGACAGAGACAGAGACAGAGACAGAGACAGAGACAGAGACAGAGACAGAGGGAGAGAGAGCGACA
>CAMAOD020000252.1:1785000-1790000 GCA_945859595.2 Megachile willughbiella
AGAGACAGAGACAGAGAAAGAGACAGAGGGAGAGAGAGGGACAGAGGCAGAGACAGAGACAGAGACAGAGACAGAGACGGAGACAAAGACGGAGACAGACGCAGGGACTGAGACAGAGGCAGAGACAGCGACAGAGACAGGGGCAGAGACAGCGACAGAGACAGAGATAGAGACAGGGCAGAGACGGAGACAGAGACAGAGACAGAGACAGAGACACAGACAAAGACAGAGACAGAGGCAGAGGCAGAGACAGAGACAGAGACAGAGACAGAGACGGAGACAGAGACAGAGACAGAGACAGATACAGAGGCAGAGTCTCAGACAGAGAAAGAGACAGAGACAGAGACAGAGACAGGGACAGATACGGAGACAGAGACAGAGACAGAGACGGAGACAGAGACAGAGACAGAGACAGAGACAGAGACAGAGACAGAGACAGGGACAGATACGGAGACAGAGACAGAGACAGAGAGAGAGATAGAGACAGAGACAGAGACAGAGACAGAGACAGAGACAGAGACAGGGACGGAGACAGAGACAGAGACCGAGACAGACGCAGAGACTGAGACAGAGGCAGAGACAGAGGCAGAGACTGAGACAGAGGCAGAGACAGAGACAGAGACAGAGACAGAGACGGAGACAAAGACCGAGACAGAGACAGAGACAGAGACAGAGACAGAGACAGAGACAGAGACAGAGACAGAGGCAGAGACAGAGACAGAGACAGAGACAGAGACAGAGACAGAGACAGAGACAGAGACAGAGACGGAGGCAGAGACAGAGACAGAGTCAGAGACAGGGACAGAGACGGAGACAGAGACAGAGGAAGAGACAGCGACAGAGAGAGACAGAGACAGAGGCAGTGACAGAGACAGAGACAGAGACAGAGACAGAGACAGAGACAGAGACAGAGACGGAGGCAGAGACAGAGACAGAGTCAGAGACAGGGACAGAGACGGAGACAGAGACAGAGGAAGAGACAGCGACAGAGAGAGACAGAGACAGAGGCAGTGACAGAGACAGAGACAGAGACAGAGACAGAGACAGAGACAGAGACAGAGACAGAGACGGAGGCAGAGGCAGAGAAAGAGACAGAGACAGAGACAGAGACAGAGACAGAGACAGAGACAGAGACAGAGACAGAGACAGAGACAGAGACAGAGACAGAGACCGAGACAGAGCCAGGGACAGAGACGGAGACAGAGACAGAGGAAGAGACAGCGACAGAGAGAGACAGAGACAGAGACAGAGGCAGTGACAGAGACAGAGACAGAGGCAGAGACAGAGACAGAGACAGAGGCAGAGACAGAGACAGAGACAGAGACAGAGACAGAGACAGAGACAGAGACGGAGACAGAGACAGAGACAGAGACAGAGACAGAGACGGAGACAGAGACAGAGACAGAGACAGAGACAGAGACAGATGCAGAGGCAGAGACAGAGACAGAGACAGAGACAGAGACAGAGACAGAGACAGAGACAGAGAAAGAGACAGAGACAGAGACAGAGACAGAGACAGAGACAGAGACAGAGACAGAGAAAGAGACAGAGGGAGAGAGAGGGACAGAGGCAGAGACAGAGACAGAGACAGAGACAGAGACAGAGACAGGGACGGAGACAGAGACAGAGACCGAGACAGGCGCAGAGACTGAGACAGAGGCAGAGACAGAGGCAGAGACAGAGATGGAGACAAAGACCGAGACAGAGACAGAGACACAGACGGAGAGAGAGACAGAATCAGAGGTAGAGACAGAGACAGAGACAGAGACAGAGACAGAGACAGAGGCAGAGATAGAGACAGAGACAGAGAAAGAGACAGAGGGAGAGAGAGGGACAGAGGCAGAGACAGAGACAGAGACAGAGACAGAGACGGAGACAAAGACGGAGACAGACGCAGGGACTGAGACAGAGGCAGAGACAGCGACAGAGACAGGGGCAGAGACAGCGACAGAGACAGAGATAGAGACAGGGCAGAGACGGAGACAGAGACAGAGACAGAGACAGAGACACAGACAAAGACAGAGACAGAGACAGAGGCAGGGACGGAGACAGAGACAGAGACAGAGACAGAGACAGAGACAGAGACAGAGACAGAGACAGAGACAGAGACAGAGACACAGACAGAGACAAAGACAGGGACAGAGACAGAGACAGAGACAGAGACAGAGACAGAGACAGAGACAGAGACAGAAACAGAGACAGAGACAGAGACAGAGACAGAGACAGAGACAGAGACAGAGGCAGAGACAGAGACAGAGACAGAGACAGAGACAGAGACAGAGACGGAGACAGAGACAGAGACAGAGACAGAGACAGAGGCAGAGACACAGACAGAGACAGAGACAGAGACAGAGACAGAGACAGAGACAGAGACAGAGACAGAGACAGAGACAGAGACAGAGACAGAGACATAGACAGAGACAGAGACAGAGACAGAGACAGAGACAGAGACAGAGACAGAGACAGAGACACAGACAGAGACAGACGCAGAGACTGAGACAGAGGCAGAGACAGAGACAGAGACAGAGACGGAGACAAAGACCGAGACAGAGACAGAGACACAGACAGAGAGAGAGACAGAGACAGAGGTAGAGACAGAGACAGAGACGGAGACAGAGACAGAGACAGAGGCAGAGATAGAGACAGAGACAGAGAAAGAGACAGAGGGAGAGAGAGCGACAGAGGCAGAGACAGAGACAGAGACAGAGACAGACGCAGAGACTGAGACAGAGGCAGAGACAGAGACAGAGACAGAGACAGAGACGGAGACAAAGACCGAGACAGAGACAGAGACAGAGACAGAGACAGAGACAGAGACAGAGACAGAGACGGAGACAGAGACAGAGACAGAGACAGAGACAGAGACAGAGGCAGAGACAGAGACAGAGACAGAGACAGAGACAGAGACAGAGACAGACACAGAGACAGAGACAGAGACAGAGACAGAGACAGAGACAGAGACAGAGACACAGACAGAGACAAAGACAGGGACAGAGACAGAGACAGAGACAGAGACAGAGACAGAGACAGAGACAGAGACAGAGACAGAGACAGAGACAGAGACAGAGACAGAGACAGAGGCAGAGACAGAGACAGAGACAGAGACAGAGACAGAGACAGAGACGGAGACAGAGACAGAGACAGAGACAGAGACAGAGGCAGAGACACAGACAGAGACAGAGACAGAGACCGAGACAGACGCAGAGACTGAGACAGAGGCAGAGACAGAGACAGAGACAGAGACAGAGACAGAGACGGAGACAAAGACCGAGACAGAGACAGAGACACAGACAGCGAGAGAGACAGAGACAGAGACAGAGACAGAGACAGAGACAGAGACAGAGACAGAGTCAGAGACAGAGACAGAGACAGAGACAGAGACAGAGACAGAGACAGAGACAGAGACAGAGACAGGGACAGGGACAGAGACAGAGACAGAGACGGAGACAGAGACAGAGACGGAGACAGAGGCAGAGACAGAGACAGAGACAGAGACAGAGACAGAGACAGAGACAGAGACAGAGACAGAGACAGAGACAGAGACAGAGACAGAGACAGAGACAGAGACAGAGACAGAGACCGAGACAGACGCAGAGACTGAGACAGAGGCAGAGACAGAGACAGAGACAGAGACAGAGACGGAGACAAAGACCGAGACAGAGACAGAGACAGAGACAGAGACAGAGACAGAGACAGAGACAGAGACAGAGACAGAGACAGAGACAGAGACAGAGACAGAGACAGAGACAGAGACAGAGACAGAGACAGAGACGGAGGCAGAGACAGAGACAGAGTCAGAGACAGGGACAGAGACGGAGACAGAGACAGAGGAAGAGACAGCGACAGAGAGAGACAGAGACAGAGGCAGTGACAGAGACAGAGACAGAGACAGAGACAGAGACAGAGACAGAGACAGAGACAGAGACGGAGGCAGAGGCAGAGAAAGAGACAGAGACAGAGACAGAGACAGAGACAGAGACAGAGACAGAGACAGAGACAGAGACAGAGACAGAGACAGAGACAGAGACAGAGACAGAGACCGAGACAGACGCAGAGACTGAGACAGAGACAGAGACAGAGACAGAGACAGAGACAGAGACAGAGACAGAGGCAGAGACAGAGACGGAGACAGAGACAGAGACAGAGACAGAGGCAGAGTCTCAGACAGAGACAGAGACAGAGCCAGAGACAGAGACAGAGACAGATACGGAGACAGAGACAGAGACAGAGACGCAGACAGAGACAGAGACAGAGACAGAGTCAGATACGGAGACAGAGACAGAGACAGAGACAGAGACAGAGACAGAGACAGAGACAGAGCAAGAGAGAGAGACAGAGACAGAGACAGAGACAGAGACAGAGACAGAGACAGAGACAGAGACAGAGACAGAGACAGAGACAGAGACAGAGACAGAGACAGAGACAGAGACAGAGACAGAGACCGAGACAGACGCAGATACTGAGACAGAGGCAGAGACAGAGACAGAGACAGAGACAGAGACAGAGACGGAGACAAAGACCGAGACAGAGACAGAGACACAGACAGCGAGAGAGACAGAGACAGAGACAGAGACAGAGACAGAGACAGAGACAGAGACAGAGTCAGAGACAGAGACAGAGACAGAGACAGAGACAGAGACAGAGGCAGGGACGGAGACAGAGACAGAGACAGAGACAGAGACAGAGACAGAGACAGAGACAGAGACAGAGACAGAGACAGAGACAGAGACAGAGACAGAGACAGAGACAGAGACCGAGACAGACGCAGAGACAGACGCAGAGACAGATGCAGAGACAGAGACAGAGACAGAGACAGAGACAGAGACAGAGGCAGAGATAGAGACAGAGACAGAGAAAGAGACAGAGGGAGAGAGAGGGACAGAGGCAGAGACAGAGACAGAGACAGAGACAGAGACGGAGACAAAGACGGAGACAGACGCAGGGACTGAGACAGAGGCAGAGACAGCGACAGAGACAGGGGCAGAGACAGCGACAGAGAC